>OW964823.1:40365474-40965474 GCA_943142095.1 Ophonus ardosiacus
GATGCGGCTGAACGCGACCATTGATTACTAATCAAATTCCTGTCAAATTTATTACTTGACATTTAGCGGATATTTATCTTATTATAGTTTATTTTTTCATATTTTTAAGTCTGGCACTTACCTACATAAATGCAGTTTTCTCGAATACCTAATATTGCTTATAGTGTGTCACGGTTATTAGATTTTCTTTGTTTCGGAATTAGAATCATATTCTAGCACACATATTTTAGCAGGTGCTTCATCCTTAAATGATTTTGGGTGACATTTTATTATTAGGGATTGGTATGAATGCACTAAATAAACAAAAATCTGGGCAACGGATAAATAATAAAAATCACTGTCGCCAACGTAACTATTCTGCTAAAAATTTCTCTAAGGGCCAGTTCTACAATGCTGGTATAATTCGTGGTATAGCTATACCATGGATAAATAATTCTTTAATTTTATACTCCGAATATAATTGTAAATGTTCTACAAGATATATTTATTCTTTGGTTTGTTATTCCTAGTTTATGCTATAATACTGCAACGTTGGCTATACTGGTACTTGTAAAATTGTCGTTTAACCTAAGATTTTTAAGATCAAACGTCAATCTGTTTATGTAAACATAATTTTAAATATTAAATACTTTCTGCGGTAATAATTCTACATAGTTCTGCAACATTTCCACCAGGTGACTGTATTTTCACGTGTGTACAATCCAAGGCACCTATAACATTAGAAAATCGTGCTATTTGATAAAACCGTAGAACAGTCCATTCTTTCTCTTCTTGTGTTCTAGGTAAATAAATATATCGTTCTGCTTGTAGTGCAAGTGCCTTAGATACAGTTCTTACAATCATACACGCTGAAGTTTTGCTAACTCCAGAAAAATCGGCAACTGCAATAAGCATTGAGCCTACAGCGTAAAATCAAAGTGCAAGAAGAATTTTTGTTACGGGAGATATGGAATGATTTCTACAAAAGAATAAAAACTTGTCAGGGATTAAAAATATAATTAAATTAATACATACCTGTCGGTAGGAGACTCGATAAGATACTCAATTTCAATTAATAATCGCAAAACTGTTGGTTTTTGTAATCTGAACCTAATAAAAAATTGTCCGTCATCTAGATCATCGAAATAATTGTATCGTTCACCATACACTTTAGCTCTTCTTGGTCTCGCTATATAATTAACTATTTATTCACCATCATCTGATTCAAATACACGCAGATTATAAATATTATTATAAGCCATTACTAAAACTGCTCAAATATAATAAATAGTTAAATAATGCTAATTATTTGCGAACAATATAATCTGACATTCCAATTTATCTATGGAATAACTTTTTATTCGGTCGATTTACCAGCGAATAAATTAACCCCTTGTTTATACTAACGAATAGTCTCAAATAAACTTGTAGAATCAAGATTTGAAATTTATACCAAGAATAAACTTATTCCTCAGATAAATAGGCATTGTAGAACCGGCCCTTAATGGAAATTGCCAACTATTTTTATACAGGAATAGTGGGAATAATGTAAGGGCAGCCGTGATCTTGTCCGAATTTCACATTCGTGCTAGAATAATATGCATATTCATAAACACTCGTAAAGTTTCGAAACGGCTCGTTATAATTTTTGACAAATAGAAACAACCTAGACAAATTATAGTTCTGTTTTTATTTCACTGGCAATTGTTTTTACTGGATAAATTTGTAAGGAAGCGTTTAAAATATTACGAGTGTTTATGAATATGAATATGGGCATAAATTGCTTTCTATAATTTAAGTTTTAATATAGTACTCTGATTCTCGCCTGCAATCCTAGACACTAGTGCCCGTATTCATAAACACTCGTAATAATTTTAAACGGTTCGTTATAATTTTTATCCAATAAAAACAATCGACATTGAAAGAAAAATCGAAATTTTATTTGTCAGGTTTTATTCTATTTGTCAAAAATTATAACGAACCGTTTTGAAACTTTACGAATGTTTATGAATATGGGCATTAGTCTCTCTAATTCAGAGTATGAAAATAATAGATTTTTTTTTTTTTTGGAACAAACGAATTCTTATAATTTAAATCAGATTTTTTTATGTAAATCAAACTGAATGTAAAACATTATGTGTGTCATTTCAGTATACAGTGTGTCCCATTTAGAGGTGCCACCATTGGGATCTCGAGAACTATAAGAGATACGATGTCGGTTAAATGGAACTTTTTGTGCGCCTTTGGGAGGCCATCTCAGATGTACTTTTGTTTTTCCAAAAATCCTCATAGGGCACTAGATAATGACGAAAAACTGAATATTGTTCATTTTTTCTTTTTCAAATAACTTCTAAATTATTAGTAATTGAGAAAAACGTTTCAAATACAAAAGATAGATATTTTTATTAACTAACCAGTGGTATACGAAATAAATTTTTATATCAGTAAATTTTCGAGATATAACACAAACTTATATTTTTTTAAATAGAACCCATATCTGATTTTAGTCTCAAAAAAATCATTATTTTTTTCTCTTTTCAACGATGTAAGTGTTATTATGTTTTATATTTGTTTTGCCTTCAAATTTATTATTTTTTTCCTTATTTTGTATTAAATTTATAATTATTTTGAAAATATTGGTAGATTTCTATTTAGAAACACTCCTTGTATTTAAATAATTTATTTCGTTAGAAAATTTTGCTCGAAACTCGTATCAAACTAATTTTTATAATATTTTGTATCTGGTCGCCCTTGGCACATTAGTGTAATTTGTAATTATGAGTCTAGAATGAAAATATTAAGTAATAAAGGCATAAAACAAATTATTTCGATCAAATAAAATGTAATTAATAAAAATAATAATGTTTTTTTGGGAAATAATAAGAAAGTTCAGGAAAATAAAGAGAAAAATTAAATTTTAGGAGCAAAATAAATATAAAATATAATAACCTTTACATCATTGAAAAGAGAAAAAAATAATGATTTTTTTGATACTGAAATCAAATATGGGTTCCATTTAAAAAAATATAAGTTTGTGTTATATCTCGAAAATTTACGGATATAAAAATTTGTTTCATACGCTACTGGTTATCTAATAAAAGTATCTATCTTTTATATTTGAAATGTTTTTCTTAATTACTAATAGTTTAGACATTATTTGAAAAAGAAAAAATCAACAATATTCAGTTTTTCGTCATTATATAGTGCCCTATGAGAATTTTTGGAAAAACAAAAGCACGTCTGAGATGTCCTCCCAAAGGCGCACAAAAAGTTCCATTTAACCGACATCGTATCTCTTATAGTTCTCGAGATCCCAATGGTGGCACCTCTAAATGGGACACACAACTTATCACTGATCAACAAGCCCTCTCATTTATGTTTAATTTGAAACATTCGAGCAAAATCAAGAACGATAAAATGTATAATCGTTAATTTTTTTTAATTTTGTTCAATTTCTAAAATTTCAACATTTTTAAAATCAAAAAGATGCCCTGTTTGGAAATGATGTGCTGATAAAGCAGTTTTACCTTTGTTATATATACTTTTATTTATTGAAAGAATTTTAATGGCACTTCGGTGCATGGGTCACTAGTGCCTCGGTACATTGAGTTTGTTACAATTTAGTATAGCCTATGTTTTTAATTTAATATGTACATTTGAATACATTTAGGTATATGAAGGATGTAAGTAATAAATTGATTATAATAATAAAATTGTTTAATAAAAAGAAATTGTTTTATTGTTTATAAAAATTATTGTTACTGTAGGTACATGTATGTTTTTGACAGAAATGGCCTTGGTCAATATACCAAATAACAGGAAGTGGTTGTGATTCGAATTTTAGCCATAACACACATTTGTCCAACCAGTTTAGAACACTATTCTTTAAGAGTATGAAATTCACTTAGGCAGATTCTCTTCATTCTATTAAATGAATTAAGTACAGACTTTCTAAATATAAGCAAAATCTTCAAAACAGTGTAAATTTTACTAATGAAGTCATAAAATCAACGTTTTTACAGGTTTTTAGAGCAATCTGTTAACGCAAGAGTTAAGTATAACAAAAAAAGTGAAATAATAAGTTTCTTTTTAAAATTCGACTTGTGAAAAATATGACTTGTATTTTATCAGTTATGTTGGTAGCGCTTTTTTCCCGCTAACAATTGTAACTTCACTGATGAAATTTATTATTGACTGCCAGCAATTTGAGGTTATATATCATTATCCGTCAGTTTTGAAAGTGGTTATATGGCAATAAACCCTAGAAAGCGAACACCGTTAAAAACAGCGCGATTAAACTATAGATCTTTTTAATGACGTGTTTTTAGTGCTTTTACAGACTTATAAAGACACCGAAATGGAAAATATGTTCAATATGTTGAATTTAATTTAATTTTCATTAAGTCAAAAAAAATAAAAATTGATGAGACCGACCATATATTATGAAGTACCTAATTACAATTAGAACTATTGAAATAATTTCATAAATATTTAAGTATAAATAATATAAGAATAGTTTACATAATACAAACTTTTATTCATGTTTAATGATAACATTTTAATTGTCTGATTATTAATTATTTTATTATTTTCTACAGTTCGTTCTCGACGAGATGTTAATTGTAAGTATTTAAAATAAAAAATATAAATTTTTATTCAAAGATTTTTGTAGCTGTTGAGCAAGCTGAATGATTGAAGGGATAAAAATTATGAATGAAACTATGGTAAATGTATTAAAAACCATAAAAATTCCATGGCATAAGTTAATTATATTGTATTAGAAATCTGATATTAGTAGTTAATTTTTTGCATTTGGCCGTTAAAAAAGAAAATGGACCTCGGATTATACAATACGTTAAGTTTGTTATTATTATAATTTGTAATGTAATGTAATATACATATTAAATTTGAAATTGTTAGCAGAAGTAAAAGAATATATTGTGTATTAATGAGTTTAATATTTTGTAGCCCTCCACGAGGCACGGTAAAAATTGCTGAAATTACTAAAATTAGCCAAATATGTATTGACAAAAAAAAAATTACTCCTGGTATTAATTTTAGTCATCACAATAGTGTATTTATTGTTATAAAAGATAGAAAGTTTTTCTTTATGTAAAACCCCGCTAGTGCGATCGAGGCGCTAGCCCAGGTTATGCAAACTGAGTGAAACACAATATAAGAAGTCTAATCCGAATGATATATACGTACTATTTTTTTCTGCAAGTGTTTTAAAGAAAACTTTGAGGATATTTTTTTGTGTTTTGTTTGAATTATTTTACTTGTAGAAATCGCAATTTCAGCCAAAACTGGAAGTGCATACTACAAAACTCAAACGATGCAACTGTTAAATAACATTTTTCATTATGGTCTGTGTTGCTGCGGCGACTGCTGCCGCCAGCGGTGAACTAATAAGTTAACAATATGTTGCTAGTACAATAATGAACAACATTATTTTACTTGTATAATAATGAGCAATGGTATTATACTAGTAAGATAATGCATATTCTATAGTTTGTGGAGTAATATAAAATGAATATTACAATACGCTCGAAGAAAAAAGTTTTTTTATAGTGTAGTGCAGTAGAATACAAAGGATTTGGTAAAAATGAGATGTTAAAATTTAAATTAGTAAGCGAGATATGAATTTTTGAATGTCTGAAATTATTTGTGTATCATACTCCCGAGTTGGTTATGTTTCTCAAACAATTATTTATAAGGGTATCTGCATTATCTACATTGAGAATACATTTTCATTTATTTTTATTAAATCTTCTTTCTCTTCTATCTCTTGTAAAATGTATAAAATAAATCCAATATTTAAGATACATATTAATTCAATCTATTTCATAAAACATTTTGAAAAATGTCATTAGGTTGATAATAGTGTTGCTATAGTTTTTCATCATCCGACATTTTACGATAATAACCGATTAGGGATTGTGACGTTGTGTTTACAATAATTAAGCATTTTTAATACAAGGATGTAATATTTCATCATTTTGATTTTACTAAAATTCTTAGATTAAAGTATGCTACCTAGCTTAGAATTCTTGAAGTTTACTGTTTCTTTGCAATAGTTGAATACTCCATTATAAAATTTGACTATAACAATATTCAACGAGACTAAATATTTGATATTGACGATAGCTAAAGATTTTATAGTAGGACTGTCTTCTTAGTAACAAAAAAATAACAACGACCAGTTTATTAACGAAGTAATGAATCATTTTTATTTCTTATTGTTGTTTTCTTAGTCATATTTTATATTCCTAAATTAGTAACAGTATGGAAAAAACTCTGACAGCGCATACTGCGAACTTGTTTTAATAAGAACTATATATTTGTTTTTGATTTTGAAAATTTCAGACAAAGACACTTACATGTCCATTAGTCGTAAATATTTTATTAGCACGAGTTTCAAATCAAAGGAACGAGTGTTTGAATTGCCTTCTGTAACGTGTGATTTATACTATTTTTTCTGTTGAGGCTTTCATTTTCAATATTTTTTTTTTTTTTAATTGAAAATTTCCATTAAGGGTGTAAACTAACCAATTACAAGCATAAATCATATTTTCGTATTAGAAATATTTTCAATCCGAAAAGTGTTTATTTTTACCTCTCGCTAAGAGAGGTATTGGATTCATGCTAAAATTCGCATATCCAGATTTTATTGAATAAGCACGATTTAAGGTCCCTACAATCCGATTATAACATTTTTAAAATGATGTCTGTGTGTGTGTGTGTGTGGATGTGTGTATGTGTGTATGTGTGTATGTGTGTATGTGTGTATGTGTGTATGTGTGTATGTCTGGATGTTGTAGCCACGATTGCTCAAAAACTATAAGACTTAAAAAATATTTAACTGCAGTTTCCTCAATCTGACATTCCTGGGAAGAGCTGATTAGATTTTGGTAACAATTGAACAACCGGAAGTAGTAGTTTCTTAGAAAAATTATTCTAAATATAATTTTTTGGGATTTTTTTTTATTAAATATTGAAGAACATAAAATTCTCCATCTAATACACTTAAAAATTTTATTATATCTTGCATAGATTTAGAGATAAAGACACTATAATTTATAGAGTACACTTATCGCAGAGGCTAAGGCACTAAGGAAACCAGTTGACAAATTCCAATGTTTATAACATGACACATGTCATTGTCAAATATCAACAGTTTTAGTGACATTCTGATAGCTTTTTCTGGGAAGTATATTTAATTTTTCTTATTGTTTTATTAATTAAATATTTGAAATTATAGGTAAAATTGTGGTAAAATACATATATCCATCAGAAATACCGCCAATCTGGTTAATGAATTGGAACAATCTTTTACATTTAGAAACTTCCTCATACAATGGAAATATATATAATTAGAATTAAATGTGTGCAAAAGACATGTTAAATACAATAAAAAACAATATTTGGGTAAAGTTCTGTAATATTTTGTTATAAAACGACGGTTCGAAAGCGAAGTGCAGTACAATACTTATATAGCCTAATATGGAAATGGCGAGAGGTCTTGTGCTGGCCACAACAGATTTTTTATTATTAAAATAGAAACGCTTTATTTCCCTGTCAGTTATAAATATTTAAAAAAAAATTCTATTTTATATGGCTTTTTTTTTACAAGTTGAACAACTTTGATATAAAGATTGAAATATTTTCAATATATATGTATGTTCTTTTCTATTTTAATTATCTTCCGACGACGTACTGAATATGGTATAACTCAACAAACTAAAGTCTGCTTCGCTATGATCCGGTTCAAGCGTGGAACGTGAATTACATTTCGCGACCGATATCCTTTCATCTTCTGTGCATCGATGTTTCGACACTCCAATATGATTTTCTACAAAGGTTTCGTATTGATTTTTAATAATCTTGACAGACCGTGACTGGAATAAAGTTTGTTTTTGTCATGGCCTACTCAGAGAGTAAAGAAACATATTGATCAAGTCCGTCTCGTTATAGTATTTATAATTTGTCTGTTTGATAAATTGAATTAATTATGTCGTTCATTTAATTAGTATTGGGAAAGTTTACTTTAAAATTGAATATTTTCGGAAAACTTCGTTCACAGTGCTCAATGGATATTTATATTTATTATTGTAGACATTTTAAATTATTACTAAAATGAACCAGTAAACATTATTAGAGAGCCAACTTTTACGAAATACAAATATAAAATAAATTAATATATATATATATATATATATATATATATATATATATATATATATATATATATAATGAGACTGGCAACACTGCGAGCAATCTGGCAACGCTTTGTTGTTATACTTGTGTAGACAGATGTGTTCATCCCTTCCAGATGCTCAGTCCGAGTTTCAACTCCGTACACCCATCACGTGATTTTTGAGAGAGCCATCAGTGAAGTTGTATTTTTGTTGTGTGTTACCAAAATGGAACAGCGGAATTTAGAACAACGTTATGCCATCAAGTTTTGTGTTAAACTTGGGGAATCCGCGAGTGTGACATTTAAAAAGTTGAAACAGGTCTATGGGGAACATTCCTTATCAGGAGCACAAGTTTTTCGCTGGCAAAAATCATTTTTGGAAGGCCGAGAACACCGAACATGTGAGGGCTCTTGTGAGATCAGACTGCCGTTTAACAATAAGAATGATGGGTGACCTGTTAAACTTATACACTTTCACCGT
Organism: Ophonus ardosiacus; assembly: GCA_943142095.1. NCBI lineage: Eukaryota > Metazoa > Arthropoda > Insecta > Coleoptera > Carabidae > Ophonus > Ophonus ardosiacus. The sequence continues at coordinate 40,374,132 of OW964823.1, forward strand.
ACATTAAATTTTGACCGAAGATTTGCACATGCACAACGCCCCATGTCATACGGCCACTTCCATCACAGAATTTTTGACCTCAAACGGCATTCCTGTTGTCCACAGCTCCCCTATTCACCTGATCTGAGTCCTTGTGACTTTTTTCTTTTCCCGAAATTGAAAAATGACGTCATTTTGGGACTCTGGAGAACATTCAAAACAATGTGACCAATATGTTATAGGCCCTACCACTGGCAACAACGACTCCGCCGGTTTATAGCTGTGGAAGGGAACTACTTTGAAGGGGACAATATTGTTGTTTGAACTTTGAAAAAAATAAAAACTTTGGTATACAAAAAATTAGTCTCATTACTTTTCTCACATACCTCGTATATATATATATATATATAATTACGGTTTATTACCAAGTTTTTTTGTATTTATAAAATAACATTATATCCTTTTAATTTTTCTTATTTAAACATTATTTATTAGAAAAAAATATAATAATTCCTATAAATAATGAATTATTAATTGTTAAAAAACGTGTACATTTAATCAAGTGATTAGAAACAGAGTATGACGTCAAAAAGCACTCTCGTCAGCGCATCCAAGCGATAAAAATCTATACTACTTTGATTTTTCACAAAAGTCAAAGAACATCTCAAACTACCTAATAATGCATCACAATCCATCCGTCACTCTTTTACCTTTGTCAAGGTTTTTGTCTACTTTTAGTAGAACAGAGTAGTTTTTCTGTTTTGCTTTATGTTCCAAGCATATTATTCTCTCGGTACAGATCAACATAACCAATGGTTGATTTAGTGACGGATCCAGGATGTCTTTCTTGGGGAGTTTTCGTGGAGAAGGGGGGGGGGGAGGTTTGGTGAGATATAAAATTAATTTAAATATTATTCTATACATTTTTGCGACATCAATAGAGGATGTATATTTGCGTTTGTTTGCTACATTACACTCGTAACGTCCGTATTTTATTACAGATTTTATTTATTTGGGATATTCAAGATTTTTAAGGGGGGGGGGGGGTCGAACCCCCTTAACTTTTATTTTCAAAAAGTCTTTATTTAATGTAATAGAATGTTTGTAGCAGTATATAATTAGAAAAAAATACATTTTCGTAAAAAATCAGATAGCGAAGAAATTAAAACAAAACAAAATTTCCGCACATTTTTAAAATTCTGCTAAACACCAGACCTACATATTTTTATTCCCGGACTGTGTGAATTTACACGAAAATTTTACTAAAATATATACCTAATGGCGTTTCTTCTCATATACGGCAAATTATCATTTCGTGGGGTCCGTCGCCGTGACCCTTCTTTATCCAGAACTTTACTTTTTAACGCTGTTTACAATTTTTTTGCTCAAAGCTCTGCAGTCTGCAGATACTGCAAAACTCTTTTAATTTGAATTAAATGTGATAAGTTAGAAGATAAATGTCAAAGTAAAAAGTTTCGATGTCACTTGTTATTTTCATGGTAAGGTAGATAAATACAATTTTTATTTTTAGAATGGACAATATAAATACTTATGACAAATGGATTTTACTTCAGATCTGTATAAAATACTTTTTAGTTTGTGATGCCATTTGTCTGAGGAGACATTTTAATTAAACGATATCCTCTGTATACTGTAACTATATTCTGCGATGCCCAGCAGTAAAATATTGAAAGCATTTAGCATGAGTAGGTGAGCTCAGTAATATACGAGGGTGGGTTGAAAAGTTCGCGGCCCAACACACAATTTTTTCTCAGATTATCTGAACGATCATTTGTGTAGCTAATTTGTGATTTAATATTTAATTGCAATTTTTAAATTAACGTGCGCATTGACCAGGGCCGGTGGTATGGTATTTGATGCCTTTCTTCATCATCTCAAGATTTATATTACGAATAATTTTACTATAAAGAAAATATAAATGAATGCTCCGAATATTAAATATTTATTTTACATATAAAGGATGCTCGTTTTCGACCCTCGTCATGGTTATCATATGAGACATAAAATCAAGTCGTTATAATTAGAGCAAAGTTGCCCCATCAGTATACAATTTTAAAGATGTATTATATCCGAAAAATACATAATAAATAATATGGAATTTTAGTTTCAACTTCTTTAGGTTACTTTTTAAAACATTTTCGTTCGAACGATGATGCCCAAATTTATCACTGTTGAATTTTGAGTTATTAAATCAAAGTTATAATAATTTGTTGGATGCCATAGTTAAAAGTTATCTACACAGAGAATTTTTTTAACGATTTATAGTTATCTACTTTTAATTGTCTCGAGCAGCAAAGGTGCAACATTATTAAATTTATGGGGAAAAACAATTATTGTGCCAGTGAAGCAAATGAGGAGAACGCAACTATAGATTTGTTTATTTTCATTGTTGATATCCTAATTTAATTCACTACATTTAATTCTACTCGAATCCAATTTAAATATTTTTATTTGAATTCTGTAGTAGGGAATGATATATTGAAAACGAAATTCGAAAAGTATTTTAGTACCTGCTTAGTACGTTAAAAATATTAATAAAAATGAAAAAAAAAAAACTTAAAAATAAACAGATGCTAATTATTTCATTTGTTTCAATGGCACAATATCTGTTGCATTTTAAAACAAATGAACGTACAACTTATAGGTACATCACTACAAAGCTAAAAAGTTTACAATGATTACAATTTTGTTATTATAATCCGAAATTCAACAATGATAATAAATGAATAAAGGTTCCCGAAGGAAAAATAATCGGACAAGCAGTCTGCAGTAAGAGTATTTATTTCAAGCCTTGAAATAAATACTCTTACTGCAGACAACTTGTCCGATTATTTTTCCTTTGGGAACCTTCATCCATTCCTCAGTCGATTATCGCTCAAGTTCAATGATAATAAAACCGAGCAAAGTTGTTCTAAAGAAAATGAAAAAAAGTGTCATAAAGAAGCGCAAATCAAAATTCGATATTATTGCACATAAAAATAAATCGGGGTTTACAAATTTATAAAGGCCAACTATCAACAAGTTTTGTTTATCATATATCTATATTTATTCCCAGTTTGAAGATAACACTTTTAATAGAATTTTTCCAAATTCTAATTTAGTTTTACTTTTTAATGCAAATACCCCCAACACTACATTGTTGCATGAAAGAAAAAAGATAAAAATCAAGTTTTATAAATTTATAAAGGCTAACTATCAACAAGTATTGTACATATATATATATATATATATATATATATATATATATATATATATATATATACAGGGTGTCCCATTTAAGGTACGAATGCATTGGTATCTCGAGAACTGTAAGAGGTACGAGGTTGGTTAAGTTAGACAAAAGTTGCCCCATTAGGAGGCCATTTTAATGGTGTTTTGTTATTTGCGAAAAAATGCATAGGTCACTAGATACAGGTGAAAATGTAAATTTAGCGATTTTCTTTTTTTGCGTATAACTTTGTTATATGAAATAATACGAGATTCTGGTTTGCACTTTCTTAAGGCACTTTTGTACGGTGAATTTGCAGAAGTTCTCAAATTTTTTTTATATCTAACCATTTACGAGTTACTGATAGCAACTTTTATTTTTCATATGGAGGTCATATTAAGCTATGGCATTTTTAAATAGAGATTTTTTTTAGCTTTACAATGATATAAAACAATAATGATTTATTTTCATAATTAACAGAAAAATTAATAAAAATTGTTATTTATACTAAAATTAAATTGAAAAAAGTAAATCGAAAGCTGCTATGGAAACAACGAACAACGAAAAAGTGCAACAATTGAATTTTTAAATTTTACTTGACAATAGTAGATTATTACGAGTAATGAACGAACTTTGACAACGAATGTAACAACTCAACATATCATATTTTTCCCAACGAGAAAAATTAATTTTTATTACTCGCAATAATCTACTATTGTCAAGTAAAATTCAGAAATTCAATTGTTGTTGTTTGTTGTTTCCATAGCAGTCTTCGATTTACTTTTTTCAATTTAATTTTAGTATAAATAACAATTTTTATTAATTTTTCTGTTAATTATAAAAATAAATTATTATTGTTTTATATCATTGTAAAGCTAAAAAAAATCTCTATTTAAAAATGCCATAGCTTAATATGACCTTTATATGAAAAATAAAAGTTGCTATCAGTAACTCGTAAATGGTTAGATATAAAAAAAATTTGAGAACTTCTGCAAATTCACCATACAAAAGTGCCTTAAGAAAGTGCAAACCAGAATCTCGTATTATTTCATATAACAAAGTTATACGCAAAAAAAGAAAATCGCTAAATTTACATTTTCACCTGTATCTAGTGACCTATGCATTTTTTCGCAAATAACAAAACACCATTAAAATAGCCTCCTAATGGGGCAACTTTTGTCTAATTTAACCAACCTCGTAGCTCTTACGGTTCTCGAGATACCAATGCATTCGTACCTTAAATGGGACACTCTGTATATATATATATATATATATATATATATATATATATATATATGTATATATTCCCCTCCTAGACTTACATACTATGTACACACACACACACACACACACACAAACAATTCGGGGAACGCCAAAAAAGTATGTACTCTCTGTCATTCATGTTTGTGTTGGAAATTCTTGATATACAAGAAATAAAAAGTGACCATATGACACCCAAATATAGCCACCTAATAAAGATTCTCATTTGTGGAGGTCTTAAATATTGCTCGGTCTTTATTTTTTATGAAATAAGAGTGTTCAATTCGTATTCACTGTTGCTCAAGATTAACAATCATTTTTGCTTTTGTCGTCGTTTTTACCTCTCGCTAAGAGAGGTATTGGATTCATGCTAAAATTCGCATATCCAGATTTTATTGAATAAGCACGATTTAAGGTCCCTACAATCCGATTATAACATTTTTAAAATGATGTCTGTGTGTGTGTGTGTGTGGATGTATGTGTGTGTGTGTGTATGTATGTATGTATGTCTGGATGTTGTAGTCACGATTCCTCAAAAACTATAAGACTTAAAAAATATTTAACTGCAGTTTCCTCAATCTGGCATTCCTGGGAAGAGCTGAAAAGGTTTTGGTAACAATTGAACAACCGGAAGTAGTAGTTTCTTAGAAAAAATCTTCTAAATATAATTTTTTGGGAATTTTTTTTATTAAATATTATAACAAAGTTATACGCAAAAAAAGAAAATCGCTAAATTTACATTTTCACCTGTATCTAGTGACCTATGCATTTTTTCGCAAATAACAAAACACCATTAAAATAGCCTCCTAATGGGGCAACTTTTGTCTAATTTAACCAACCTCGTAGCTCTTACGGTTCTCGAGATACCAATGCATTCGTACCTTAAATGGGACACTCTGTATATATATATATATATATATATATATATATATATATATATATATATATATATATGTATATATTCCCCTCCTAGACTTACATACTATGTACACACACACACACACACACACACACACAAACAATTCGGGGAACGCCAAAAAAGTATGTACTCTCTGTCATTCATGTTTGTGTTGGAAATTCTTGATATACAAGAAATAAAAAGTGACCATATGACACCCAAATATAGCCACCTAATAAAGATTCTCATTTGTGGAGGTCTTAAATATTGCTCGGTCTTTATTTTTTATGAAATAAGAGTGTTCAATTCGTATTCACTGTTGCTCAAGATTAACAATCATTTTTGCTTTTGTCGTCGTTTTTTTTCTAAAAAAAAAAACATTTTCTGTTAGTACAGCGTCGCCAGAGACACTTAATATAATAATATTAATATAGTTGTGGAAAAATAATAGAACGTTTCGCAAAAACATCCAACCGTAAATTAGATTTCATAATATAATCTCTTGTCATCTGACATCTGTCAATAATATCTGTTACCCAGGCCCGGTCAAATTGGGGAGGGTTGACGTTAGGAAGGGCATCCAAAAACCATACATGAGAAATTGAGAAAAGGAAAATAAGGTTAAGGCGTCCTTCGTAAGCGACGCGCAGTCCTGTCGCCCGATTTGGATGTGTGAAGTGGACGTGGGCTACCTGACGACTTCGGCTATTGGGAAGCTTTTGGAGCGCTTGGTATTGGAGGGGAAGAGGAATAGAGGTCCAAGCTTAGGTAGAGAGAGCACGGTGGATGCCATGGACCAGAAGGAATGGAAGAGGATGCTTATATCTTATTTTGTTGTTTAACGTTTCTTATATTTTTAATATTAACCTTCCTACCCCTAATATCTTAAAATATCTTTGTATTATAAAATATAAATATGAGAAAATAAGTACATTATTAGTCGCTAACCCCCCCCCCCCCCCCCCCCAGACCAAAGTCCTGGGAACGCCACTGGTTTGAAGATAACATTTTCAATAGAATTTTTCCTAATTCTAATTTAGTTTTACTTTTTAATGCAAATACCCCCAAAACTCTATTGTTGCATGAAAGAAAAAAGATAAATAAAAGAAAATAAAACAATAATAAAAAATTTAAAGTCACACTGGGTCGGAGAGTTTTAAAGGGCAAAACTGAGTTTTGGCGATCAAGATATCGTATTGGAAAAACATATTTAAAAATCATCCAAACGCATTTGAAAATTTCATCATTTTAATTTGATTTTTGAAAAAATATTTCAAGAGTATATATTATATATATATATATATATATATATATATATATATATATATATATTGAAGAATTAAATGTATTATTATTATTATTATTATTATTATTATTATTATTATTATTAATATTATTATTATTATTAAAACAATTAAAAATTTTTTGGCACCCTTCATGTGTAGGTGCCTTTCTGCCACGCTTACCGCATAACGCCGGCCCTGGCATTGACTCTTCAAAAAGGCAAAAAATTGAAGTTAACAAGCATCTTCACGAAAAAAGTTAATTATCTGCATGAATCAAAACAACACTCGAAAAAGTTGAGGCATAGGGTACACGACAACTGTGCAATGGACAATAGGGCTGTTGCAAGAATTTTTATATGACTTCTAAGTATTAAATTTTAAAAGATATTGTTCTTTAAAGAGCCTCAAATTTGAAAATATCACGAAATATCCTTTAGATATTTTACAATTAATTTTTAAAATTTGGATAAAGTTTTGAATAAGTCACGTGATCTGAAACAGAATGTGACGTCAGAGTACATACATCTTGAGCGGTTCTAAGGTGTCAAGTGTATTGTCAAAGTTGTCAAACAAGTGTCAAATTTTTAGATTGGTTCAAGTTGTAGGTAATAAAAAGTTCAAAATAAATTGAGTAATTTACGATATTGTATTGTGCCTTCTTACAAAAATACTGTTACGAACAAACCTACTATAGAGTTTATAAATTTTACAAAAGATGAGAAGAAAAGAAAATTGTGGCTAGAAGCAGTAGGTCGAAGAGCTAATAATTTGTTAGAAAAATCGTGTCTTCATGTTTGTGAAGATCATTTCAACTTTCATCCACCTTCACGGTAACAATATATTTTTGTTGCGTCACTTTATGATAGATCTACATGTCCTATAGCAGATTCAATGTAAGAATCACGACCAGAACTTTAAAGTAAAATATATTATCAATTTATATAAAAAATTCAGTTTTTATATTTTATTTTACCTCAACTCTTTAACACCCCTTATTTCGGTAGCAGTAAAACAATCGTTCTGATATAAATTTGGCCATCATCCAGCTATCGACCTTCGGTAAATTGTCCGACTTAGCTTGAGTGTAATTTGAATTAGCCATTATTACTTTATTATTCAATTACAATGAGCAATGTCAGCGTCAAATGTCAAATTAAAAGATTTTTTTATTAACATGTGACAAACTTTATCCTACGTTTATTTATACCGGGAGTTTATTTTATCAGTAAACATAGGGTATATCATTGCCATAGTTACGGTATGAATGTCTGACAGCAATGTATTGAAGCGTTTATTTTATGAATAAACATAGACGTTTAACATGGGAAGCAGTTTTTTGTAAATACATAAGTGTCCGGCTAAAAATCTAACCATGCTATTGAACATGATAATAGTACATTACATCTTGTACATTATTTAATATTAATTACTTTAATAATATTGCAATAAATTACAAAAATTGTCAAATAAATAATTGTTTCAGTTTTTTTATTATGCAATATGAAAAGATTTCCGAATGTCTCAGTGGCGCAGTGGCCATAACACTAGCGTCTGATATTTTTGGTTGGGGTTCGATTCCCCATTGGGGTAATTATTTTTTTTTTACTTAAAAATTGGTAACTTTTAAAAATCAGTTTATATTTCCATATTACAATCATTTGAAAATAATAACATTGTAATAAATAAAGAGAAAATGATTGAGAATAATTGATTACAATAATCAAAATATTGATGTAATAACAATGCATTGATTTTTATTTGATAAATACAGTAAAGACATAATATTTGCACAAATTTATTATATTTCAGTTATTTTTATTAATATGAAAGGAAATACAATGATATACCCTATGTTTACTGATAAAATAAACTCCCGGTATAAATAATATGAATAAACGTAGGTGATGGAAATACTATTTTCCTATTGGCTATTAATGATGTAATGTATGTGCTTCTACGTCACAGGAGTGGGGGGTAGTAATTATTAAAATAAAAATTATTACTAAGAAAATCATTGCATAAACTTTCATTTAAAATAGTTTTTGAAAAATGTGAAACAGGCTCATTGTTGTGACAGCACACACTTTAGAATTCTATCATAGAAAACAGACGAATGCGATTTTATTTTTACGAATCTTGGCATGCATTTTAGAATACTATATTCGCTTTATGTTTTCGGATTATATATTATTAAAATAGAAAATATTATGACAGTTGTATATAATAGATATATAAATTGAGTTTGAATTGAATTTTAACAAAATAATGACTTTAGTTCAATACTTTCGCCTCGAGTCGTACGCTTGCAGGCGAATATTTTGAGACACGCATGCTACCAAATTTTCGCTTAGCGGCGAAAAGCGAAAACAAATGCCTCATTTGATAGAATTCTAAATTGCATGCTGTTAAGCGGGCTATGTTTAAGCGACGGTCAGGAAAAATACTTAGATTTTTCTAAACATGCTTTAACATAACCTAACCTAAGCACCTAAAGCACAATTTTGTAATTCTACTTATTTATTATTTATTGCCTAGGTAATATTGCGCCCACTTGACTATAGCCCAGTTACCTCAAATGGCCTGTATCCGATAAGTTCACCACATTTCAGAAAAAAATCAATTCACAGATTATTTCAAAAAATGTTTCTTTCTTTAGTCTTTTTACCTTTCGGTGTAAGACTATTGAGTGAGGTGTGTTTAGGTTGGCTGTTTTTTTCCATTTTCTCTTCCACTATTTTATGTTTCTGTTCCTGATGTCTTTCCATTTTATGCCTCTTTTTTCGACTGCTACCTTGACCGCCTGTCTCCACTTCTTTCTTGGTGTATCCATTGGTCTCTTGCTCGTAGGCCTTGCTCCGTAAATTCTTTTTGGTATTCTATCATCCTCCATTCTTTATAAATGTCCGAACCATCTCAGCTGCCCTTTTTCTATAGTTTCTTCTACTAGTCTTATGCGTAGTTGCTTTCGATAGGTCTCTTTTTTTCTGTCTAATCTGGTCTTACCTTTAATTTTGCAAATCTCATTTAGTGCTTGTTATTATGCTTTTTTTATCCTGTTCGTGAGTGTCTATGACGCACAACGATAAGTGAGTTTTGGCATAGCTATTCCTCTCACCGTTTCAACTTATATGTCCTTCGGGATTTCTTTTTTATTCAGGAAGGATGTTTTTATTCAGTTGAATAGTCTTCCCGTTGCGTTATCTCTCCTCATCTTGTTTTTCGTTTTCATGTATAACTGTTTTGAGGTATTTAAACTATCTTACTTGTTCTATATTTTTTCCTTTATCCGAATTTTGTGGGTTTTGGTGTTATTTCCTATTAGCATTAGCACTGCCTTTGTCTTTTCCAGGCTTATTTTCATATTTATATTTTTCAGCTCTGTGTAATATGGTTTAATATTGTGTTGGAGTTCTTTTTCAGAGCTTCCTATTATTGCAATATCATCTGCGAAACACAGCCCTCAGATTTGGAAGGGTTTTATTTTCCAGTTGCATATGATGTATGGTTTAGCTGTCTTCTTTGTATTTTTCATTGCTTCTTCTAGAACAAGTAGAGACAGAAGTGAACTAAGTACACATCCTCATCTTGCATCCAGTTTTAGTTTTGAAAATTTCTCATGTTTCTTATTTTGTTCTTATTTACATTTACTGTAGGTAATTACAGACTTTTATGGTTTGGATAAGGTTTTCCTCTGTTCCATGTCTAAAGACATTGCCATACGTCTTCTATCTTTATTTTGTCGAATGCTTTTTCTAAATCTATGTAGCTTCTGTGAATTTGTCTACCTGCTTCTATTGCCTGTTCGTTCACCTGCTACAGCATGAAAGATAAATCATTCAAAAAAATTTAATTGTTACAAATTAACGGATTAACTTAAAATTTCGCAGAGGCACTATTGAGTTCACAGTTCACATAATCTCACAAAAAAATAATAGGGCAGTTTTTAAGAATTTTTATATGGCTTTTACGTATTAAATTTTAAAAAAATATCGTTTTTTCTATAGCAGATTTTAAAGTGTCCTTTGTTCAACTCGAAATAGTTGACTAAGTGGCATTTTTAACCGCAAGGGTAGATAAAATAATGTTTTAACAGGAAGGGTAGATAAAGGACTTTAATTTTTATTTAAATAAAAACACTATATATTTTGACGATTGATATTATATATAACTTCATTTTACAATTAATGTTACCAGAAACATCTATTCTAGGAACAGATCCACAACTTGTAATTTGCTGTACAGATGAATTGGTCATATTTTCTGTCGTATTGGTCTGATTTTCTACCCCATTAAGAATCTTTTCCAATACAGCAATCTGATTGGCTACCGAATTTTCTATATACGTCTCTGCCACGGATGAAGATTTCCACCCACCCACCCACGCGTTTTACTAATAATGGGCCAGCAACTGAGTTTGCCAACAATGTAGCTGCAAAACGGCGGAAACAATGCCCAGTGTAAGTTCCTGAATTTGGTAGCTTCAAGAAATCGGCAATCTTCCTAGGAACCTTATACAGAGTATTTATCCCTACAGGTTGGATGGTACACTTTTTCTGTCGGTAGTTGATGAAATACTTTTTGTGAGGCACGTTTTTAGGACGCAAGGCTACATATTTTCTCACAATTTCCAACACACATACTCCACAATCCGGGTCGGTAATGCAAAATGATCGATCTTTCCTGGTTTTGGTATCAATAAGTGAAACGACCATAACCGATTTTCGATCATCAACATTAGAAACTTCTAACTTGTACAATTCATCTGTCCGGCACGCCCCATATAAACCCATTATAGCAACAACCTGTAATTCCAAACCCTGAATTACACATTATTCAAGGCAGTAATTCTAAAAATCTTATCTTCATAAAAAGATATTCGTCATCTGAAGCTTCTTTTAAAAATTTAATGACATCATCCGACTCAAAGATTTTTGATTTTTTGGGCTTGTACCCATTAGTTAATTTCTTCAGCAGTGCGATCAATTTGGTGTATCTATAAATATCCGATGATGTTATTTGACAGCGCATTAATTGGGCCTAATTACTTTGAAATGTCACAATTTTCATTCACCAACAACATACACTTGAGCATCGAGTAATAGGACCATAATGTTCATGGCTTGACTTTCTTTGACTTCTCAGAGAAATATGCCAGAAGCACCTTTTCTTTCACGCTATTGATATTCTTCGCGCTTTTCCATTTTTGAAAGCACTCGTATTCTTTTTCATATGTTTTTCGAGATTTATCGGGCAATAATTTATCTAGTGCATCTGATACCTCTTGTTCGACATCAAATGGAAGTTTCCCTTCTTGAAATTCCATTCCTTTTTTGCACACAAAATTACGAAGAAATAGTATGACAGTATAAACATGAATAAAATGAAATTGTTTTCAAACAAATTTTATAACTACCACACTACTGAGATTTTTAAATTGTTCTTAAATAATTTAATTTATAATCGGTTTTTCTAATTTTTGCTCTTTAAAATCTGCTATAGAAAAAAATAGAATTTTACACATGACGATAAAATTAAATTATCGACTCGCGAAAAATAATTTCCGTTCGTCGATAAAATAAAATTTTATCGTCTTGTATAAAAAATAACTAATTTTTTATTCAAGTTTAACGTTTTAAACTGTCATTATTAACCCCATAGCAATAACTGTAAGTAACATTTTATTCACAAGTGAATTATTTTTTTTTTAAATCACTCTCACAAAATTTTAACTCTGTAACAAATAATGCATTTAAAATAACATCAAGCACAAAAATAACACTCACCACAGTATTTATCAGACATTATTAGCCATTTTCATTATTTTCCACGAAACAAATGACAGCCAATAATGCTTTTTAAATAGATCATCAACAATTGTCATGCACAGCCTACTAACTGATTAGTTTTTTATTTTGTCAAAATTAAATATTATAATGGTTTTTATTATTATTTCGTCAAAATTGAATAAAATATTGTAGAAACCACGTAGCTAAGAATGTTTTTTCATGAGTAGAAAGTTTAGCTCACGAGCTATAAATATCGAAGGTGACGAATAAACTCTTTTCCTATTGGCTATGAATGACCTTCTGTATGTAATTTAACGTCATTGGAGTGCGAAGTTGTTTTTTTTTGACTATTTCTGGTGCCAATCTTTTTATTTATTTACAAAAATAATAAATCATTCTTATTTTTAGTACTGTGAAAAATATTGCATAAACTTGAATTTCAAATACTTTTTCATTAATGTGAAACTCTCATTGTGCGTCTAGTGATTCCCTCTGTGTATAATCTATGAAATACAGGTAAAACTGGTGCTGTGTAGACCATTTGAAATAACGTTTTATCAGCAAATCCGCGCGTTTAAATAGAAAAAAGCGAATGTAAATCGGGTGACGGAACGGCGAATAATACATCAACATTTTCAGCAAAGCGTGCGAAACTTTTATCGGCTGAGGTTAGACACACAGACGCACAACTCAACATAACATAACATATTTTTTATGCTCAAACATTTTGCTTTTTGTTATCGTATACCTGGCTCCCGTTTTGTTCGTATCACAGTTTGCAAAATGTCTTCGAATAAAATTTACGTGTCACGTTTTCGCGCGAAATTTCCATAAAATCTGTAGCTTTGGATCGCACTTATCTTCGCATTTTATAGCGGCGTAGCGGCATGTTCCGCACTGCTTGCACCATCTGCACTAATGGCGCGTCCATAAAAGTAATGGCCTTCCGAAAATAAGACAGCATCATGCCGGGAAATTCAATAAGATGTTCAGTCAAATTTGACAATATACTGCCAATACTACATCTGCATGGAAACTTATGAATTTAATTTGTAAGCCTAACTCGCGCGGCTATAAATGATTTTGCATTATCTTTCTCTTACTTTCCGATCCGTACCATTGAATATCAATGTTTTTATCAGAGTCTCTAAACTTTGAATACATTTTCATGCTCCTTCTTTACATGGAAACAAAGACAGTTTGATTGAAATAGTATACTTTCGTCTTTGATCTTTAGCTTTACTTCTTTTATATTTTATATAACGCAACAGCTATGGAATCTGTCAGTAAATTCTCAGATATGTTTACAATTCAATGTTATACATATATGTCGTAGCCAGATTGTAAAAACCGTCTTTTAATATAACGCGGCCAAATTTTTAAACCTTCGTTGAATTAGTGATGTTTTACAATTTGGCTACTTATATGGACATTTTATAAAACGACGAACAGCTTAATTAGCGTATATATATATATATATATATATATATATATATATATATATATATCTCATCTCTGAATATAACTACAATAACATAACGCACGAGACTCGGCCTTTTATTCATTAATTTAAGGTATGGTGTATTTTGAGAAATTACAACCGAAAATTTTCAGATACTTATAATAACAATTTCACCATAAGCTGTTCGTCATTTTATAAAACGTCTACCCGGATGGTAAAACATCGGTAAGTGAGCGAAGGTTTGACTACCTAATAGATAAAGTAGAAAACGACGAATGGCAATATTCTGTTTCTGTTCCCTTCTTTATACCTGTTCTCATTAAAATTACGTTTCACGATTATACTTTTGAAATGAATAATGATCAGACATACGTTTCTCTGTTCATAGCTTACTCCAAACACTCTAGTTATATGCAGCAAAGTAGTTACCTCGAAAATTTTTCATTTTGCGCCAGGGCGCTAAAATAGTTAGATCCAGCTCTAGTTATATGTAGTTTTATTGATCTGATTTGTCCCTCTTAAAATAGTGAAAGTATTATTAAAACACTACAGTTTTAAGCCAGGATCTTCCTAAGACATGTTACACTATAAATAGTAATTAATCCCGAATTTATGACTCGCCTTTCAACCCATGGACACCAGCAGGGGAAGAAAAAGAAACAATAAATTTAACTTTTTATGAAACTATTATCAATAAAAAATTCATCGGATGGACGAAGAAGCTTAATTATGATGATGGATTATGTTGTGAAGCTGACAAGAAAACAGCGACGTCTAGATGCTTCAACTATGTTTCTTGATGAAGAATTCGATTAAAGAAACTCAAAAATCGTGTTGATTCAGTAAAAATGTAAACAAATCTGCCGGATCCTCTACTAGGCGCCAGTGCCGGTTTTACATAATAGGCTAACTAGGCTATAGCCTAGGGGCGCCAGTCGTTGGGGGGCGCCGAGAAAAAATATTTGATATAATAATGAATGTCAAGCAAAAAAAATAAAAATTAAAAACTTGGAAAAAACATTTTTACTTTTATGGCTGGCATTCGTATAGAAAATGCATTCTGAAGCAATTTGGAGACACTTTATGAATAACAGTTTTTTCATCAGATTTCATCGTTTTGTGGTGTAAAACAAATTTTTTAAGTAAAATTTTTGAGACCCAGTTTCTTTCTTATATTTTGATGGAATATGATTGTTTATGGCTGAATATGATAGATTACACTATATTTTAGTGTATACTAGCTTTTGAAGGGCTTCCGTGGTGCCCTTGCCTATGCAGTCGAAGTACCGTTTTATAGTATTGAAATTAATGCAAAACACTCTAAAAACGCGTATTTCGTATTGAAAACGCACGCTGAAGCAATTTGGAGACACTTTATGAATAACAGTTTTTTCATCAGATTTCATTGTTTTGCGTTGTAAAACACTCTAAAATCACGTATATCGCCTAGAAAACACATTCTGAAGCGATTTAGAGACACTGTAAGATAAACAGTTTTTTCATCAGATTTCAACGATTCTCGGTGTAAAACAAAATTTTTAAGTAGGTAAAACCTTTGGCACGCAGTTTCTTTCTTATATTTTGATGGAATATGATTGTTTATAACTGAATATGACAGGATTACACTATATTTTAGTGTATACAAGCTTTTGAAGGGCTTCCGTGGTGCCCTTGCCTATGCAGTCGAAGTACCGTTTTATAGTATTGAAATTACTGCAAAACACTCTAAAATCGCGTATTTCGTATAGAAAACGCATTCTGAAGCAATTTGGAGACATGAATAACAGTTTTTTTCATCAGATTTCATCGTTTTGTTTCTGAGTGTGCCACAATTTGCTTTATCGCAGGTATTTGTACCTTGCGGGCGCTTACCAGGAGTCACCTCACGGGCACTCATTGCTGGCGTGGAGAGTGCACCACAGGGGTCACTTTTGTGCCAATTCAAATTCGAAGTATTTGGCGTCAGTCGGGATCGAACCCGGTTCCTCCAGGTATATACATATATACATACCCTAATTATTTTATTAAAAATTATAAGGGGCGCTATAAATGTTTTAGCCTAGGGGCAAAATTTATGTAAAACCGGCACTGCAGTAGGCGCCATGCCATGACAGGTGTGCTTACAGCGCCGCCAACGGATTCTACAAGTCCCAGTGAGATCATTTCTCATACTTACAAAAATATTTTCATGCTGCACTTTACATGAAGACAAAGTCATTTTTATTTGGATGATTATAGGGTGTTAAAGAAAGGGGATTGTATATATAGAACTGACCAAAATGAATGAAAAAACTTAATCAACATAGGTCTGCTCCTCGACTATTTCCGAGAAAAAGGCCATTTTGATTTTGTATTAGAAACTAAGAAAAAGTCAGTAACTGAACAAAATTTTGTCTGTCAGTAAATATGCAATAAAAGAATAATAAAATTTTATACGAAAAATTTTTTTAATACTTACAAAGTTAATTGAAATTGGCCAAGGTCGCTATATTTAACTTAGTACAATTATTTGATTTTTTAAAAACTCATTTTTCACTGCCTTATATTTCGGAAATTATTAAAGATCAGACCCTTGTCGAGTAAGCTTTTTTTATTGATTTTAATCGTGGTACTATATGTTTTCAAAATTAAAAACTCTCTATGTACATTCTTCTTTGATCTTTTTTGCCCCTATCTAAGAGAGGTATTGGAATCATGCTAAAAATCGCATATCCAGATTTTAGTGGATAAGCAAGTTTTACGGTCCCTCCTATAATCCGATTATAACATTTTTACGACGATGTCTGTGTGTGTGTGTGTGTGTGTGTGTGTGTGTGTGTGTGTGCGCGTGTGTATGTGTGCGGGTGTGTGTGCTTGTGTGTGTGTGTAGGTGAGTGTGTGTGTGGGTGCGCGCGCGCGCGCGTGTGTGTGTGTGTGTGTGTGTGTGTGTGTGTGGATGATGGAACCACGGTTTCTCAAATACTAGAAGACTTAAATAAAAAATTAACTGCAGTTTCCTCAATCTGACATTCCTGGGAAAAGCAGATTAGATTTTGGTAACAAATGGACAATCGAAAGTAATAGTTTCTTTAAAAAAAATCTTCTAAATATGTTTTTTTTTGATAATTTTGTTATTACAGAAGAACATAAAATTCTCTATCTAATACGCTTAAAATTTTTATTATATCTTGTATAGATTTAGAGATAAAGGCACTGTAATATATAGAATAATAACGTAATACATCGCAGAGACTACGGCACTAAGGAAACCAGTTGACAAATTCAAATGTTTATAACATATTTTGTAAATGACAGATGTCAGTGTCAAAAATCAACAGTTTTAGTGATATTCTGAAAGCTTTTTCTGGCAAGTACATTTAATTTTTCTTGTTTTATTAATTAAATATTTAAAATTGTAGTTAAATGCATATATCCATCAGATATACCGCCAATCTAGTTAATGAATTGGAAGAATCTCTGACATTTAGGAACTTCCTCATACAATGAAAAATAGATATAATTAGAACTGTATGTCTGCAGAAGACATGTTAAATACAATAAAAATCGGTAAAGTTCTGTAATTTTTTCTGTTATAAAACGACGGTTCGATGGCGAATTGCCATACAATACTTATATAACAACATAAAATGGAAATGGCGAGAGGTATTGTACTGGCCACAACAGATTTTTGTTTTGTATAATGCAATAACCTGTGGTATCCATCTGTAAATTTTTAGATAAACCTGCTTCAGTAACATATGGTTATGTAATTTCTACACTTGTGAACCTTAATACATTCATGACTTGCACCGTCTACAGTCTACGTCTGTCAATGACATTATGTAGTATAATGAGTTGTTTGTTGTAGCACTTTAATGATATAATATGCGGTACAAAGCACACCGAATTCAGTGAAACAGATACTAAGGAAAACGTAGAGGTTTTATAACCTAGTGATATTCACCACATGAGATTTTTTCTCACACTTTTAGAAAAACGTGCATATCTCCATCAAGAGTAGATAAGGGCGTTTGCCGTTCGCCGTCTCATATGCTTCTGTTCAGGGGTGAGCTGTTACTTTTATTTTGCCGGGCATCCTACAGATTGATCCCAATTTTACAGGTTACGTATATTAATAGTTTAAGTAAATAGTTTGCCAATGTGTTAAATATATTGTAAATGGTCCCAACATTTTTAAATATTTAATATAAAAATTTCATGAATATGGGTTTGAAATTAAAATAACTACATAGTAATTAACAATGATTAATAGGGCTGTGTTTCTCGTATTTGTATCGAGGTGGCAGGACCGTTCCTAGCGGGCGTGCAAAAAAGGGGCGGCCGTTGTTATGTAGAGCGTATAAATAAATAAAACAATCTGATATAGCCAACACAAAAATTCCCACTATTTAATTTTTATTAGTTTAAATATATACCTACGTATTTAGTAATGCTGCAAACTATATTATGTTCCATTGCATACAACTATTGCCTTATTTACGATTTTCTTTATTATTTAATATGCCACTATTAATTTGAAGTGATTTGTTTTTTGACAATGATGTTTACCTGTCAGTTACATTCATTTGAAAAATGAACTGTGTAACAAAGGAATTGTGTTTATCTTAGGCTTCGGGATTAAAAAAGATTTTTAAATTTATCTGAAAAATATATAGAAAAAGTATTAATGTATGCCTGTAGAAAATTCAATAATCTTTAATTTCCATGTCATAAAATGCGAAAAAATGGCATTTGATGGTATTTCTTGAACAAAAACCATTATGAGCTTCAAGTAAAGTGCCATTTCCGTTTATCCGATTTACACCAAAATCTAATAATTTCTTTTCATATTAGAATAGAGTAGAAATACAAGGTTTCAGAACTTTCTGAATGATCGAAGAGCGAAGACAAAATCCATACACATACATACACACACACACACACACACACACACACACACATACAGACATCATCGTGAAAATGTTAAAATTAGATTCTAGGGACCTTAAAACATGGTCATTTACTAAAATCTCGATATGCGATTTTTAACACGATCCCTATACCTCCCTAAAAAAAAACTAAAATGTATGACAAATAATTTATCAGATTACAATATGTGCGAGAATGAAGCAATATTTTTTAAAATGTTTCACATTAAAAATTACTCTCTATGGTCCATTCGTCCATTTGTTGAGACGAGAGAATGTGGCACAAGTTCTTGAACAGAGTCAACTCATTCTATTGGTAAAAAGGATAATTTTGGGGTTGAATTAATAAAATGACTTGTTTCTGTTCGTCTCAGCGAATGGAGCATAGTTTGCCCATTTGTTTCTTTAAACGTGTTTTTATCTTATACTAGACCAGAGTATTAAGTTTATACTGTGACTATACGGTAATCTAATTGGCTGCATATTAAAATATTTGCCGTTAGGATGTGCGCGCAATGTATTGACATTGTTAATAATATACCTTTTCAACTTCAATTTCAGAAAATGTAACTTCAATTTCAGAGAAAGTAAATTCAATTTCGGAAAAAGTAATTTCAATTTCAGAAAAAGTAACTCCAATTTTAGAAAAAGTAAATTCAATGAGTCATAAATGGAACTTCAGTGTCGAGGTGCATATTTACTTTTATATTAAATCAAAAACTTGTGAATATGAAAGGAATATTTATTCTCACAGGTTATGTTTACATAGCTGTCAGTCTGACTAATGACACTATGTTGCTCATCTCGGACATTGAAGTAATTGTTTTTTTGTTTTATCTGAAACTTCATCAGAATTATTTCAATCATTCTTCTTGTATACATTTTATGTCATTTTATGTACAGTGTGTCTGCTGTAAGCGGGCCACCATTGCTAACTTTCTTATTTGAAGAGATAGAAAGACGATTAAATGGACAAAGTTGGGCGATTTTATTATCTGAATATAAAAGTTCATTATCACTATGCCTCTAAAATTAAAAACATAAGAGTTATTTCAAGTTGAAATTTAAATATTTTATTTCATATTTTAATACACATATATCATTGTTACTATGGAAACAACAGAAACAAATAACGAAATTAATTATTAACTAGTAAACTTAAAAAAATTGTTCAAAATGTTGACCATTTCTTTCACGACAAATGTGTGCTCTTTTTATCACAGACTTCATTGTTTTAGTCAACATCCTTTTTGATATTAGAGCACAGGCAGCAGTAATTCTGTTTTTTAATTCATCAACCGTATTCACTGGTCTTTGATATACTTTATCTTTAATAAAACCTCAGACAAAAAAATCTAGGGGCGTAAGGTCAGGTGTCCGTGCTGGCCACGGAACAGGGCCATATGTGCCAATCCATTTTTGAGGGATTCTATCATTCAAATAGTGCCTCACTGCTAGCGCATTGTGTGCTGGAGCACCATCCTGTTGAAAGAACTTCATATTTCGTGCAACGTTTAATGGCATATTATCAAGATAGTTCTCGAAAGTATCTTGAAGAAAATGTAAATATACTTCTTGAGTCAAACTTCTTTCAAGAAAATAAGGGCCAATCAAATATGTATCTAATGCACCTAACCAAACGTTAACACCGAAATGACCTTGAAAACTGGTCTGTTGGGTCCAAAAATTATTTTGATCACTCCACCGATAATGAATATTACTGTTAAAGAAGCCATTTTACGAAAAATAAGATTCATCAGACCATAATATTTGATGGCTAATGCTATAATCCCGTCGATGCTCGTTTAATAGCCACTGGCAAAATTCAAGCCTTTTGTCAAAATCACGATCTTGTAAATGATGAAATTTACGACATTTATATGGTTTGAATTGTGGTAAGTATACGCCAAAACATTTTCTACATTTTCTTCGTTTTCTGTCACTTGATCACGTTTTCTTTTTTCTTCACGTAATTTAGCGGTTTCTCTTAAGCGGATTTCAATTTTCCTAAAATATGTTCTATTGGGTTGAGGTCTATTAGGATATAGTTCTAAATACTTTTGCGCACTGGCTACAGAATTTTTATTGCACTTTGCATAAACAAAAAGCATATCAAAATATCAACTAATTCATCATTAGTATATTTTTCCATTTTGTTGACAGCATCTATCAATAAAATGTCAATTGTTCTTTGTTTAATGTTAGTTTCTGTTGTTTCCATAGCAACAATGATATACAGGGTGTATCAAGATAATGGAACAGTGCCGTTTATTCGTGTATGTGAAAAGATACAGAAAAAAGTGATTAGGATATTTTGTAAGGGATAGAGGGGGACACATTTTAGCATAAACTTTATTATCATAAATCCAGTGGTACTCAAACTGCAGGGCAATATTATATTTTTTTAAATGGCATTATATATATTTTATTAACTCATTAAATAGAGATTTTTGATCTGAATTCAACGATATAATAATATACCCTTACATTGCGAAAAAAAATATAAAAATTAATTCAAAGTTAGTATTTCATCTCTACTGTATCTAAGTAATCTGAGCAAACATTCAATCAATAAAACAAAAAAATTTACTTTAAAAGTTGAATTTATTGCCAAAATCGTAGCTTACTTGAATGTAATAAAACTAAAATAAATTTTATTTTGTTTTATTGATTGAATGTTTGCTCAAATTTCTTAGATAAAGTAGAAATGAAATATTAACTTTGAATTAATTTTTATCAAATTTTTCGCAATGTAAGGGTATGACATTATTATATCGTTGAATTCAGAACAAAATTCTCTATTTAATGAGTTAATAAAATATATATAATGCTATTTAAAAAATAAAATATTGCCCTGTAGTTTAAGTACCTCTGGATTAAAGATAATAAAGTTTATGCTAAAATGTGTCCCCCTCTATGCCTTACAAAATATCTTAATCACTTTTTTTTGTATCTTTTCACATACACGAATAAAATGCACTGTTCCATTATCTTGATACACCCTGTATGTGTTGTGTATTAAAATATTTAAATTTCAACTTGAAATAACTCTTTTGTTTTTAATTTTAGAGGCATAGTGACAATGAACTTTTATATTCAGATAATAAAAATCTTTTAAATGGTACCATTTTCAATATGGCATTCCATTTAAAAAAATGTTATTTTGTTGAATAAGTCGCGTATTTGATGTTCAATTGTTTTGTATTTTCCACCGTTAAATTTGTCGTATAATATCGCCCAACTTTGTCTATTTAATCGTCTTTCTATCTCTTCAAATAAGAAAGTTAGCAATAGTGGCCCGCTTACAGCAGACATACTGTACATATTTACTAGTGCACCTGCCCAAATTATATTATATGTATAGGTACAATAATTGTTATAAGGTTGACAACACTGTATAATATATAAATGTTTTCCTAATTCCGTTCTCATCTGTAGGAGATGTAAATATTTGCATCCTACAGAGAAAGTAAATTGCTTTTTACGGCCATTTTCATAATCAATTTGAAGTCTATTTCATAATTATTCGTAACTAAAAATGATTTCTTCGTTGTGCATTCAAAGCTTTTTTCTCATATATAAATTGCTATAGGTAATCAATTAATGTATTAATTTTTGTATTCAATTATTATTATTATTCGTATTATTATTATTATTATAAATAAAAAGAAAATAATTTTCATTATATACCGTTCATATAATTTCTAATTTATAATTTTAAATTACACTTAAAACCAGGGCATCGAACCCGCCAAAAACTGGGTTCGGTTTAGGTTCAAGCTAATATTTTTTTTTATTAATGGGTTCGGGTGTGTTTCTGGTTCAAGCATTAATAAAATTTGCGGTTTTGTTCGGAGTTCAGGTTAGGTTCGACTTAATGAAAATTGAATTAAAGTTTTTTTCAATGACAAACAAATAAAAATAAAATAAAAGCCACAATTTACGCAAGACAAGAAACGAACATAATTTTCAAGAAAAGTCAACATAGGCACCAACGCAGACGCCTAACGCGTCGATTATCGGCTGTATTACAATTACGTCTAAATTTTGAACTGAAAATGAACCTGACGAGGAGCTGAACCCTGAACCCGAATATTAATATCGGGTTCGGTTCCAACTCGGGTTAATTAAAAAATATACCTGAGGTTCGGTTATGAGTTTGGGTTCGGTAAAATGGTACGGTTAGGTTCCGGTTTTGGTTCGGTTCAGGTTCGGGTTCGATGGCCTGCTTAAAACTAAAACTGATTAGGAAAATGGCCTTTAATACTTTATCTTTAGTTACAATTGTTATTAAAAATAAATATTAATTTAAAAAAATCTGTTGTGGCCAGCACAAGACCTTCCGTCAATTCGATGTATTTTGTACATATCCATGGGCGTAGCTAGGGGGGGCAAGGGTGGTCAATGCCCACCCTCGAAAGCTCTTTGCCCACCCTAGAAATATTTACAGAGTTGAAGAATTGCTACATAGTAATAAGGAGAGTGAATGAACTGCATTATTATTTATCACTAGGCGCCATTTATGATCTCTCATTAAATGACTGTGCTTAGTTCAGGTGGACGGCTGCCCCCCCTAGAAAAAATTCCTAGCTACGCCAATGTACATATCCCATACCAAAAGGTCCTTGGAACAGATTCTATATAATATCATGTAAAATCGAACACGAACACATACTATTTTTTACAAATTCCATACTAAAAGTTTATTTGAAAAGGTTCTTTGAATCCAATAAAATTATAACATAAACTACACTAAGTAATGTCCTTCCATCTTCTCTTCGGCCTTTCTCTGCATGTCACTTGCGAGTAACAATATGACATACCAATTTTAGATCCTATACTTTCCATATTTGGTTTTGCACTTGCAACTGATTAATTTTTGAAAATTAATTTCTTTATAATGCTTTATATTTACATCTATTGAATATGAAGGAAAATGTATATTTAAACCGTATAGAGAAGAGTATTTTCTTTAATATATATAATAACAAAATGTCAAAAAATAATATTTAACTGCGTTTTTTTAAGAAAAACTGTTAAAAACTTCAAAAAAGGGTACTTCCGGTGGATCGATCGATTATAACCAAAATCTAATCAACTCTTCATATGGATGTACAGAAGGGGAATACGAAAGAATTATAATTTTTAGAATTGTAGTATTGGAGTTATCGTCGGAGAAAAATTTGTCACACACGAAAACACATACACACACACACGGACACACATACACACACACGGACACACATACACACACACACGGACACACACACACACATACATACATACAGACATCATCTTAAAAATAGTAAATTTGTATTGTAGGGACTCTAAAACGTGCTTATTCATTAAAAACTCACCACCGAATTTTTTGACCAAAGACAATACCTTCCTTACCTAAAGGTGAGGGAAGGTAAAAAAAAACAATACCTGCTCTAATTATAAATTGTACCTATTTCATTTTGTTTTATAAGTTTAGTAATATTCTTTTGCGGGAGTCCATAATCTTGAATATAGATGTCAGTTCCATCGACTACATCAATCGGCTTTTCTATCTGGCTCCTATAAATTAACTAAATGACGTCATATATGACATCCACATTGACACTGTTGTAAAGAAATCATATAAAATGCTTGGATTTATATTAAGAGTTGGAGCAAATTTCAAGAACTATAACACTCTCGACTTGTGCGTTCACAATAAGAATTTGTTGTCGTTTGTTGGTCTCCTCATTACCAAATATATATTAAGAGAATTGAAGGTATCCAACGGAAATTTATTTCAGCTTTAAATTTGAAATTCCCTTATAATTCTGTCAGTTTCGTCACTATACAAAAACGTAGAGAAGTGTTGGATTTGACATTTTTATACAAAATCATAAATAATTATATAGATAGTCCCGTCCTTTTAAGTAAAATATCACTGCGTGTGCCTTCCTATTCTACTTGTTCTCTTGAAACGTTCTCTTCTAAAAAATATAAAACCAATGCTGCTATGTTTTCGACAGTAAATCGATTAATGTGTTCTTTCAATAACATGATTCTTAGCTATAATGTTCCAGATATCTTTAATTGTTCACTATTTAAGTTTAAATCATTTCTAAAATATGTTTTCTCGCATTCTTTGTCTGATCCTTAGTTTGTACTTCTCATTATCTATTATTATACTGTCTAGCTAGAAACTTTTATTCTTTATGTATATTGTTAACTGTGCTGTACTTTTATTGGTCCTTGGCCTGTTGTACGGCCTTTCTTTCTAAATAAATAAAAATCACATTGGAATGCATTTTTAGAGAAATTTGACTATATAATACATAATAATTACTGTATTTGATCAAAAATTAACGAGAAATTTTTAAATTATGCGCTTTATAATTTAATTTAAATTGTAATTTGAATATAATTCATACCAGATCCATATTATCAAAATTCATTTAAAGTATATTCTACTACTCGCATTCTGAGACAGAGTTAATTTTGTGACACTATTTGTAGTGAAAACCAGTGTTTTTCTATTGTTGGTCAAAAAGTTAAACTGTACTCATATTAAAATAAGGATCATTGTAACACGCCTTTCAATGTACTAGTCATTTAATCAAATATATACTCTATGTTGCAAATTTCAATTAAAATAAAATCTGCTAATGTTGGGTCTTTGCCTCTAGCGTGGGGTATATACTAGTACATACGTATGAATACACGAGTATCTCATTTCAAATCAACGGGCCAGCTATTAGATCGTTAAAAATCTGAAACAGAGTATTGAACATGTGTTCAGCTTGTAATGCCCGTATTGGTAATTACAGATCTCTTTATTCAATTTAGTTTTTACCGTTCCAGTTCCAGTGAACAAAACTGCATTGTTTAATTACAAAGAAAATATTCCTTTTGATGCTTTGTATTTAATTAAAAGAACGTGCACTTCGTTACAAAGATATTTTGACTGGTACATTATCTTGAAATAAAATTAATACATACCCTAAAAACGAATAAAGGTAGTATGGATGGCATTTCATTAGTTCCATATATATGTCGAGAATAAGAGCAATAATTGACCAGTCATTCATACAAAAAATCTATTGTGGCCAGCACAAGACCTTCTATCAATTCGATGTATTTTGTACAAATCCCATACCAAAAGTTCATTGGAAAAGATTCTATACATCATGTAACATACTATTTTTTACTTCGAGCAAATACCGACTAGAGAAGTAATTCCTTATACCAATGCATAGGATGTTGTGATCGGAAGGTATGTAGGCGGGGGGCTGGAAGTCATGGTGTATTGTGGGCATTGTTTTGTTGTGTTATATGTCACTACTTGTCATTTTACTGTAACTTGACGTTATTTTTTGCGTGTAGTTTGTGAGTATATCAAATTGTAATGAAAAATACAAAGAAAGTACGGATATTTCATATCATGTGTAAGTAACTGTGATTTTCTTTTTAGTGTAACTTTTAGGTTTCCTACTAATAATGACATAAGAGTAACGAGACTGAAATTTATTGCAAATAAAGGTGATTTACATATTTCAAAAGCAGCAATTAGTCATTATTTTGTAAAAAAAAGTAATACAAATATTAAGATAATACGCAACCATGGCTTCAATAAGCAGCCCGCAATACACCATGGCATCCGCATGTGTTTCGATTACAATAAACACAGTAAGGCGGCCTTTAGTCAGTATATGATCGAAGATTTTTTATAAATTCCATATCAAAAGTTCCTTTGAAAAGATTGTATAAATAATTATAAAATAAAAATAAAATTATAGCATGAACAAACACCATGTAAACTACACTTGACATTTCCTTCTTTCTTCTTCAGTTTTCTCCAATTTTATTAGGGGTCACTGTTTCTTACTCTTCTCTTCCACTCATTCCTGTTCCACGCATCTTCACACAGTTCTTCCTCTCTCAAGTCTTCTGCGAGACAGTCCTTCCATCTTCTCTTTCGCCTTCCTCGTACTCCCGGCATTCTGATCCTATACTTTCCATATTTTGTTTTGCACTTGACACTGGTATCTGTCGATTAGAATTTTTTGCTTATATCAGATGTTTCCATGATAAATAGCAACAGTGACTGATTTTTGAAAGTTAATCTTTTTATAACGCTTTAACTCTATATTTATTGAATATGAAGGAAAATGTATAATCAAACCGTTTGAAGAAGAGCATATTCTTTAATATTTATAATAACATAAAATGTCAAAAACTGATATTTAACTACCTGTTTTTAAGAAAAACTGTTAAAAACTTCAAATAAGCGTACTTCCGGTGGATCAATTATAACCAAAATCTAATCAGCTCTTCATATGGATGTAAAGAAGAGGAATACGAAAGAATTGTACTCGTAATTTTTAGAATTGTAGTATTGGAGTTATCGTCGGAGAAAAAATTGTTACACATGGACACACACGGACCACACACACGCCCACACATACACAACACATACCCACATACACATACAGACATCATCTTAAAAATAGTAAATTCGTATCCTAGGGACTCTAAAATGTGCTTACTCATTAAAAACTCTCCAACGAACTTTTTGACCAAAGATAATACCTTCCTTACCTGAAGGTGACGGTAGGTAAAAATACTAGTTATTCATGGTTCGAGTTCTGTATTAATGAAATATAAATATGTTTTTGGGCGACCACTTCAAAAAAAGAAAAAAAGATATTGCAACAGTAACCTAATGAACATAGCCAGGCAGCTGTGCTTTTTGATACTTTCCAAAAATCAGATATTGAATTGTCATTTTAAATAAAATCTTGAAAATACTTACGTTATTTTTTTGTGGTTGTCTAAAAAATATTGTTCATAACTCGCTTGAAACTAATATCGTATTGCTCGTGTGTTGACACTCGGTTGCACTTCGATCGTCAAATATCACACTGGCATGATACTTTCGATACTCGTTATGATATATACAATTACTCCACAGATGCATTCCAGTTTTTTCCAATGTCTATTTCTTAAGTCTATTTAACTAAAATTATAGATGAGACTATTTCATATTTATTACACATATAACCAAAGCTCATTTGTTCATATTTTGTTGGTTGCTTTGGATTTTTATTTACTTTTTTCTGCTAATAAATAAGCGTAAATGTTAATTAGTATTAGCACTAACAAAAACTCGGCGTTTCCGAGTTTTCCCTAGGGCTCCGCCGATAGTGTTCTATAATAGTATTACGTACGTCCAATCCGTCTTGGCACAATTTTAACCCAAATTGCTAACGCTATAAGTTTTCTTGGATTCTCAAACGAATTATCTTAATTCAAAAAACAAAAGCCAATGAACCTGTCAAATTTTTGACACATGTGACTGAGAATCCTTAACTAGACCACTTATTTGATACCAAACACAATATGGTTCTCACAACTTTAAGTAAAAAACAAAAGCCAATCGAGCCGTCAAATTATTGACATTTCTGCATAGCAGCCCTGGCAGCCCTTGACGATACCTTTCATTTGATACCAAACTTGATATGGTTCTGATAACTTTATGCAAAAAACAAAAGCCGATCGAGCTGTCAAATTTTTGACATTTTTGCATGCCAGCCCTTGACGATACCTCTCATTTGATACCAAACACGACATGGTTTTGACAACTTTTAACAAAAAACAAAAGCCAATCGAGCTGTCGATTTTTTAACATTTCTGCATAGCAGCTCTTGACGATTCCTCTCATTTGATACTAAACACGATATGGTTCTGAGAATTTTATGCAAAAAACAAAAGCCGATCGAGCTGTAAAATTCTCGACATTGGAATATTTGTTTTTTACTTAGTTACTTATGGGAAGTCTGGCAACTTTGAAATGCACGTGAATCATGTACATGAACCTTAAAAAATTATGATATTTAATATTTTAGGGCTTTTTAACTACTGTGAAATAACCGCCCATTGTCATAATTTATGTTCATGAATTTAACTTCTTTCAAATTGTCATCATTTCATAAATAACTCCATTTAAATGTTCTAATTGACATGTCAAACAAACGTTCTTCGTCTTAAAATTTTTAAGGAAGAGTTCGATGCATTGCGGGATGATTGTTTCAAAAAGCCAAATTTCCACCTTTAAATATGTTTTACACAAAAACTATGCATCGTACAGAAAAATGACCTATTACTAGGAAATCACGTTGAGTTTATATCTACAACTTGAAGCCATTTTCATTAATATCGGTCCCGCCGTTTAGGTTGTAGAGGTGAACAAAATTTTCACGATCGTCGTGATTAAAGAAAATATATGATATATTTTTTACCTCTCGCTAAGAGAGGTATTGGATTCATGCTAAAATTCGCATATCCAGATTTTATTGAATAAGCACGATTTAAGGTTCCTAGAATCCGATTATAACATTTTTAAAATGATGTGTGTGTGTGTGTGTGTGTGTGTGTGTGTGGATGTGTGTATGTATGTATCTGAATGTTGGAGGGATGATTCCTCAAAAACTATAAGACTTAAGCAATATTTAACTGTCATTTATTATATTAATATTATTATATTAATATTGGTCAACCGAAAGTAGTAGTTGCTTAGAAAATTTTTTCTAAATATAATTTTTTGGGAATTTTTGTAATTCCAAATATTGAAGAACAAAATTCTCCATCTAATACACTTAAAATTTTTATTATATCTTGTATAGATTTAGAGATAAAGACACTATAATATATAGAATATTCTAATCACAGAGGCTAAGGTACTAAGGAAACCACTTGACAAATTCAAATATTTATAACATAGTTTGTAAATGACATATGTCAGTGTCAAAAATCAACAGTTTCAGTGACATTCTAAAAGTTTTTTTTTGGGAAGTATGTATATTTAATCTGTCTTATTATTTTATTAATGAAATTTTTGAAATTATAGGTAAAATGCATATATCTATCAAAAATACAGCCAATCTGGTTAATGAATTGGAAGAATCTCTGACAAATAGCAATTTCCTCATACAATAAAAAATAGTTATAATTAGAATTATACCGTGTGTCTATCTTAAAGGTGTACATAGGAGATTAACATGGTAAATCAGTTTTTTGCAATTCCTTGCTCGCCTAATTATTTTAAGTAAAAACGCTTCAAATAAAAGTTTTAGGGCATAAAATTCTGCATCTAATTCAATAAATAGAATTACTTTTACATGCTTTGTAACGACAGAAATTAAATATGAAAATGTCGAAAATTACGTTAACAATCGTAACAGCCATGGAAATTGAACAAAAAATAAATAAATGAGTGGCGTTTTATCTGTCACAACGTAAGTTAAATTATTTGACATTTCTGACAATTTGATTTGGACAAATATCGTTAAGTATGACAATAATAGAAATATTAGATTAATAAATAATGATAAAAAATACAGTTTTCTTTAAATAATATGAATTTATTAAAAATTCACTATTTCGTAACAAAATATGCTCAAACAAGAAACGTTTTATAAATAGTAAACGAATAACAAAACAATTATAATTTAAAGATAATGGTAGGTATTCTATTGTCAATGTTAAAACTTAAAGGTTACTTTTAGGGCTGTTTAGCGTAATCAGGTATTTTTCAGCTCTAAACAATGCTAACAGTAACCTTTAAGTTTTAACATTGACAATAGAATACAACTCAATGTAGTTACAATAAATACTCAAATGCAGCACCATTTTGGACAAGACAATAACCTAACCTATTGTAAAAAGATCTTCGTACATTAAATAGTTGCTGCTGTGTTATACGATGACATTCATTAAATATGGCATCTCTTAGGTCATTTAGATTTTCGTGTCTTTGTTTATAAATTTGAGTTTTTAAGTGACCCCATAAAAAAAAGTCACAAGGAGCAAGGTCTGGAGATCTAGCGGGCCAGTTAATAATACCTCCTCGTCCAATCCAGCGACCAGGAAATGCCAGGTCCAAATACTCCCTAACGTTTCTACCATAGTGTGCAGGACATCCATCGTGTTGGAACCAGACCTCTCGATCTGGACGCACAACATCGTCTATTGCAGGACCAATATCGTTTTGTAGCATCTCTAAATAATTATCTGCATTTAGATTCCCACATATTTCAATAGGACCAATTATGTGGTGACCTAAAATTCCGGCCCAAATATTAACTTTCTGAGGATATTGTGTCCTTGTTGAAATATTAATTCTAGGGTTTTCTTTAGCCCAACAACGTGTATTTTGTATATTGGGTTCATTATTTAAAGTGAAAGTGCATTCGTCGGTAAAACAAATGGATGATAAAAAATTTTGATCATTATTAGCCCGGTTCTGCATATCTTCACAAAACACTCTTCTACTTTCTTCATCGTATGGGAAAAGTTCTTGGTGACACTGCATTTTATAAGAATAATAAGAATTTTTTTTCAAAATATTATGTATGACACTGTGATGAACTCCCAACTCATTTCCAATACATCTAGTACTACAGAAGGGGTCTACATTTATCACTCCTAACACTCTTTCTTCCAGCAAGGCACGTTCTTCTGCTCGTCCTTCATTCTGATTACGCTGCTCACGTGCATTTTTTGAAGACACATTAGCAGTCTTTTCAAATTTTGTAACCAATTTAGCAATTGTAGTTGCACTGGGAATCGGCCGATCCATAAACTTAACGGAAAATAAATCACGCACTTTGCGGTAACTGTTACCTCCATAAAAACATTTTATTATAAAAACACGCTCTTCATTAGTATAAATATTCATTTTTTAATAATATCAGACAACAAAACCAGAGACAAAAAATGAAATTATCAGAAAACGACAAATAATTTATTTGACAGATAAACCGCCAGTCATTTATTTATTTTTTGTTCAATTTCCATGGCTGTTAAGATTTTCAACGTAATTTTCGACATTTTCATATTTAATTTCTGTCGTTACAAGGCATGTAAAAGTAATTCTATTTATTGAATTAGATGCAGAATTTTATGCCCTAAAACTTTTATTTGAAGCGTTTTTACTTAAAATAATTAGGCGAGCAAGGAATTGCAAAAAACTGATTTACCATGTTAATCTCCTATGTACACCTTTAAGATAGACACACGGTATGTGTGCAGAAGACATGTTAAATATGATAAAAAACAGTATTTGGGTAAAGTTCTGTAATTTTTTTGTTATAAATCGACGGTTCGATGCAGAAGTACAATACAATACTTATATAGCCTTTTATGGAAATGGCGAGAAGTCTTGGCTGGCCACAACAGATTTTTTACCTTCCGTCACCTTTAGGTAAGGAAGGTATTGTCTTTGGTCAAAAAATTCTTTGGTGAGTTTTTAGTGAATAAGCACGTTTTAGGGTCCCTAGAATACGAATTTGCTATTTTTAAGATGATGTCTGTATGTGTATATATATATATATATATATATATATATATATATATATATATATATATATATAACTCCAATACTACAATTCTATTCCTGTTCTTTGCATCCATGTGAAGAGCTGATTAGATTTGGTTATAATTGATCTACCGGAAGTACCCTTATTTGAAGTTTTTAACAGTTTTTCTTGAAAAAACGCAGTTAATTATCATTTTTCGACATTTTGTGATTATCATTATGAAAGAATATCTTATTCTCTATACGGTTTGATTATACATTTTTCTTCAGATTCAATACATATAGAGTTATAGAGACATTAACAGGCCTATTCTACTAAAAAAATATATAACGATATTTTTACTGAACGACTGTCGCTAAGCATTTGGTTGAACGACTTTAATAACGACAAATGCCAAAAACCTATTCTACTAATCATATCGTTATAAATTATCGTTATCAAGATTATAACGATAATATCTAACTTCATGTTTATTTTGACAAAATAAATTTTCATATGTTTTTCAATTTAAATTTGACATATCGATTCATTGCGTGTTTATTTAATTGAATTTGACAATGGATATAAAGAAGCTTCGAGGACAACTCATAGACAGTTTGAAATATACATATGTTGAAGAACTGGAAAATAATAGTTCATTAAGAATTAATAAATTGTCCACTGAAGAATTGGAAGAAATATGGAGAAGACTTACAAGTCATTTAAATTCTGTGGGACCGTGTAAAAGGATTTGATGTATTACGCAGAGTACGATTATATAATCTGACATCCCTATACAAATATATAATTTTTAAATACATAGATAGTGCTCCTATATTATATTATATTATATTATATTATATTATATATCAATATATTAAATAATATTATCTAAATCTAAATTGTTAAATATATTTCTGAAATATAAATAAAATGTCTAATATTAAAATGTATAATTAATCAAATTGTACAGAAGTGAATCTCTTGTTTAGTAGTAATTAACAAAATATCTTTTTCAGCCATTTTTACTTTTATACTCAAAATATGTCAAACTTTACGACTTCAACGATGCATGTGAACTTGTCGTTAATAAACGATATGAAATAACAATATGTAACGATACGTAACAATAAATAAATTAGCAGAATAGGGTTTTGGCAAAAATCGTTATCATAACGACTTGTCGCCTGGTAACGAGTCATAACGATACATAATTTTTTAGTAGAATAGGCCTGTAAGAGAGATTAACTTTCAAAAATTAGTCAGCTTTGCTAAAATTATGGAAACAGCAGATAATTCAAAAATTTTTAATTGACAGATATCAGTGTCAAATGCA
This sequence comes from Ophonus ardosiacus, assembly GCA_943142095.1. Taxonomy (NCBI): domain Eukaryota; kingdom Metazoa; phylum Arthropoda; class Insecta; order Coleoptera; family Carabidae; genus Ophonus; species Ophonus ardosiacus. The sequence continues at coordinate 40,407,606 of OW964823.1, forward strand.
AAACCAAAGTTGAAAGTATAGGGTCAGAAAGTTATATGTGAATGTGATAGAGTGTCCCTCGCAAGTGACTTGCAGTTGCAGACTCGCCTCAAGATTGGAATATGTACAAATACATCGAATTGACGGAAGGTATAGATAGTGAATGAATTAATTAAATAATAATATTGTAATATTTTCTTGTGAGTCTAAGCATGTTTGACAAACGGTGCTCATATTGTAACAAGGTAGGAATAGTGAAATAACAAGTAATAACTTTAATATAAACTCTTCTAAATTATAGTTTCAATATCAACATTTTAATTCTGTTATCTTTGTAAGTCAAAATTCTGTTTAGAAATAATAATCATTATTCTCTCATATATATGTTTAGTCTAGATGTCAACCGAGTAGACATTTATTGTTTTGACAATTAACTGTATAACTTATTGGCTAGACTACGTGAAGTCTTGTTATTTTGCTATGGAGGCTACACCCTCGCACCCTTCTTGAGATATACGTTGAAGAGATAACATTTTGTTTTAAGGCAGTCGAGGTTAAGGACTCAGAGAGTTAAGACATGTAGTCCGTGGTTAGTTTTGGGCGTTTTCCGCCAGTACTTGTATAATTAGTTTAGTGTAATAAGAGTAATCATTGGTAGTAAAGTGTAATTATGTAAATAAAAGTTAGTTAAAGTTAAAAGTAGCTTTAAATATTGTGTGTGTGCCATCTATCCAAAATATGTTCATAAATCTATCATCGAGTGTTAAGTGTTTAGTGATAGTGTGAGCGTAAGAGCGTGTTCCTCCTCAGTATACTGGTGGACAAACCAGCAAGCGTCCACCAGTCAGAAACAATGTCATCGTTGGGTAATTAGAAGAAGCATTTAAGACCCCCCCCCCCCCCCCTGTTACAATATGCATTATACAAATTGTTTGTAATTTACATATTTTCTATATTCTAAAAATAAATATTCCACTAAAATTAAAAAGAATAAGCAAAGTTATATTGCTACAGTGGCTCAAGGGTTAGAGCAACGCCCTTAGTCCTGAGTGCGCTCGGGGTTCTGGGTTTGAATCCCACTAAGATAAGGATGTTTTTTGTATGTGAACCTTCTCAATAATTTGGGATATAATCCTGTTGAGAGGGTTTTTCTACCTTTTTAAGTTTTTCTTCGTAATAATACTCAAGAATAACTTTCTGCACCAAATTTGACATTACGTACAAATAAAGTGATATTTAATAAGAAGGTGCTAGGACACTCAAAATGTTGCAGCTAAAATAAAGGAAATATTACAAAGGTGTGTAAGGTGTCACAAACACCCTACCCGGCCGTTTAAGGGCTAATACACAGAAAAAAAACCTTCTAAATTGTAGTTAAATTAACTAAACAAATTCCTTAATTTTCAGCCTGCTAATATGTTTAATTAAATGATCTAAGTTAATTTAGTCAAATTCTCTAAATTTGTAATAAAAAATTAAAGTAAAATTAAATACAAATTAGATTAAATGAGTATATTTAGTATTGAACTAAACATAAGTAAAGAAATAATACTAAATATATATTTAAATTTTCTATTTACTTACCTAATTCATTATATAAATTACCGAAAATTGTAGGACAAAAATAATGAAGCCAAAATATAATAAAATTAAGTTAAATAAGTAATTAAAATAACCATTTGCAAATTTAAATTAACTATTTTTGAATCTTTCGTTTACTCTAAAGATCGATATTTCCTCTATTTCAAAAATTAATAAGTACATATTAAAAGCAGAATAAGTGCGGTGAAATTGAATAATAAATCGAGAAAATAGAAATGACGTATAGCTGTGTATAACATGAGACTGCTCTGCTTTTTTCTCACGTAATTCTTTTGTCCTTTTTATTTTTGAGAAAGACAATAAATTTGAAATAATAATCTATTACATTCCAATATACTTACAGATATAAATAATAATTAAATGTATTTATAATTTATAGCAAAAATTACATATTTTATTTAGTAACAATTTTTAAAATTTGTAAATCAGTAAAACAAAGATAATTCGTTAGAAAAAAAAAAAATTGTTAAATAATAAATATGCAGGTAATATTTTTTGTTGTTGTTTTATATGTGAATTAACAAAATTACGGAAAGTGAATTGATTAAAATCATTTTTAGGTTTAAATACAAAAAGAAAAATTTACAAAAAAATTCAAATTAAAATATGTACAGATTATCTGTGCTCTTGTATAGAACATTTTCGTATCTATCATTCTGCTTACCTTCACATATTTCAAACGACCGTCATCGAATAAATGGGCAAACGAATAAAACGTTCAGCGATATTGCAGTTTGATATTTAGCATTTGTTCCGTATGCTTTCTGCTTAAACGTACCTAACTATAATTTGTTTCCTTAAAATAATTATCATTTGCTAATGATATCGAGACAACTTGAGTTACAGAAAAGCAAAACCATAGTATACATACAACAAGAAATAATAATAAATGTGAGATCGGGTTCGATTTTCATTTATGTCAAATTTGAAACCTGAAGTGACGCCTGATATAATAAGTGCATTGAAATCTTTGAATAAAACGCATTATATTATATTTATAAATAGATACCAACTTTTTAAAAGTAACTTATTGTATGAATTTTTCAAAATGTAAGAAAGTATTTCAACAAATATTCCAATTGGTCAAAGAACATTTTTCTTGTTTTATAAGTTATCGGTTTTCATTTAGTAATATTTACTGAAGCAATGGTCGACCAGACGTATCTGTCGGCTTATTCTTAACAGAATCATTAACCAGTGGAAGAAATCCGCTAAAATCTAAGAGCAAGAAGCATTTATCGAGCGCTGAACGCTGGAACAAGGCAATTCCATTCCCGTTCTGCCGATAAATTACACAGTGCGGAGCAATGAGCAAGGCATCCAGGCTCGGCGCAAGCGACCGACTATTTTTACTTTTTTAAATAAGCTCAGCCAGCGTTTCGGGCGGAAAACAGCGCAATTTAGAGCCTCCGCGATTGTCTTCTGCTATGATCAGGGATGCTAATGCAGCTCCGATAGCAAATTTGCCCAGCCAAGAGCACGAGATTGAAATTCAGTTTTCTATTTTCAGTATTTGTCAGTACACGATATTGAGTACATGGTTCAACATAGCATATACGAGTAAAGATGTAAATGCCAAAAAGAAAATCTTTCTTTTATTTTTGTTGCTGCACTGGTACTGATAATATTTTTAAAAATACATTTTGTCTGCAATCAACTAAAAATACTTTATATATTTTTTTTCTACGGATTTCGTATGTAAAGCGATCAGGAAGAAACAAAATTAGGATATCGTCACTTTTTCAATGCAAGAAATTTGTGATTTTAATTTTAAAACTCATTTTACAAAAAAAAACATTCTTTCTTCTCTGTACGCTAAAACTTATATGAGGGACTATACGAGTGGCGGTTAAAACACTATCCCAGCTATGGTTAATTCGATTACAAACTTGCAGGGACAGTTTTACAATCTCTGGTAAAAAATTTAACTGTCAGTTATATAAACAAAACTGAAACAAAATGAACTATCAAATGACAAATTGATCATTGCTGTCAATAATCCGATTCAATATTGTTTATTTAATTTACAGTTAAAATTCTAATCGGAGATTGTAAAATTGGCCCTTAGGCATTTATTACTGACCAAAATGAGTACAAAAAGCATAATCAACAAAGGTCTGATCTTCAACTGTTTCCAAGAAAAAGGCCATTTTGTATTAGAATCGAACAAAAAATTATAAAGACGGTGTTCGAACAAAATATTGTCTATACCAGTAAAATAGACAATAAAGATAAAACAAAATTTTAAATAAAACATTTTTCTCAATTTTTAGTAATTAAGAAGTTATTTGAAAATTAAATATGTATTTATTTTTTAAAACCAATAGCAAAGCTAAGACTACTCCCATAAGTGAATGAACAATCTCAATTTCTCGAAGTCGTAACTCTCATAGTTTTCGAGATAGCAGAGGTAAATACCGTAAAAACTCATTTTCACTGCCTAATATTGAAGACCGGACCAATGTTGATTAAACTTTTTAGCTCATTTAGTCAGTATTACATACCCTTAAAGTTTGTACCCGAAGTTGTGAAATACCCTGTATCTATTAATATCTATAATGACACAATTATAAAAAATATAACGGGAAGTGAAATAATCGCCCCTATTCTATAATTAGTTATCGATTGATAATAATAATTTTCGACAAATAGAAACAAATATTACATCTGTCAATTTCATTTTTGATTCAGTGTCTACTATAATTATAGCCTACAATTCAATATCGATCGATAAAAGTTATCCATTGAGTTACAGAATAGGGGTGAATAATATTGTATCGTGGGTGCCACCGACGCCAATGGTGACCTAGTTACACCGCGCGAGCAGCTGAGTAAACAATCATATGTACCGCGTGATTAGGCCTGCTTATTTCTCGAATATAATCGAAATCTTAACTGACGGCTGACGCGCTGATGTGGGCGCGGCATGAATGTTCCCGAAGTCTCTAGATAAATACAAAGACACACGCGGCTATGTGCAGTTAGTTCAGTTGAGTCTTGAGTCAGTCCAGTTTAGTAAGTCGAGACGATAACAAGTCTACACGTATAGGGAAATAAATAGTCCGTGATATAAATATAGTGAAATAAGTCTCGTGTAAATGAATATAGTGAGACAAATATTGTTCAAATGAATAATGTCAGTGTTTAATAATATTCTTAGTTTTTAATTAGTGTTTATATCTGTTTATTCATAGTTCGTTATTTTTATTATCTTTTTCTTATTTATTTATCGTTTAATAACTTTTTATTTTAAATATTAATATTTCTCTAATTTTTACACCACCCAAATAAATAGACGTTACAGTATATTCATATAATTTCATGTGCAATCTAATAGGTTCACGTATATTTTAAAAAGTATTATTTTATGTATGTGAAATATTTATGAAAGTAATAATAAATAATAATAATAATAATAATAATAATAATAATAATAATAATAATAATAATAATAATAATAATAATAATTAATAATAATAATAATTAATAATAAGGATAAATAATAATAAATAATAATAAATAATAATAAATAATAATAATAATATTAATAATTAATAATAATGATAAATAATAATAAATAATAGTAATAAAAATAATAACAGTAATAGTAGTAATAATAACAATAACGATAATTACTATTTATAATTGCGATTATTATCTGTAACAAAAATATAAAAATGACGACAGATAAAATTTAACTGTAGGTTTAAAATTAATAATAAAGAAAAAAGTATTCATCCCTATTTTTTGTAAAGCGGTTTTCTTTTACGGCTATGGCTCGCAATGAGTGATTACAATGGGGATTCCACCATTTTTTTTTTTTATATAATTTCATCTGAAAATAATAGAAAAACTAAGATTATTTGATGAAAAGAAAATCCGGCGAAAAAATTCCTATTAATAAGCGAGTTATAGTCTCCCGAATTTTGAAAAGATTGACGTGACGTAACGCTTATGTGTTTTTTTTTATCAAACTGTTTTCATCATGGACGTAAATGTTCTTGAAATATATGCTATTTTAAGTTATATTTACATAAAATAAATGAATATTATAGCACTGTATAAGTCTACATACTTCATAATAATTACAGGTGTATTTAAGTTTAATGCAAGAAATTTATGTTAAAATAAAAATTGTTTGGAAACTGCAGTACAGGAATGTTAGCCCGTTCTTTCGAATTTGAATTTCTTAACTTCCATTGGTAGTAATCCCCTCCTCCTAACATGCTATTTGTAATGCATGTATAGGCGGTCTTTCGGACGTCAATCAAAATATTATATATAGATTTCATATTCGTGTAGAAGCACTATAACAAAAAAATCCTTGTTTCTGAAATATCTCAATTATACCATTTCATTTTTTTTAAAATAATAATCGTTATTCAGCATATTCATTCGTATTTTTTGACTATTTTCCTTTAATTCGATTGAGCTGGAATCCCCTATTGTAGATATAATCTTAATATTGCATTTCATCTTTTAGTTCTGTTTTAATTTATCATTTTTATATTCTTCTTTCTGCCAAAGACGTTATTTTCTTGTTCAATGTTGCTGGAAAATCTTGTGCAATTACTTTTTTCGCACATTTTGTTACAGTTGCATCGTTATTTTCTCAAGCAAGGTAGAATAATTAATTAAACGTTAAAATTTCATTAAAACGATGAAAGTTATACAACTTTGGCCTTTATGCACCTTAATACACTTGCGAATTCAAGGTAATTATTTATGAATCATAAATTTATTTTTAAATTAAAAAATAGATAAAAGTTGGTAGAACACTCTTCCTACCAGCAAAATTTATGGAGTTTTACGTAACAACAATGGTCTGTGTAAGGGAATTTTAAGTGAAAATCGTTTATTTAAAACGTCACGAGTTTCTCCGGAAATTCCCAGGCCATGCAATTTTCCAATAATCACGAAATCTTGCTGAAAATATTAAAAATAAAATGTAACCACATGCCAGTAAATCTTGTTACATGCTGGAATAATTCTACAAACTATCTGAAAAATTTCAGCCCGCCTACTTTAGAAGCCGCGGAGATATCGATAAAGTTGAATATTAAAGTTATTCTCGAAATACGACAGAAAATTTCATTACCTAAAGTAGATTTTCTTCGATGAGAAATACGGATATTAAATTATAACCCTGATTGAATACATAAATATTTAAAAATCTCAAAATCAAGAAGGTGGTAAAATAAAAATCTTGCATCTTCACAATGAGGTAATTTCACATTTTCTGTTTTATTTATTCTGAAAGACTGTTGGTTACATCATATTTCCACGATTGTTTTGTAGAAATAAGTTTAAAAATAGGCTTCAATATGAAATCTCAATAAATTAACGTCAGCGCCTACGTCATTCCAATCAAAGATTCAGTTGTGTGCATGTGTTCAATTGAAGTTGGACGTTCATTTGAAGTATAATGTTGCTTTGATTAAATTAGGTTAGGGTAGAATACTTAGAACTTTGACTTTTAATGCTTGTAACATTAGGGAGGAACATCGCAACAAGCACTCTTAAAATCGGGTGTATCGTCAGCGCCCATACCACAGTCGGGAAATTACACATACCTATATTCTTATAAATAATTTCTTGACATTGTTATATTACACACCGCCTACCTATATTAATTGTAAAATTCTTGATTGCAATAGAGCATATTTTGATTGCAGTACAAGAATATTAATTACAAGTATTAACAACCACACTTTATCGACATTCGGCAATAAAAACAATTTTTTTTATTGAGACTACAAAACAAGACAGAGATACCCTAAGATGCTTTTTTTCCACAATAAAATGAATATTGAGATTCATTCCAGTATTGAATTAAATGGATGATGGATGCAAGTAAGGTTATACTGCGATAACTTTTCAAAAGTACTTTAACGAGATTATTTCTTACCTTTATTAACCTAAAAATACGCGTAGCCAGCTGAAACTACAAACAGCAATTCCACTATAAACAAAGCATCAATCTTGATTCCGTACAGACAATACTGTGCAGGTAAATGTAACTTTTGCAAAAAATACATAGACACGTCTATCAAACTGTCAGTACCTTTGTCAAGAACAATTTATCAATTTTCCGCACAATTACCCTGCGTTCGCTTAGATGATGAAACACATAACAAAACGCTAATTAACGTATCATAAAAGGGTAACGACAACCAATCATTTATCTGAATATTTCACATTGTTCTTGTGTTGTATTCAGTGTCACATCAATTTATTATACAATACGACAATACATACGAGTACATTTAGACATATGCACGACATTTTATACAATGGAGATTGACACTAAACACTAAAGAGTCAGTAAATGAATCTTAGTTTTCCATGTATTTATAATCAAAATATTGCATACGAGGGTTGTACATTGTACAATATTTATTGTCCCTAACATAGTAGGCTTTGACATATTGTCTTCATAACAACAGCAATTGTTTATTGTTTATCTGTCAAACGAAGTGCCAATTTGATTATTCTAGTGTTAATAATTTACAAGGCTTCATAAGATATTAGCAAAAGATGGGTACCCCGAATGTTGACGTTCGAATATAAGCGAAAGATCGCCTCCTCAGAAGCCAAATTGGCGTTGTTTAACCAAAATCCGAACATCTTTTTGGCTCGCTTTGTTAAAGTTGAAACGTAGATATACCACTTCGATCTCGAGTCCAAATTTGAAAGTATGGAATTGCGACATCGAGGATCTTTTTCACTTCCCAAATTTAGAGACTAGTTAGATTATGACTACTGCATTTTGAAATGCTGAGGGAATTTTTGTGATTGATTATCTAAAATGTGGCCTCACAATTACTGCTAAAATTCATAGTTGCATTACAGAAAAGAGAAAAGGAAAGTTTTCGATTGAAATTCTGTCCAGGACCGGGTTAAGGTATTTTCGGGCCTGAGGCGCTAACAATTTTCGGGCCCCTAGAATAACATATAAGACTCCAAAAATATAATTTATTTCAAAAATCAACAGAAAAATAATTACAACAGAAATAAACTCATAAAATAAATAAAATATAACTCTAAAAAAATAAAAACTCGACAAAATGGTGCCTTATCCGGGCCCCTAACAGGGCCGGGCCCTGAGGCGCGCGCCTCATGCGCCTCATGGTTAATCCGGCACTGATTCTGTCTCATCAGGGCCACGCTCAAGTTCATAAAAGTCGTGTTTCCATGAACGTAATTCGCGATATCGGTTTCAGACTAATGTTATATATGCCGTATTCATCTGACCTAAGGCGTAATGATTTTTATTTCTCAAGCTAAAGGACAGTATACGAAGAAATTTTAAAACCGATGAAGCTTTTCTGCGATAAAGACTCCGAATGTTTAAAAAAATGTGTTACTATGTTAGAACATAGGTGAAATAAGTGTCTTCAAGTACCCGGTGATTATGTTGAAAAATAAATTTGTTTTATATATTAGAGATAATAAATATTGTACAACCCTTGTATATTGCTATCTCTTAAAAAGAAATTAAACAAATAAAATGTGCACATCTTTCTAAGTATGATTTACATATTAGTTAGTCAGATAATTAGTTATTTCAGCTAACAGTTGAATATAATTTTGGTCAGTACTATGTTAAATAAACATTATTTAACATTGTATTTCGTCCATTGTCTACATTGTTTGTAAAGTCTACCTACGTAATTATGTATTATTAAACAGTAGACATTATTAACATTGAGCAAATGTTTATTATTCGAGCCGTGGCCCACATCAGGAATGGGATCACGTAACTGTGAAAACGATATTGCGACTGTCGACAAGTGAAAATGCGATCACATAAATAGTGAAAACCGAAAACGATATCGTTTTAGACTGAAAAAAATGTGAATTCTAGTCGACACTCTCAAAGCATGTGAAAACGATAGTCGTTTCTTACGTCTCTTTTTATTTTATACATTTAGGTATACGTATATCCTTTTCTTATTTACTTGCACTTAGGTAAAAGAATGTAGTGAGCAGTGAATTGAATTTGACGTTTTGGAAAGAATGAAAGAAATGTCATTATAAATTATTTAAAAATAAATTAATATTATAAATTTGAAAGGTATATTTTATTATTTTATTTAGTAAGACGAAAATGAAATAATTGTGATAAAATACGATAATTATAAAATGAAAATTGATTACAAGAATGAATCTAAGAAAAAAAATAATGAATATTTTAATAAGCATGTTGCGAATAAATAAATGCTTATGATTTACTATATATTTTTACTCTTTTGAAATCTATGATCGAAAATTGAAATCTTGGTGATTAGATATTTTCTACTGAAATTTCCCTGATTTACTATTAGAATTTAGTGAAAGAACTACCCAACCCAAAAGAAATATTTTCGGGCAATATTGATGTTCCAATAACTGTAAAAGTGTTGATTACAACAAAGCATATTTTGATTGATTACAAGAATAAATCCAAGAAAGAAAATTTTATTAATATTTTATTAATATTATATTCTGCGAAACATCAAATATAACGATTCTAGCTTGTGTTTTGTGTTTAATATTTTGTAGTTTTTACATAAAATTAAAATTTGCATTGCTATTATGAACGAAATAAAAACGAAGGGCGAGAATAATAATTTTTGACATTAGATTAAAAATTTTAATGACATTCATATAAATTATCTGTCAAAACTACTATTTAATACAAAAACATTAGTCTGTTAACAAAATCGTTTTCACAAAACGTAGTCACTTTACGGATATAACCGAAGTTGAACTGGCACTTTTGTTATAAAATTAATAAGGTAGAATAATTTACTAGCATATAAAATTTTTATTGTTGTATGGTTCCTAAAAAAGTAAACAGCCGGTATGTTGTAAGTATAATTACAATTCAGAGATGGCGATTAAGTTCTTGGAATAAAACTATGCATATTCGCAAATTTACATTTCCCTTCTCAATCGCCTTACAGATATAATAATACAGATATATAATAAATGATGCTAACAGATTATTAAATTGGTGTATAGGTATATATAGGTATAATATATATATATATATATATATATATATATATATATATATATATATATATATATATACAGTGTGTCCCATTTAGAAGTGCCACCATTGGGATCTCGAGAACTATAAGAGATACAATGTCGGTTAAATGGAACTTTTTGTGCGCCTTTGGGAGGCCATCTCAGATGTGCTTTTGTTTTTCCAAAAATTCTCATAGGGCACTAGATAATGACGAAAAACTGAATATTGTTGATTTTTTCTTTCTCAAATAACTTCTAAACTATTAATAATTGAGAAAAACGTTTCAAATATAAAAGATAGATATTTTTATTAACTAACCAGTGGCGTACGAAATAAATTTTTATATCCGTAAATTTTCGAGATATAACACAAACTTATATTTTTTAAATGGAACCCATATCTGATTTTAGTCTCAAAAAAATCAATAATTTTTCCTCTTTTCAATGATGTAAGGGTTATTATGTTTTATATTTGTTTTGCTCCTAAAATTTAATTTTTCTCCTTATTTTCCTGAATTTTCTTATTATTTTCCAAAAAAAACATTATTATTTTTATTAATTATATTGTATTTGATCAAAATAATTTGTTTTATGCCTTTATTACTTAATATTTTCATTCTAGACTCATAATTACAAATTACACTATGATGAGCCAAGGGCGACCTGATACAAAATATTATAAACATTAATTTGATACGAATTTTGAGCAAAATTTTCTAACGAAATAAATTATTTAAATACAAGGAGTATTTCCAAATAGAAATCTACCAATATTTTCAAAATAATTGTAAATTTAACACGAAAAGAGGAAAAAATAATAATTTTGAAGGCAAAACAAATATAAAACATAATAACCCTTACATCGTTGAAAAGGGAAAAAAATATTTATTTTTTTGAGACTAAAATCAGATATAGGTTCCATTTAAAAAAATATAAGTTTGTGTTATATCTCAAAACTTTACAGATATAAAAAATTATTCTGTACGCCACTGGTTAGTTAATAAAAATATCTATCTTTTATATTTGAAACTTTTTTCTCAATTATTAATAGTTTAGAAGTTATTTGAAAAAGAAAAAATCAACAATATTCAGTTTTTCGTCATTATCTAGTTCCCTATGAGAATTTTTGGAAAAATAAAAGCACATCTGAGATGGCCTCCCAAAGGCGCATAAAAAGTTCCATTTAACCGACATCGTATCTCTTATAGTTCTCGAGATCCTAATGGTGGCACTTCTAAATGGGACACTGTATATATATAAGTTATAGTGCTACCCCTGTACTACATAATAGACAAAGTGCCGATGTGCCAGAACGTGACTCTATCATATTTCAGTAGTATAAAAACATATGTAATGCTTTAGATTAGTCAGTCTGTATTCTATTATCATATTATCAAGTAGTTTATAGCATATTATAATTTGTACTCGCAAAAATAAAACTTTTTAAAAACCTATTTGATCGAACGAGAAATTTAAGTGGCGCAGTCTTGGTAGGATTGCCAAAACAATTTAGCGAATATAAATTGTTTCACTTTCGTGATTAATTTGGCAAAATTCGAATATCTCCATACTTCGATCACCGCATCCTGCATCTGAGAGGACATCAGAAGCAAGACACATCTCGACGAGCCGAGCGAGCCAAGCTGAGCGGACATCAGTGCAACTCCTGCCTCAACTTCGAGACGAGACCGTGTTCGACTTCAGGGCACATGAAGCCGACACTACTATTTTTGTGAGTACCATATGTCATTCAGAGAACCAGAATCTTTGTCAGATTCAAATAATTCAGAAGCAGACTCCGATCTCGAAACAGAAGATCGTATAATTAATTTAAATACAAATCCTATTAATAGTATCACATTAAGAACGCCATTATTAAACATGGTTACTCCAGTATTAAAAAAGGAATATCTGGACATGGTGCCAGAGTTCCATGGGGAACGTGAATTACTCCCTAGGTTTACTAGCGTTTGTGAAAAATTAGTAACAAAATTTTATAATACCACAAACACAAATGATTTCCAAAATGAATATTTAATGAGCAGTATATTAGCCAAAATAAAAGGTGAAGCTGCTATTAATATTGCAAGTTCCACAATTTCAAAGTGGGAAGATTTGAAAACAGCACTAAAAAATGCTTATTCAGACAAACGTGACTGGTTCACACTAAATATGGAAATAACAGAGCTGAAACAAAATCCTAATGAAAACGTTTTTGATTTTTACGGTCGTTTACAACACCTCTTAAATTTACAAATTTCTTATATTTCAACAAACGCTGCTGCCGAAGCAACCGTAGTAATGATTGACTATTTTCAACATTATGCTTTACGCGTTTTACTAAAAGGTTTAAAAGAACCTATAGGTCAATTAATGAGGGCAAAGAACCCTACAGACTTAAATTCAGCTTTAAGTATGTTAGCAAATGATTTTCAATTTGAATATTATGCCAAATCCAAAACCACTAATCAGAATACACACAAATTAAATCAAAAACCACAAATCCACCAACCAAGATACAATATTCCTAAACCCATACCCTACTTTAATTACACACCCAATAAAACTCTGCATCCTTCACCTATGCAACAAACGACATACAGACAACAATATACTCCTCAACAACAAAAACAATATACTCCTCAACAACAAAGACAATATACTCCTCAACAACAAAGACAATATACACCGCAAACACCACGCCAAGGCCCATCCACCAGACAAAACCTTCCTGCACCTACTCCGATGAGTATTTCCACGCGAAATACAACTCAATACCGTCCTGCACAAAACCGCGCAAACACAGCGGGAGAATTATTTAATATCAACGAGTCAGCAGAATCTGCCGTTGACCCATATGTTTATTACGATAACCAAGAACAAACTGACCAAGTATTAATTGATAACAATGATTATGAAAATCCACAAAACCTCGACAATTTCGAAGACGATAATTTTTTAGACATCGCAGCCTCGGAAACAATAGAAACATTTTACCCAGAGTCGAACTAATGAACTTAACAAATAAAAGTAAATTACCTTATATTATATTCCCTGAAAATAATCTGAAAGTTTTAATAGACACAGGAAGTACGAAATCTTTCATAAAACCTACCATAGCGCATAAATATTACAAAAATTCAATTTTTAAAGACCCTTTCCAAATTTCAACTGCGCATGGAACTTCAATTGAGAATTACAGCACACTCGTACCTATTTCAAAATTATTTAATTTAAAGAAAAATGCAAGTTTAAAATATCACATTTTTGATTTTCACGATGAATTCGATCTCTTATTAGGATTAGACAATCTGAGTACATTAAAAATAATTATAGACCTGAATAAAAATGTAGTAACAACACCCACCTGTCAAATAAAAATTCAACATCAAAATTCTGAAAATAAAATTAATACAAACAAAATTTGTCAGCCAAATAATAATGTAACATTAGACCCCAAAACCGAAAAGGTAATCAAAATTCAAGTAACTCAACAAAACGGAACCATATTAATACCAAAACAACAACAGAATAATTTAATCATCCCCGAATGTGTCACCACAGCCAATAATTACCATGCACTTTGTACAGCAATTAATAACTCAGAATCACATATCAACTTTACACAATTAGAACCAATTACTGTAGAAAACATCTCTAACTATGAAACGTACTCATCACCCAATTTTAATTTCATTCAATCAGAAAAAATTAAATTTGATATTTCAAAAATTCGGTCAGATCACATGAATTCGGAAGAAAAATCAGCTATCACTAAATTAATTCACGATTATTCTGATATATTTCACGTAGACGACAAAAATTTAACATTTACTAATCAAATTAAACATTCCATAAAAACAAGTGACGAAATTCCTATTTATACGAAATCTTATAGATACCCAGAAATTCACCGACAAGAGGTACGTTCTCAAACACAAAAAATGTTAGATCAAAATATTATTAGACCATCATGTTCGCCATGGTCATCACCTATTTGGGTTGTCCCAAAAAAACTTGACGCATCTGGTAAACGCAAGTGGCGTATAGTGGTAGATTACAGGAAATTGAACGAAAAGACTATTAGCGACAAATACCCATTACCGAACATAACTGATTTACTAGACAAACTCGGACGCTGTCAGTATTTCACTACGTTAGACTTGGCATCTGGTTTCCACCAGATTGAAATGGACAAACAAGACATTCAAAAAACTGCATTTAACACGGAAGACGGGCATTATGAGTTCACTCGTATGCCTTTTGGCTTAAAAAACGCACCCGCGACATTCCAACGCGTTATGGACAATGTTCTGAGAGGGTTAGTAAACAAAAAATGCCTTGTTTACCTCGACGACATTATTATATTTAGTACCAGCCTACAAGAACACATTCAAAATTTAAAATTAGTTTTCGAACGTTTGAAAAATTCAAATTTCAAAGTACAACTAGATAAATGCGAATTTCTTAAAAGAGAAGTAGCGTATCTCGGGCATATCGTAACCCCTGAGGGCGTGAAACCAAATCCCGACAAAATTTCGGCTGTTCTAAATTTTCCAATTCCAAAAACTACAACACAAATTAAAGGTTTCTTAGGACTTTTAGGCTATTATCGAAAATTTATTAAAGACTTCGCTAAGATAACAAAACCGCTGACTAGACGCTTAAAGAAAAATGCTGTTATTGACATTAACGACCCTGAGTACAGACAATGCTTTGAAAATTGCAAGAATTTGTTGACTAACGAACCACTACTCCAATATCCTGATTACGACAAAGAATTTAACTTGACATGTGACGCGAGCCAGCTGGCTATTGGAGCCGTGTTATCCCAAGGTAGTCTAGGCAACGACCTACCAGTAGCTTACGCTAGCAGAACACTGAACGAGACAGAGATAAACTATTCTACCATTGAGAAAGAAATGTTAGCTATCATTTGGGCGACTCAGTATTTTAGAACTCACTTATTAGGACGCAAATTCAAAATCTATACAGACCACCGACCCTTGCAATGGCTATTCTCGTTAAAACAATGTAGCCAAAAATTAATAAGATGGCGCCTCAAATTAGAGGAATATGACTATGAAATAATCTATAAGAAAGGCAAACTTAATACCAATGCCGACGCCTTAAGCCGTATACCTGTTGAAATTAATAAAACTCAAAATTTACAATCACAAACACAAGTAGATGACACTCCACTAGCTCTATTCCAAGACTACTTAGATAAGAAACATTGCCTTAATCACAATAATAACAATATTATTGAAGTAATAGGAAATCTATTCGATGCACCATCCGACTCTAGTCTAGCTCATTGCGTGAGCAAAGATTTAGAAATGTCATCGGGTATTGCCAAAAATTTTAAAATTAAATTTAACAACGTACACAAATTAAAATCTCAAAATCCTCAACTTCATAACCTAGTATATTTAAAAACCCCACAAAGATATCTATTATACTTAATAACAAAGGAAAATTATTACAATAAACCTACTAAACAAGACATATTCTATACCTTACTAAATTTGAGAAAATTCTGTTTACATAATAATATCAAAAATTTAAGTATACCAAAAATTGCATGTGGACATGACAATCAAATTTGGAACGAAATAAAATCAATGTTAAAATATATTTTTGATAATACCAACATACTAATAACCGTTTACAAACTCCCTGAACCCAAAATTCCCCAGACCGAATTAAACATAAACGAAACAGAAAACATGAAACACTTTCATAAATTCATAGAAAATTTTAACACAGAGTTAAGGAATAAAACAGATAACAAAGACGACGATACGCAATCCCTTGCAGTCGAGGTAGGTGACTCACAACATAATGAGATAAACGATGACGACACAAGCGATAGCGATATCACAATACATTCAAGTAAAGAAAATCCTATCGTCGGAATCCCGATAGTAGAATGCCCCGTAAACTATGGCAAAAATCAAATTATTATAACAGAAGTCGATTTTAATCCCAAACAAGTAAAAATTACAAAATTATACGAACACAAAAAATTACGAATGGAAGTAGAATTTTCAAAAAATAATTACAAAACTGAAATGATTGCTTTTATTAAAGAATATCTTGTTCCAAAAATAAAATATCATATTTATTTTCAAAACGAACTATACGAAAAATTCAGTTTAATTCTTCAAAATTATTTCAAAAATTCTCAACTATGTTTAGTAAAATGTACAAAATATTTAAGCGACGTTACCAATGAGGAAGAAATCATACACATCATATCGAATTACCACTGCAGCAAAAGTAACCACCGTGGTATCGATGAAACAGAAGCGCGTATAAAACAACAATATTACTGGCCAAAATTAAGAAAATCCGTTCAAACATTTATTAATAGCTGTGAAATATGCCAAGTAACAAAATACGACAGGCGACCCTTAAACGTAAATTTAAACATCACACCCACAGCTACGAAACCTTTCCAAATTTTACATATAGACAGCATTACTTTAGAACAAGCTAAATTTTTGACTATCGTAGATTCATTTTCAAAATATGCACAAGCATACAAATTAAATTCAGGACAAGGCATAGAAGCTTGTAATAACCTAGTCAAATATTTTACACATCATGGAATCCCAGAACAAATTATTTCAGATAACGGGTTAGAATTTAAAAACTCAGTCGTAAAAGAATTGCTGACACTACACAAAATCGACATACATTTCATAAGCTCACAACATCCAGAATCTAACGGCATAATAGAACGATTCCACTCGACCCTTATCGAACACATAAGACTGTTTAACAATCAAAAAGAATACAAAACGGAGCCTATAGAAGCCAAAGTAAATTATGCGTTATTAGCTTATAATAACACAATTCATTCTGTCACAAAATTGAAACCATGCGAAATTATTACCGGCCATTTAGATACCAACTCCCCATTTAATATTGACCTCGAAAAACAGCTTATTAACAATTATATAGAAAGTCATAAGAATAAAACTAAATTACTTTACGAATCAATTAGAGACAAAATCCAGGCAAATAAAGAAAAGGTAATAAATAAATGTAATGAAAATAGAGAAGAATTACCCAAAATCCCCAAAAAGGTATACGTGAAAAATAAACAGAAACAACAAAAAACTAAAAACAAATACAAACCCGAAAAGCTAAAGAAAATTAATAAACGTCTTAAAACAGGAAAAATACAAACCACCCACGGTAATACAACAGAGAATATCCACCTCTCTAACATTAAACGTCCTAGAAAAAAAACTTACAATTTTGAACCAATTCCAGGTTGTTCGCATTGGGACAAGGAACAATAATTAGAAACATAACAGAAAACCTCGGAATCCTTCCCATCAATCTCGGTCCTGCCAAACTCGAAAATTATGATAAAATATTAGATTTATTCGGACAAAAATTGACACAAAAATTAATAACATCGGATTTCATTCTGATCACCACAAAACTAAACGTGGCTTAATAGATGGATTGGGGACAATATTCAAATCAGTCACAGGAAATTTAGATGCCGAAGATGGCAAAAGATATAACGAAATGTTTGCACATATGCAAGAAAACGAGCATAATTTGGAAAGTCAACTCAAACTCTCATATTCGGTGAACCACCAAATTATTCAAAATTTTAATAAAACAATCTCAGATATTCAGCACAACGAGGAAATATTAAAATCCAAAATTTTACAACTTTTCAAAATTATAAACAGTACGCACATTCAAAGTTCAATCACCTTTTGTAAATTAAGAACGCTGCATCCTAGTATAATACACCCCATGGAGCTACTAGCAGAATTAAAACAAATATCAAAATTTTACCATTTGCAGTTACCATTCGAACCCAGACAAGAGAACCTTTTAGACATCGAATCCTTGTTAAAAATAAACTGTAAAATAGAAGCGACCCAAGTAATCTATTTCATTTCTACCCCCATAAATTTCGAAAAAACTTTTGAACTCTACTACATGTACCCAATTCCAACCAAATATGAATCAAAATTTATTACAATCATCCCTAATACGAAATATCTTCTTAAATCTGATAAAGAGATCGTGCCCCTGAATGATATGTGTGTTCAAGCAAAAATATTTCAGTGCCCTAATAAATATCACGCCCACTTCTCAGCGATCTGCGAAGAAGAAATATTCCAAAATCAAACTTCGAGTCACTGCCATTACACAAAAATTAACTTAATTGAAAATCATGTCGAAGTAATTCCAGAAATCAACAAATACCTAGCCGTTTCCCACACATCCAAACCTTAGAGGGAATCTTCCTAATCAATAATCAAGACAACTGCGAAATTCACTTCAGACAACAAATACTAATATTCCAAAATGAAAACCATGGCCAACCCCTACTACTTCCTAAACTGAACCTAAAATCCCAACCGTATAAAATTACAAATTTCTCTATTAACCTAAATCCCTTGAAATTAAATGATATCTCCTTGCATGCACATCCCAAGTATATGGTCCATCATCCTGTACGTGGTTGCTGCAATCATCGTTGGGTACTTCATACGTAACCAAATAAAGAAGAGGAAATCAGCCAAGCTGAGGTCATCTCGCACCCCAGAAGACGTTGAACTTCAACTCCCCCAGGAGGCTCGAATCTGAGGAGGGAGGAGTTATAGTGCTACCCCTGTACTACATAATAGACAAAGTGCCGATGTGCCAGAACGTGACTCTATCATATTTCAGTAGTATAAAAACATATGTAATGCTTTAGATTAGTCAGTCTGTATTCTATTATCATATTATCAAGTAGTTTATAGCATATTATAATTTGTACTCGCAAAAATAAAACTTTTTAAAAACCTATTTGATCGAACGAGAAATTTAAGTTATATATATATATATATATATATATATATATATATATATATATATATATATACCTATACCTCTATAATATGTTATTCATATTTATATTATTTATATAATATAATACATATATTGCATGTTAAGTGTCACATTCATGTACACAATTACATATGGTTATATGTTTAATTCTTTTTTATCTTCTTTTAATTTCGAGTTATTTACAAAACGTAATGTCATTAATTACCTACATACGTATTCGAAAGGGAACAATAGCACTTGCGTACACAATAAAAAGTATATTAGAGATGGAAGATAGACAACAGCCTGCACTTAATAGACTAATATTTGAAAAATGCATTGATTGCATGCAATTTTGTTTTTCATTTACCTAATGGAATTGTAATTACATCCTTGTAGCAGCTTCAAAATGTTCTATAAAAATAAAAGTACATAAACGTTTGAAGGTTAATGTGGTCTGATGTTTTATTTGTAAAGTTTTTATTGCAAGTTTTGCATAAAATTTTTGTTTTGACTTATTTTGAACTAAGATTATAACGTTTTTCCCGCATTAAGCAGAGAAACATCACAAATGTTAAATATAAAAGCAGAAATATATTTCGCGATGATGATGAAGTGATTAGTTTATTCTTTAGTTCTCAATTCAAAAGTTGATTGCAGTAGACGAAACAATCATTCCTTAAAAACAAAATCAACGTAGGCCATGCAATCTAAGTTAGGCATCATCTGTACCAAAATATTTGTGCTAATATTTTAGTTTTCTATTTTCTTTCAGATACTTCCACAAATTTTATTTAAATTTTTAAAAACATTACATTAACTGACTGTTAATTCTTCGTTGATATTAATTAAAAACTGTTCCGTTAGGGGCTTGAGTAATTTCTGACTTGTCATAGATGTTTAAATGTAGTGGTAATCCAACCCCACATCTAGATAAACGTGACGCATAGAAACACATCCTCATTTGAGAGATATTTGGCAGTCCTCTTGAAGAGTGAGAAGACCATTTCAGCTATCATGATAAGAGTCCGCCATAGCTCAAGTGGCAGAGCGTTACCCCTGCAAGGTAGTGGGTCCGGGTTTGAATCCTGTTGGCTGACATGTCTTTTCACTTTTCACAATTTACTTCGATTACAAAAATAGGTTTGTTTAACATTATTCAAAAACGTGGAAATTGTAGTAATGAGTTTTAAACATTTATTAAATGGTTATATGTATATTACAAAAACTTATGCATTTACTGTAAAAATGTACGATAGAAATTATTGTGAAATTGTTATCATTTACAATCATTTTACAGTTTTTCTTTAAAAAATACGTCTGATTATCGTATTTCACATTTATGCTATTACACATATTTTTGAAAATTTATTTTTTTGTGTATTTCATTTATATTTTTTATTACATATTCTGTGAAAATCAGTTCATAATTTAAATATTTGTAACTGACAGACAAATATTAGTGTCTAATATGAAGTGTCATTTACAAATTAAATTTATGGCATAATTTAACTAGAAATAATATAGTATGTTCAAGAAACGTTTTAACCCGGTAATTAGACTGGTGCATATGGATCTCAATGCAAACAAAATTTTATACTATATTTATATAAAATAAAATTGGCGGGAGGTATTGTTTTAACTCCAACAGATTTTTCATAAAATTTTTCATTCTTATATAAACATAATTATACAACCGTAAGCGAAACTAATCCGCAAAAGCGGATAATTGCAAAGTTGGATTTTACTTACGGGAAAATTAAATGCGTCGTAACTTTTAAATGTTATCTACTGCTAGTGTTACTAGGAGTAGGTCAAGGTTTGTAGAAACAAATAGGTTACCCCATTCGGCGAATAAAAGGAATAGACTAGCTCTAGGGCATTTGAATATATGATCTTTGAGAGTAGTTAATAAACTACACACTCGTGTACGAATATGTCTCTTGGAAATAGAAACATCCCAGTAATTAATTTGAAATAACTTGACTGACACCATTTCTCATTAGACAAGATTGAAAGATATCCATTGTTTCACCTAAAATTTTAAAAATGTAACCGGGAATAGCAATACAGGATTGCAATGCACTAGTACCGGAACTAATACATCTCGTTAAGAAGGTGATTTTCTTCATTTATGACGTGTTACCCTATTTTGCAGATATTTTTCTTCAAATATTAAAAAAAATATACCGAAATTCCTCTATTAACAGAAAATTTGTACCGGGTGTTTATTTTTCTTATCAAAAGTGTGAATACAATATTCAGAATTAAAAACTGTATTATATGAGTCTAAATTTATTGATAAAATATGTTGCTAGTTCCTTTTATGAGATAGATGTAAAATAAAATTTCTGTTTTTAAAGTACAGAGTGCCACCGAAAACATACCACACATATCAAAACTGTCGTATTGTTCGAATTTAAAAGATAATAGTTATTTAACTATAAAGGACAGTACATGCTTCCTACCCGTTGAGGATATCGATAGAAGAGCACTTACTGACCGCGATGCTTATTAAGTTTATTTTGAAATTATTACAAAAATTTAGTTGTCATTTTTAAACTTAGTTTTGATCGTTATTTCCTAGCCTCCTGATCGGTAAGTAATTATAATCACTCGCCGGTCAGTAATTTATAAATAAAGCCTTGGAAATTTTACCAGTAACCGATCATGCAAAAATATTTATTAACTTATATTATTATTTTCTCCTTTTATTTTGACTTGAAAATCATAGAGAAATTTCATTATCATGAAAAGGTTTAATGTTTGAAATGGTATTTTGCTGGTACCTACCACAATTAGGTAAGTTGTTATCTGCCAAACTCAAACAACCCTACATTGAACGCGTAAATTACTTTTTCAGGAGAGAGCGCGATGGGTCTGTGATACCCAAATTAAGATGTGTCATATGTTTAAAGCAAAACTTTATTGAACGAAACTAAGTATTAAGCATTTTTACTTAACTAGTATTAAACAAATTATTTAGACATATTACATGAAATACATTCTTTAAAGACTCGCAAATAGTAACAATAAAAACTAATGTAAAAAATCTGATGTGGTCAACACAATACTCCCGCTTTTTAATTTTTATTAATTTAAATACATATCTACATATTTACTAATCCTGCAAAATATATTAAGTTCCTTTGCATATAATTATTCCTTTACATGTTCCATTTTGTTAATGTGTAGTTGCAAACTAATATTTGACATTTTGATAACACGTGCTTATTCACAGATGTTTGATTTTTAGTGCTGCAAACATCAAATTTAAATCGAACTATCCTGTACATCTAATATTTACGTATGATGGAAAATATATTATTTTTATTAACCTTAATTTCATTAGACTCAATACAATTTTCTTAACACGGTTTCATTATTAATTTTAATGTAACTGCTACCTGTCAGTAACATTTGTTTAAATATGTCAGTAATGTTTTTAAAATATTATGTTTTTGTTTGACGCATAGACAAGATGATGTACAAAAATAAATTATTTTATAATTCCAAAATTTTCTGATTGATACTATTTGAGTAATCGTGTCCACACGATCCACTCACACACACACACAGACACGCGCGCACACACACACAGACACACACACACATACCTATAGACATCATTGTAAAAATGTTAAAATCAGATTCTGGGATAACTGGGATAGCGGGAGGTAAAATATATAATTTTTACAAAACAGTGTTTACGTATTATTGTGTAATATTTTCACTGCATATTTGGCATATGGACAAAGAATGTTCTAAGCATATGTCTTTTGCATAATTTACTCGAAAATCAGGTTTTTTGGTAATTACAGAACTCAATCAACCCCTTTTGTTCTATACTATAGCCTGAGAACTTTTTGATTTTTTTCTCCATTTTGTACCATCTTTACTGTAGTATTTCGTCGGTATTTGGAGTAATTGCTTTAGGTCTAGACCCAATTCGCAATGCCAGTTTAGACGTCAGCGCCGTTAGTGAATAAATAGTGAACTTCTTTGGTGGGTGTTGAGATCTGTCAATCTCGTGTTTACTTTGTCTTATTTTTTTGTAATTTCGCTTTATTTTTTAATTTTTATATAAATATAGGTTTATAATAATAATATTAATAATAATAATAATAATAATAATAATAATAATATAATAACAACTACGATGTTACTGAATATTCAATGAAACTGAAATGTTATAAAAATATCACAATGAAATTATAACATAACCTTGTAAGTATTACCTACTATAAAATTTCCAAAACACTTAATTTAATAACAATAACACAAATATAAAAGAAATTACGCAAAAATATTACAAAGTAAACAAGAGATTGGCCGATGTCAATACCCTCCAAACAAGTTCACTAGCGACGCTGAAGTCTAAACTTGCATCGCGAATACCTTTAAATTTTTCAATATTGTTGCTAAAAAACCATTTTAGAGACATGATCGCTAAGTTCACATTTCGCAATGTCTGCTTCTGAGTCGTCTTCAGTTTTCATCTATGTCATTTGGCCTTCCCTATACAATTTTCTTTGTCATTCCACCCCTTACCCCATTTACCAACAGATAATCCTTTTTGTTCCATAATAAGGACGACTATAAAATAATTTTTATTGTAGGTGTGCAGTCAATAATACTAACCTGATAGAACGCGTTGGGTCTCACCGACCGGAACGAAATGTACCTCCTCGTCGTTTAGTGACGTAACTATTCATGTTCACATTTGAAAAATAATTAAAAAGATGCGCTGATCTCCGAGACTCGATGCGTTTACTGTAGGGTTTACACGTCTGGTTTATTTCCCATAGCATTCTGTAAACAACTTTTATTTTGCCCTTCTCGCAAATGAGACAAAAGTAAAAAATAATTCTGACCTTAATAGAAGCAGTTTTTAATTCTGAACTATTTTTTATATTTACGCTTTTATTCTAAATTTAATATGGCAATGAAAATTTTATCGTTAAATTTTGCAAAGTGATCTGGATCTTCTGAGTGAGAAAATGTGACATTGTACCTACGTATTTACCGTAAATTAGCAATATCGATTGCGCATAACAAGAAAATATGAATTTAGCGCATGTATTTGACAAATAATATCATAATTGACACGAAGTAATAAGATATAATTTTTTGAAGACGACCATTGTGATAAGTATGACATATCAACGTAGTATCCTAAATCCTAACATTGAAAGTGTTGACATTTATTATAGTGTCAAAGGCATATACTATAATATAATAAAAGGTATAAATTCAAATTATTTTGGACCAATATTTGGCCATTATGACATTAGTGTTATGATATATTTCATATCGTAATAGTTGACAGTGACACGGTTGTTAGGTTATTGTCATTATTTTCTAGCTAGACAAGGTCGTTCAATAGTATATTGTGTTATTAGGAGTAAAAGTAACACTTTGTGTGGTGAGCATGTAAGTTTTCACGACGAGCGGTACACGAGTCGGACAATTGCATGCGAGGCACACAATGACACTTTTACTACGAATGACACATTATATTTTTTCTTCAAACGTACGTATTTAAATAAAATAATTACAACTTGACGTTACAATAATTATAAATATTTTACATAAAGGACGTTTGATAATTTCAATTGCTCTGTTGCTATGGATATTTTCGTATTTGTTCACTTTTTGTTATAAACATTCAAGTGAAAATTTTCACGTTTTGACGTTTAAATAAAAACTACGCAATTTTTATTCTCCTTATGTGCAATTATATCAGAGTTTGAAGTATTGCCATGTACGGCCCTTGAAGTTGTTCATATGAATGGCAATTTAATAATATTGCTGAAGGATATGATATGTCGAAGAATCGCTGAAAAACAATACCGTCGTTGTCAATATGTAAGTCTGCTACTTTATAATATGTTATTTCGTTAAATATAAACTGTTTATATTTCAATTTGTACATTATTAATTTAAATTTGACAGCTGTTGGAGGTTTTTAGTAACTTTAATCTTAGGTTATCTACTGTATTTATAATACAACCTGGGGCGACATGGCAGGTTTCTATTTTACAAGTTACTTCTTATTCGCTCATTTTATATAGTTGCTATGGATATTTATTTATTTCAGTTCTACCTTGTGAATCAAGTCACAAAAGATGCCATTTTTATGACGCTTGAAGAAAAAAATATTTTTTATTTATTTTTTTTAATTGAGAAATTGTTTTTGCTTTATTAATTCCCTGTCCAATATCCGACTATCATACTTCTAAATTTCAAAATTAATTATTTTTATTCACTACTAGCCTAAGCAACCGCAATTATTTACCAAGGTTGGTAATCATTACCGACGCCTGTTAAATGTCAATATTGACAGAAACTTTTATAATTCCAAAACCATATAATAAATTAAAGAAGTGTATATTATTATACAGTAAACTTGGTCTGTAATACTATAAATTCACAAAAAGGCTGAATTTCTCAGAAATCAAATTGTCAAACATAGAGATATAGGAATACATAGATGTATGTTGGCAACACTGGAATCAAGTAACGTTGGTGACATTGTAAAATAATAGGGTTATGTTGAATAGTTAAATAAATATTAATGAAATGTAAAATTGTAGACGCTTTATTTTGTTAATAAGAAATATAACTTTATATATTAAATAAAGATGCTGAAATATTTGAAGCGTGCGTGTACGATTATTAAGAAGAATATAACAAAAACATATAAGCTGATGATAACTTTTTATTAAGTATTAAATAATTTAATTCGGTACATATCTAAAAATTATACAATTATAAGTTATGCATTACTTATAGTTTATTATATTTACGGTACAGTTATTGCAAGTCATGTGAATTGCAGTATTTCCCGTATTTACAGATGAATTTTTGTTTGAAGTATTTATTGTTGTTGTTTCATCTTGCCTCACTGGAATATTTATTGTTTCATTGTTAACTTCTAATAGCTCAGCCGCATATAATGAAGGAATAAAGGGAATCTGATCGGAATAGGAAGATGTAGAAGGAACAGACATTATCAGAAAATGTCGCCCCTATTTTCTACTAAAATGGTAGCTGAAGTACGACGCAATGAATGACCTGTGTAATTTTGAAGATTCTGTAGCTTCAAAAATGCAGCTACCGTTTTTGGCACTTTACTTATTGTATTATGACCTATATTTGTTTTGTAGGCTTGTCATTTCGGAAACCAATAAATAGATTTAACATATCTGGAGTGGGCCTCATACTAAGATACTTCTTCATTATATCTGCCTGTAGTGTATGCGGTAATGTATGTTATTTAATATTGTAGGTATGCGGTAATGTACGGTATTAATATTGTGATTCTTGTCGTAGCGCATGCGTTACTAGAGTTACGGAGGTGGTAAAGAGAGTCAGAGTCAGGGAGAGAGTCAGTCGATACACGACTTGGTGTAAGAGAGTTTACAGGTGACGACAGGAGATATAGGCGACGGTAGGATAGACGCTACAAGTGGCGACGAGGTAAAGTAAGTAAGAAAAAGCAGACAAGGTCTGGTCATTAAATTGGCAAAAAAAAAAAAAGAAACAGGCAGATATATTCTGGTCATTAAATTGACATGAAATAGGCAGATATATTCTGGTCATTCAATTGACATAAAACTTGCAGATATATTCTGGTCATTAAATTGACATTAAACAGGCAGATATATTCTGGTCATTCAATTGACATAAAACAGGCAGATAAAATCTGGTCATTAAATTGACGCAAAGCAGGAAATTCTGATTATTATTAGCAGACTAGTTCTGAATCATTGAATTGATTATTTCCAGGTTGCCCAATAAAGGTGGAAGATGTCACTAACACTCGAAAAATTCGACTGTGAAGGTGATTCCAGCTCAGTCGGAATAAGATGGGAACGGTGGAAAAGAGCGCTCTATATTTATTTAGAGGCTTCAGACATCACAATAAATGAAAAGAAAAGAGCAAGTCTACTGCATTTTGGGGGACTAGAGCTCCAAGAAATATTCTACAACATTCCAGATGCAAATATTCAGCAACCCGAAGAAGCAGATGTTTTTGACATAGCCATTAAGAAACTAGACGCGTATTTTGCACCTAAACAAAGTAAAGTGTATGAACGCCACCTGTTTCGACTGCTTAAACAAGAACCGAACGAGAAGTTTGAGAAATTTTTAGTGCGTTTGAGACAACAAGCAGGCAAGTGTCAATTTCATGACACGAATGATCACATCATTGACCAAATCATAGAGAAGTGCATTTCTAATGAACTACGGAAAAAAATACTTCAAATTGGTGATGCAATTACGTTAGATAATATAATAACAGAAGCTAATGCCCTTGAAGCAGTCGGCCGATAAATAAAAGATTTTGGAAATGAATGTGGCACAAGTCAGAATATTAATAAAATAGAAGATAAGCTGAACAAAAAATGGACGGACCGTAGAATAGAGAATAATAACTGTACAAGATGCGGAAGTCACAAACATTCATCGGAAGACAGTAGATGTCCGGCTAAAGAAAAGGAATGCTTAAGATGCGGTCGCAGAGGACATTTTCGTCAGTTTTGCAGAACTGGACAATTTAAACTGAAAAGGAGACCGGAAGAGAACTACAGAAACAGAAACAATCCGAAGAGATTCAAGTCTAACAGAAATACAAGCACCGTAAATGAAGTAACTCATGAGGAAGACTACGTGTTTCATATAGATGATGATGCTGTAGTGGAATGCAAAATTGGAGGAGTAAAAGTAGAAATGTTGATAGATTCAGGGTGCAAGCAAAATTTAATTACGAGTGACACATGGGAAGAGATGAAAAAGGAAAAGGTCTCAGTACACAATCAAGTGAAAAATCCAAACAAAAAATTTCTAGCATACGGCAGCAACGTGCCACTCAAACTGAAAGGCTCTTTTGATGCAAATTTGCAAGTAGGGGATCGATCTGGTAATTATACATTTTATGTAATTGCAAATGGCACTAGAAATCTATTAGGCAAGTCTTCCGCTATGGCGTTAGGGATTTTAAAAATTGAGGTCAATCAAGTCGAGGCAGGAGTATTCCCGAAATTTAAAGACGTACTGATCGAAATACCCATAGATAACTCGGTTCAGCCAGTCTCACAACCGTGCAGAAGAATTCCCATACCTTTAGAAGAAAAAGTAGAGGCTAAAATTGAGGAATTAATTAAAAGAGATATTATAGAGGCTGTCCAGGGTTCCTCCAAGTGGGTATCACCGATAGTGCCTATATTAAAGAATAATGGTGAAGTTCGACTATGCGTAGATATGAGACAAGCAAACAAGGCAATTATGCGTGAAAACCACCCACTGCCAACGATGGACAAACTATTACCAAAAGTTAAGAATGCAAGGTACTTCAGTAAACTGGATATCCAAGACGCATTCCATCAGATTGAATTACACCCTGATTCGCGACATATTACAACCTTTATTACAAGTAAAGGTTTATTTAGATACAAACGCCTTATGTTCGGGATAACTTGCGCTCTCGAAATTTTCCAAAAAACGTTAGAACGAATGCTTTTAGGATGTGAAGGGGTTATCAATTTTATCGATGATATACGGGAAAGACAAAGTTGAACATGATATAAGACTGAAGAAGATTATAGAAGTGTTAGAAAAAAATAATACTGTACTTCGGAAAGAGAAATGTTTATTTGGAGTTACCAAGGTTCACTTCTTAGGACACGAATTGACAGAAGAAGGAGTAAGACCACTAAAAAAGTATATTTCTATTATACAAGAATTCCGACCTCCTACAACTAAGGCAGAGCTACAAAGTTTTATGGGTCTAGTAAACTTCGTGGGAAAATGGATTCCAAACTTAGCTACGATAACGGAGCCATTAAAAGAACTACTGCGAAATAAACCAGAAAAAGTATCTTGTATCCAGAAGTACTGGACAACAAAACAAGATGAGGCTTTTGAGTCTCTGAAATCAGCGCTTGCAAATATTTCTACATTGGGATATTATGACGTAAATAAAAAAACCACAGTAATTGCGGATGCTAGTCCCGTAGGGCTAGGCGGCGTATTAGTTCAGACGGACAACAATGGTCCTAGAGTCATCGCTTTCGGAAATAAAACTTTGACTGATTGCGAACGACGATACTGCCAAACTGAGAAAGAAGCGCTAGCACTTGTTTGGGCTGTCGAACATTTTCATATTTTTCTATATGGTAAAGAGTTTGATCTTATAACGGATCATAAGGCGTTAGAAGTGATATTTGGCCCAAAGTCGAAGCCATGTGCACGAATAGAGAGGTGGGTTTTAAGACTTCAATCGTACAAGTACAAAGTAATATATCGCCCTGGAAAAAATAACATAGCGGATCCCTTGTCAAGACTTTGCGTCATTCGCAATGTGACATCATCAGCAAGTGATACCTACATTCATCAAGTCATGCAATACATAAAACCGGTAGCAATAAAACTAGAAGACATAGCAAGTTATTCCAGAGTTGACAAAGAAATAATAAAAGTAAAAGAAGGGCTGTATAACAATCACTGGGATGAGGAAGTTAAAACTTACAAGTTATTTCAAACCGAACTGTGTTTTTACGAAGACATTCTGCTGAGGTGAAACGAAAATAGTGATCCCTAAGAAGTTGCGTAACCAAGTGTTGAATGCTGCCCACGGAGGTCATTCGGGCATTGTCGCAATGAAGGCCCGGCTAAGGACTAAAGTATGGTGGCCGAGATATGATAAAGAAGCTGAAAGTTTAGTTAAATCATGCAAGGGATGCACTCTTGTCTCAGCACCAAATCCGCCAAACCCACTAAAACGTCGAGATTTACCAAACGAGCCATGGGTAGACATAGCGATCGATTTAATGGGTCCATTACCTAGTGGTGACCACATTTTGGTAGTTGTCGACTACTATAGTAGGTACAAAGAAGTAAAAATTTTGCGCAAGATAACTAGCATGGACATTATTACCCTCCTAAAGGAAATTTTTAGTCGACTCGGTTATCCAGTTTCAATAACAGCTGATAACGGCAGACAATTCAACAGTGATGAGTTCAAGTCATTTTGCAACGAAAATAATGTAAGTTTGTACAATACCGTACCGTATTGGCCCCAACAAAACGGGGAGGTAGAGCGTCAAAATCGGGATGTCCTAAAACGTTTAAAGATTAGTCAAGTCGAAAAACGGGACTGGAAGGAATGCTTGCTGGAATATCTCATCATGTACAACAGTACCCCCCATTCCGTGACAGGTAAAACACCGTCGGAATTGTTCTTGAGAAGACAGTTTCGTGACAAAATTCCCATGATCAGTGACATTAGTAACAAATCGGAAGACATGGACATTAGGGATATGGATAGAGAAATGAAGGAGAAAGGAAAAGAATACGCGGACAGAAAGCGAAAAGCAAAAGAGTGTGATATGCAAGTAGGAGATAAAGTTTATATTAAAAACTTACACAGAGGAAATAAGCAAAGCTTGAACTTTGATCCTACGACACATACAATAGAAAGAAGGAAAGGGGGAGATATAGATATACGAAATAATGAAACTGGAAACACGTATAGGAGGAACGTAGTACATCTGAAGAAAGTAGAAGGACAGTGGAAAGTCATCGATGAAGAAAAGGAAGGTAGAAAGGAAAAAAATGAAGTAGATGAGGAAAGTAAGATAGGAAGCGAGAATGGTTCATAAAAAAAATATATATTTTTATAAAAATACATGGGCATTTTTAAGTATCGTGTACAAATTATTGGTGGAAATAAAAATAAAGATTTTGTAATAGATATGTTGATTTAATAAATTATTCCAATACCTTAACAAACTAAAATATATAAAAAGGAAGGGATGTAGTGTATGCGGTAATGTATGTTATTTAATATTGTAGGTATGCGGTAATGTACGGTATTAATATTGTGATTCTTGTCGTAGCGCATGCGTTACTAGAGTTACGGAGGTGGTAAAGAGAGTCAGAGTCAGGGAGAGAGTCAGTCGATACACGACTTGGTGTAAGAGAGTTTACAGGTGACGACAGGAGATATAGGCGACGGTAGGATAGACGCTACACTGCCCATAACGGTTCTACTAAAATAAATTTTCTAGACAATCCATTTTTACTTTTCTGGATGGTTACGATAATACTGTCATCTCGAACATCCATATCCTTCATAAGCAAATTACAAAGCTCATCAGTGCGACAAGCTCCAGTAGCAAGTTTTTAGAATCTATTACTACAACATGAAAAAATACCTTCGTTGAGAGGAATGCTTCATCTGGCGCTTCTGTTAAAAATTTGTTGATTTCTTCATTTGAAAATACACTTGATTTTTTGGGTGTATATATAGCGTTCTGACGTTTTAAAAATGAAATTAATTTAAAATATTTTGATATGTCTATATCATCTTTAAGTAAAATAGTTAATTTGAACATAGAAAATATAGCCCATAAACTCTTAGTACATGACTGTTGTTGAAAATATGCCAGCAACACATTTTCAGATTTTAGTTACCTTTTTTTATCAGACACCAATCTTTAAATATGGTATACACTTTCATATAATTTACTTATTGATTTTTCTGTCAGTAATAAATTATATACATTTTCAGCCTGCTGCCTTAATTCTGGAGGAGTGCAGTTAATGTCACTTTCACTACTCATAATTATTAATGGTAAAAATTGATTCACACAAGATTCAAATGATTCAAACTGAAGAAACGTCAAACGTTCAAAAAAAAAAAAACAAATGAGACCTACTTTGATTTTGAAATATTACATAACAAATGTTCATTTCAATATGCTTCGTTATTATCAATTTAAAAATCATTAACTAGAAAATATTACCATTATTGACCAGCGTATACTATACAACCAGTTACCATCGTATTCTAACCTAACCATTCTAACAAAAAATTGCAGTGATTTTGTTTGTTGTGTAATTACAAAGTGTTGTCATTTTTCCTTATGAAAAATGGAAATTGAAGACGATGATAATACAAGCTGTGATGAAATTGAGTTACTCCACTCTTTAATGAGAAAGCCGCAAAAGAAAATACTTTAAATTTGTTGCCACCTAATACTAGAATGATATATGAATAATTCACTTACAAACAATTCATGAACTGGCGCGAACAAAATAATATTAAGACACCGTTCTCAGAAAACGTTGTGATAGTTTACTTCGGAGAAGTCCAAAAAATTTAAGCCAAATACCTTATGATCTATGTACTCAGTGTTGAGAAGTACCTACATTAAATACCAATCAAAATATTGATATTACCCATTACGTAAAACTTAAGGCGTTTTTAAAAAGAACAACAAATTCTTATTACACAAAGGAAGTTGAAAAGAACTTTCCAGTTTAAATTTGATTTTATGTTTTTTATTATTATATGTTATTTTAATAGTAGGAATATCCGGAGCATGCAGAAAAGGCGAAATATTACAGATAAAAGTAAATGATATTCAAGATTTTGAAACTGGAGTGGGTACATATAAATATTCCAGACACTAAAACAAAAATTGAACGGAATTTTATAATCACGGGACAATTTTATGAAATATTTAAAAAATATGCAATTCTTCTCCCTCCAAATATAAGTGAAACACACTTTTTTGTAAATTATCAAAATGGGAAATGTACCCGACAGCCCGTTGAGATAAATAAAATTGCAAATATACTAAAAATTATAGCTACATATCTCGACTTAAAAAAACCAAAACTGTTTACTAGGCATTGCTACAGACGTTCATCTGCCACAATTTTGGTAGTTGTAGTAAATGAACTAAAGAATTTTTTTTCCAAAATCTTCACCGTCTTAGAAAAGAAACGAACAAAAAAAGTAAGTACATCGTAATTCGCGACTTCGCGCTGGCCACAGACGTCTTGCAATCAATTTTTAAAATTTCTGGTTTTTACCTCCCGCTACCCAAGGTAAGGGAGGTATAGGGATCGTGCTAAAAATCGGATATAGAGATTTTAGTGAATAAGCACGTTTTGATGTCCCCAGAATCCGATTTTAACATTTTTACAATGATGTCTGTAGGTATGTATGTCTGTATGTCTGTATGTGTGTGTGTGTGTGTATGTGTGTGGATTTTGTGGACACGATTACTCAAATACTATCAATCAGAAAAATTTGAAATTTTGTATACCTATTCTATACTAATGTGGGAAGAGCTCATTAGTTTTTAGTGTATATCGGATAACCAGAAGTATCATTTATAGAAGCTTTTAACAGTTTTTTTTGTAAAAAAATCATTGAATATAATTTTTAGCAACTTTTACTAATTAAAATGAAATATAATTGTACAATCTTCAATTCTACGATAATAACATTTAGTAAATAACTCTAAATAACTTTAAATATGAATATATAATATATTTTCATATATCGTCTTTCCTTTGCGTAATAATGAAACCGTGTTAAGTGGAATATGATGGTAAAATATTTAATTCTAATGAAATTAAGGTTTGTAAAAATAATATGTTTTCCATTATACATAAATATTAGATGTGCAGGATGATCTGATTTAATTTTTTTTTTTTTTATTTTTGCAGCGCTATAGATATTAATTTACAACTACACATTTACGAAATGGATCATGTGCGGCGAAGAATTTACAAAGATTGCGCTTTAGAGCACCTAGAAGTTGATGCGGATTTTTATAAGAATGTGTGTGTGATGCTTTTTCCTTAAAGTCTATTAAAATATGAACCAAAACTTCTCAAATTTGGTATTAAAAATCTGTTGTGGCCAGCACAAAACCTTCCGTCAATTCAATGTATTTAGTACAAATCCGATACCAAAAGTTCCTTGGAAAAGATTCTATATATCCTGTAAAATTGTAACACGAACACACTATTTTTTACAAATTCCATATTGCAAGTTCCTTTGGGAAGATTCTATAAATCCAATATTATTATAACATGAATGTACATTCTGTTAATTGCACTTCACACTTCCACATTCCTATCCAACGCATCTTCTTCAGACAGTTCTTCCTCTCTCAAATATTCTGCTACACAGTCCTTCCATCTTCTCTTTGGCCTTCCTCGTACTCCCGGCATTGAAACTGCAAGTCACTTATGCGAGGGACACTCTGTCACTTATGTTACTTTCTGATCCTATACTTTGCACTTTGGTTTTGCACTTGACACTGACATCTGTCAATTAGAATTTTTTTGAAAATATGTGCTGTTTCCATAATTTTAGCAAAGCTAACTGATTTTTGAAAGTTAACCTCTCTTAATCTCTCTATAACTCTATATCTATTGAATATGAAGGAAAATGTATAATCAAAGTGTATAGAGAATAAGATTTTCTTTCATATTAATGAGCACAAAATGTCAAAAAATGAAATTTATCTCCGGTTTTCCCAGAAAAACTGTTAAAAACTTCATATAAGGGTACTTCCGGTTGACCAATTATAACCAAAATCTAATCAGCTCTTCATATGGTTGTAAAAAAGAGGAATACGGAAAAATCATAATTTTTAGGATTTTAGTTTGCGAGTTATCGTCGGAGAAAAATTTGTCACACACACACACACACACACACACACACACGGACACACACACACACACACATACAGACATCAATGTAAAATTAGTAATATCGTATTATCTTAAAACGTGCTTATTCATTAAAAACTCACCACCAAAGACAATACCTTCCTTATCTAAGGTGACGGAAGGTAAAAATTCGTATATAATTTGAAACAACATATTAGATTTTAGTCATATATGATAAATCGGATGTGGTACTTAATTTGGAGCTCTAACAGATTTTTCACGAAAAACAATAAAACATAATCCAAAATTTCGTATTACAGACTTTTCTATTTATCAGATTTTTATTAAAATAAGGATTTTTGTAATATACATTAAACAATAATTATTTTTAAAAGAAAAAAATGCATAAGATTAGCACATTACTTTATAATTACAACTCGTTACCTATGCATATATATATATATATATATATATATATATATATATATATATATATATATATATATATATATATACATAAAATAAAAAATTACGTGAAACCAAAGGCGCTTGTTTTGTCAATCCGAACTATAATAATCAAAAAAACTGTTACCTGTAAAAATGGTAATTATTAAACTGAAATATTCAATAATAACTTCATATATTTAAATTTATATTACTATAATGGTAGAACATAGTCTCATTTCATTTAATTGTTATATTTTCCATAGAGTTAGAGATAGAAAATTATAATATATAAAATAATCCGTTATAATAAATCTCATAGCCGAAATAACTCCATAGAAAGCAGCTGAAAAATTAAAATGTTTGCAATTGTCAGAAAAATGTCAGTGTCAAAAATCGAGATACATTACTGAAGGCTTTTTCTGGGAAGTACATTTAATATTAAAAAAAATACCTTTAAATTGAATACAGCGCGTCTGTGGTCAGCGCAAAGAAACCGGCGAAGATTTTGGAAAAAAATAAAATTAAAAAAAAACTTCTTTAGTCCATGTACTACAACTTTGTCGCTGTATATTAGGGTCTATCTTGTAAGGACGAGAAATTTCTCGCTTAGTGTTTCTTGTGCTGCAAAATCCAAAACAAGCGTGTTCGAATTCCTGTTTTTATTATTTTTCTTATCACTTTAGAAACAAATATGATATTTTTATTACACAAGCACATTTTCAAAACATAAATAAATAATAATTTGAAAAAATCAGAACGATATCTTCAATAACTATAGGTATATGAGCAGTTAAAGTTAAAAATTGTGATGACATTTAATTGAGATGATCTTTTCGAGAAATGTGAATTTTCAAATGTTCGCAATGTGATAGAACATTGCGAAAAACACTATAAAATTTATCGGAAAGATCACGTAAATCTTAACCCTTAACGGACCGCTGTCCTTATTCGGTCGCCATTTTGTAATGACGTCCCTGTTCGGGCGCCATTTGTAACGGCGACGACGGACGGCTGCTGTCCCTATTCGGTCGCCATTTTGTACTGACGTCCCTGCTCGGGCGCCATTTGTAACGGCGACGACGGACCGCTGTCCCTATTCGGTCGCCATTTTGTAATGACGTCCCTGTTCATTCTCCATGCTGTCAAAGGGTTTGCTCGGGCGCCAATCAATCGGAAACACAGCACAAGGAGAAATGATCGATCCTGTAAAGGACGCTCTCATAGCGTCGCTGAAAAGGGTGTTTGCTCGCGCTTGATACATTTTTCCTGAAATCGTCATGTAATCTACTAATTCCCTGCCGTAAAATCGGCAGGGATATCGAATTTTCCTAACGTTGCTATATTTATTTTCACAAACGTATTTTACGTTTCAATATGAAATACAATTATTTATTTCCATATAATATTTATATTAAATAAATTACTTAAAAAATCAAAAGATTTAATAATTTGTAACGATAATTTTATCTTTTATCTATCTTTAATTTGTAATTTCAAATCTGACAATGTTCAATTCGCGCAGCGCGCATTTTTAAACAAACATCAAAAACACACAACATAACTTAATACAACACTGAGCTAAGTTATAGCAGAAATTAGATTGGAAGTTTGCAATTTAAATAATGATATTCGATATACAATTGTTTTAAATTCTTGTAAAATTTTAAATAGAGATCTTTAAGTTTTCAATGTTATTTGTTAAATGAAAATAGGTTATATGTAGGTACTATTAATTTTGAATTCTTATAGGATTTCAGAAAAAAATTAATACTTATCTTGTCATTGAAGTTCCTTTACATGACTCATTATAGTTATTTGTTTCGGCTACGCCCCGGCATATAATCTCCTTATAAAAAAAAAATAAAAAATAAAAAACATATCACCAATTACTGGGTGTGCCAGTATATACAACACATGTAGACATCGGTAAAGATGACGATATATTTTACCGTGTGAGCGCTTACCAGGCATCACCTCACGGGCACTCATAGCTGGTGTGGAGAGTGCACCACAGGAGTCACTTTTGTGCGATTTAAAATTGGAAATATTTGGCGTCTGTCGGGATCAAACCCGGTTCCCAAGGTTCGCGACCAGACACTAAGGCACGCGGCCACGGGACCCCATACAATCTCCATATTCGTCATGAAAAGACGAACTTCCCTGCTTTGTATAAGTAAATAACTGTTATTAAAGAAAAAATATTATATATATGGACACTTTATATTGTAATATATTATAGATTCCATTTGTGCAAGAAATCTGTCCCATATAGGTCTGTAAGTAAAAAAGACCTATCAAAATATTACTCAGAATTTAATGACCGTAAATAATGAAACCTGAATTTAACTGTAACCTGTAACTGTGCAATACGTAATTATTTATATGACCAAAAAAGAAACAAATTGTTATAGTAGTCTTGTTTTTATGTCGCATTATGAATAGTTTTTATCAAGAATAAGGGGTATCATTTATATTTCTTGACAGGCGTATGTAAGCTGTCCGATACTGAGCAAATCAACTTGTCTCTTTCCGTTTCCGGTAATCCTGCTTGCCGCTCGCAAGAAATGAAGGTTTTGCGGTAGGTCAAGATAACTTCAAGATCCATTTCCACCAATGATTGATGGAAAATAAATTATAATTGCGCATTTATTGAACTTCTGTCTCCATGAGACTATTCGACATTAATAAATGTAATTTCGCAGAATTATACCACTGCGTTTTAATCTATTTTCCGCCACTGACAGGTTGGAGACCGTGTTTAAATAGAAAATAATAAATATGCAAATTGTTGGGCGAACCATGAATTGTTTGAAGAGGGGGTTGTTGCAGCTTTTACGTATAGTTAAGTAATTAAATTCCAATTTACTGTAACATATTATTTAATTATTAAATCCTTTACATACTAATTTTGAAATTTTAATATTCAATTAATATATGAATATTTATGTAAACTAATTGATTATATCCATATCTGCAATCAGTGTAATCCTGCAACCAAGTAAATAATTTTATTCTTCAACTGCATAAAAGCATAAAAAATATTGTGTGTTAGAAAAGTATCCGACCTTATTTTTTATGCGAAAACCTGATGGCTTTGAATCAAGCGCGCTTGCATGAGCCGACCTTGAACCTTCCTGTGCTAGCGCTATTGCATCAAATTTTGCCTGAAACTGGGCGACAGCCAGGTGAAAACCATTCGGAAAATTCAGACGGCTTTCAGTGACGATGCTATGGGCATCACACAGATTAAGCAGTGATACAACCGGTTTAAAAACGGCCGTACATCGGTGGAGAGCGAGCCACGCTCCGGTCGACAATCAACATGCCGAAATGACCAACAGGCTTCTTACTCTCCTGATATGGTCCCCTGCGACTTCTGGCTGTTCTTCAAAGTCAAGAGACCATTGAAAGGAATGCGATTTCAGACAAGAGAGGACAGTATGGCTGCAACGACAGCCGAGCTAAACTCCATTCCGAAAGAGGCTTTCTCGGAATGCTTCCAACAATGGCGGCACCGCTGGGAGAAATGTGTGGAGTCCCAAGAAAACTACTTTGAGGGTGATTAGGTTTCCAACGCTCCAGGTATGCCAATTTTTTTTTCCCCGGCCATAGGTCAGATATTTTTCTAATAGCCCTTATATATACCGGATATAACACGAAAACCGGGCCATAGACGTTTAACAAGGGAACTCAGATTTTCCTTGCGCAAAAGTGGCCTAATAATTTTAGCCAAAAATGTTTCAAATAAATGTTGTAGAGAATTAAATTCTGCATCTAAATCAATTATCACAAATTTTTTTGCACGTTTCGTAACCGAAGAAATTGAATTTAAAATTTTATTAAAGTTACTTCTTTATAGTGTTAGATATGGTATTGAAATAAAATCTTAAACAGAAATTATAAAATATAGTTTTCATCAAACAATACTACTTGTATGTTCACTTTCAGTGCATAATTCTCCATTTTCAATAATTATAACTCAGAGCTTTTCTAACAGGTAATATATGTCACAATATAACAGATACGTTTCTGACAGGTAAAACATGTCACAATCTGACAGATACGTGTCTAACAAGGTAAAATGTCATTATATTTGTTTGTAATTTTACCTATCAGAAACGCTCTGCTGTAAGTTATCATTACTGAAAACAGAGAATTATTCACACGAAGAGAAGATAGTAGTATTATTTTGATGAAAACTACATTTTATAATTTCTGACAGTCAATATGTCATAAAATTTGTTTGAGATTGTATTTCAATGACATGGCTAACATTATAAAGAAGTAAGTTTTATAAAAATTTAAATTCAATTTTCTCGGTTACCAAAGGCGCAACAGAAAATATGACTATTGGTTTAGATGCAGAATTTAATTCCCTACAATATTTGTTTAAAATTAATAGGCCACTTTTGGCCAAGGAAAAACTGTTTTCTCATGTTAAACGCCTATGGCCCGGTTTTCGTGTTACACCTGGTATATATCGTGAGCGTAAATTTATAAAAACTAGAAAATGTTGTTCGTAGGGTAATCGCTCAATAGCAGCTGAAGACATGTGTTTCGCTGTTATTAGAGCTCATAAGTTCAGCATAGCTAGCTTTTAGAGGGACATTAACTAGAGGTAGTAATTATTAGAAAACCGACAAATTGTAACAGCACTAGTAAGAAGCCAAATGCACACTGTTGCTTCGGTCAGCATTTCGACGGAATTGTGAATAAATACAACGTCGCAGCGGCGGTAATTTATAACCACCTAATACTAATAACAATAATATTATTAATAATATCAATCATTGCTATTGGACAACAATTTTAACCATTTTTGCTAAAAATTAACCACCTTATTACAGAAAGTGTCCAAATATCTCCCTTACCTCTACATATACAGGAGGCAAAAAAATGAATAAAAGTAATACCTATATTTGTAATACAAATGAGGAAAGGGCATCATTCTAAAATGAGTACGAAATACGAGCAATAGCGAGTGTTCTAATCGTACGAGTTTTGCAATAGTCCTTTCCCACGTGTATTACTTACTATTTTTTTTCAACATTACATGTGAAAATTACATTTCCAAGTGTATTACATTCTATTTTTGTCAACATTACATGTGAAAATTACATTTTTCATATGCATTGAAGTTCGATACCTGTTATGTCAACTAATAAATATGGAAACATCAAATAAAAAAAATATTGTGACCAGCACAATACCTCTCGCCATTTTCATTTTATGTTATAAGTATATATATATGTATATATATATATATATATATATATATATATATATATATATATAACTTAAATTTCTCGTTCGATCAAATAGGTTTTTAAAAAGTTTTATTTTTGCGAGTACAAATTATAATATGCTATAAACTACTTGATAATATGATAATAGAATACAGACTGACTAATCTAAAGCATTACATATGTTTTTATACTACTGAAATATGAGAGAGTCACGTTCTGGCACATCGGCACTTTGTCTATTATGTAGTACAGGGGTAGCACTATAACTCCTCCCTCCTCAGATTCGAGCCTCCTGGGGGAGATGAAGTTCAACGTCTTCTGGGGTGCGAGATGACCTCAGCTTGGCTGATTTCCTCTTCTTTATTTGGTTACGTATGAAGTACCCAACGATGATTGCAGCAACCACGTACAGGATGATGGACCATATACTTGGGATGTGCATGTTGTATGTTTTTTCTGTTATCGGAACGATTGGATTCAAGGAGATATCATTTAATTTCAAGGGATTTAGGTTAATAGAGAAATTTGTAATTTTATACGGTTGGGATTTTAGGTTCAGTTTAGGAAGTAGTAGGGGTTGGCCATGGTTTTCATTTTGGAATATTAGTATTTGTTGTCTGAAGTGAATTTCGCAGTTGTCTTGATTATTGATTAGGAAGATTCCCTCTAAGGTTTGGATGTTGGTTTCTTCGTGACATTTAATGGTGATTTTCTCCTCGTGTGGGAAAACGGCTAGGTATTTGTTGATTTCTGGAATTACTTCGACATGATTTTCAATTAAGTTAATTTTTGTGTAATGGCAGTGACTCGAAGTTTGATTTTGGAATATTTCTTCTTCGCAGATCGCTGAGAAGTGGGCGTGATATTTATTAGGGCACTGAAATATTTTTGCTTGAACACACATATCATTCAGGGGCACGATCTCTTTATCAGATTTAAGAAGATATTTCGTATTAGGGATGATTGTAATAAATTTTGATTCATATTTGGTTGGAATTGGGTACATGTAGTAGAGTTCAAAAGTTTTTTCGAAATTTATGGGGGTAGAAATGAAATAGATTACTTGGGTCGCTTCTATTTTACAGTTTATTTTTAACAAGGATTCGATGTCTAAAAGGTTCTCTTGTCTGGGTTCGAATGGTAACTGCAAATGGTAAAATTTTGATATTTGTTTTAATTCTGCTAGTAGCTCCATGGGGTGTATTATACTAGGATGCAGCGTTCTTAATTTACAAAAGGTGATTGAATTTTCAATGTCTTGTAAGACGCTTAATATAGAATTGTATAATATAGTAAGTTGATCGTAAATATTTTTGCCATACAGTATACTTTGAATGTGCGTACTGTTTATAATTTTGAAAAGTTGTAAAATTTTGGATTTTAATATTTCCTCGTTGTGCTGAATATCTGAGATTGTTTTATTAAAATTTTGAATAATTTGGTGGTTCACCGAATATGAGAGTTTGAGTTGACTTTCCAAATTATGCTCGTTTTCTTGCATATGTGCAAACATTTCGTTATATCTTTTGCCATCTTCGGCATCTAAATTTCCTGTGACTGATTTGAATATTGTCCCCAATCCATCTATTAAGCCACGTTTAGTTTTATGGTGATCAGAATGAAATCCGATGTTATTAAATTTTGTGTCAATTTTTGTCCGAATAAATTCTAATATTTTATCATAATTTTCGAGTTCATTGAAATACTGTGAATGGTTAGATATGCTTGATTTTAGTGCTGAGTATTGTGTGTTTAGATTGTTGTACTGATTAAGGAGAGCTTGGAGATTGTAGTAGTGTATGAAGGTGTGAGTCGTCTTTTCGAGTTTGGCAGGACCGAGATTGATGGAAAGGATTCCGAGGTTTTCTGTTATGTTTCTAATTATTGTTCCTTGTCCCAATGCGAACAACCTGGAATTGGTTCAAAATTGTAAGTTTTTTTTCTAGGACGTTTAATGTTAGAGAGGTGGATATTCTCTGTTGTATTACCGTGGGTGGTTTGTATTTTTCCTATTTTAAGACGTTTATTAATTTTCTTTAGCTTTTCGGGTTTGTATTTGTTTTTAGTTTTTTGTTGTTTCTGTTTATTTTTCACGTATACCTTTTTGGGGATTTTGGGTAATTCTTCTCTATTTTCATTACATTTATTTATTACCTTTTCTTTATTTGCCTGGATTTTGTCTCTAATTGATTCGTAAAGTAATTTAGTTTTATTCTTATGACTTTCTATATAATTGTTAATAAGCTGTTTTTCGAGGTCAATATTAAATGGGGAGTTGGTATCTAAATGGCCGGTAATAATTTCGCATGGTTTCAATTTTGTGACAGAATGAATTGTGTTATTATAAGCTAATAACGCATAATTTACTTTGGCTTCTATAGGCTCCGTTTTGTATTCTTTTTGATTGTTAAACAGTCTTATGTGTTCGAT
This sequence comes from Ophonus ardosiacus, assembly GCA_943142095.1. NCBI lineage: Eukaryota > Metazoa > Arthropoda > Insecta > Coleoptera > Carabidae > Ophonus > Ophonus ardosiacus. The sequence goes on from OW964823.1 coordinate 40,450,664, forward strand.
AAGGGTCGAGTGGAATCGTTCTATTATGCCGTTAGATTCTGGATGTTGTGAGCTTATGAAATGTATGTCGATTTTGTGTAGTGTCAGCAATTCTTTTACGACTGAGTTTTTAAATTCTAACCCGTTATCTGAAATAATTTGTTCTGGGATTCCATGATGTGTAAAATATTTGACTAGGTTATTACAAGCTTCTATGCCTTGTCCTGAATTTAATTTGTATGCTTGTGCATATTTTGAAAATGAATCTACGATAGTCAAAAATTTAGCTTGTTCTAAAGTAATGCTGTCTATATGTAAAATTTGGAAAGGTTTCGTAGCTGTGGGTGTGATGTTTAAATTTACGTTTAAGGGTCGCCTGTCGTATTTTGTTACTTGGCATATTTCACAGCTATTAATAAATGTTTGAACGGATTTTCTTAATTTTGGCCAGTAATATTGTTGTTTTATACGCGCTTCTGTTTCATCGATACCACGGTGGTTACTTTTGCTGCAGTGGTAATTCGATATGATGTGTATGATTTCTTCCTCATTGGTAACGTCGCTTAAATATTTTGTACATTTTACTAAACATAGTTGAGAATTTTTGAAATAATTTTGAAGAATTAAACTGAATTTTTCGTATAGTTCGTTTTGAAAATAAATATGATATTTTATTTTTGGAACAAGATATTCTTTAATAAAAGCAATCATTTCAGTTTTGTAATTATTTTTTGAAAATTCTACTTCCATTCGTAATTTTTTGTGTTCGTATAATTTTGTAATTTTTACTTGTTTGGGATTAAAATCGACTTCTGTTATAATAATTTGATTTTTGCCATAGTTTACGGGGCATTCTACTATCGGGATTCCGACGATAGGATTTTCTTTACTTGAATGTATTGTGATATCGCTATCGCTTGTGTCGTCATCGTTTATCTCATTATGTTGTGAGTCACCTACCTCGACTGCAAGGGATTGCGTATCGTCGTCTTTGTTATCTGTTTTATTCCTTAACTCTGTGTTAAAATTTTCTATGAATTTATGAAAGTGTTTCATGTTTTCTGTTTCGTTTATGTTTAATTCGGTCTGGGGAATTTTGGGTTCAGGGAGTTTGTAAACGGTTATTAGTATGTTGGTATTATCAAAAATATATTTTAACATTGATTTTATTTCGTTCCAAATTTGATTGTCATGTCCACATGCAATTTTTGGTATACTTAAATTTTTGATATTATTATGTAAACAGAATTTTCTCAAATTTAGTAAGGTATAGAATATGTCTTGTTTAGTAGGTTTATTGTAATAATTTTCCTTTGTTATTAAGTATAATAGATATCTTTGTGGGGTTTTTAAATATACTAGGTTATGAAGTTGAGGATTTTGAGATTTTAATTTGTGTACGTTGTTAAATTTAATTTTAAAATTTTTGGCAATACCCGATGACATTTCTAAATCTTTGCTCACGCAATGAGCTAGACTAGAGTCGGATGGTGCATCGAATAGATTTCCTATTACTTCAATAATATTGTTATTATTGTGATTAAGGCAATGTTTCTTATCTAAGTAGTCTTGGAATAGAGCTAGTGGAGTGTCATCTACTTGTGTTTGTGATTGTAAATTTTGAGTTTTATTAATTTCAACAGGTATACGGCTTAAGGCGTCGGCATTGGTATTAAGTTTGCCTTTCTTATAGATTATTTCATAGTCATATTCCTCTAATTTGAGGCGCCATCTTATTAATTTTTGGCTACATTGTTTTAACGAGAATAGCCATTGCAAGGGTCGGTGGTCTGTATAGATTTTGAATTTGCGTCCTAATAAGTGAGTTCTAAAATACTGAGTCGCCCAAATGATAGCTAACATTTCTTTCTCAATGGTAGAATAGTTTATCTCTGTCTCGTTCAGTGTTCTGCTAGCGTAAGCTACTGGTAGGTCGTTGCCTAGACTACCTTGGGATAACACGGCTCCAATAGCCAGCTGGCTCGCGTCACATGTCAAGTTAAATTCTTTGTCGTAATCAGGATATTGGAGTAGTGGTTCGTTAGTCAACAAATTCTTGCAATTTTCAAAGCATTGTCTGTACTCAGGGTCGTTAATGTCAATAACAGCATTTTTCTTTAAGCGTCTAGTCAGCGGTTTTGTTATCTTAGCGAAGTCTTTAATAAATTTTCGATAATAGCCTAAAAGTCCTAAGAAACCTTTAATTTGTGTTGTAGTTTTTGGAATTGGAAAATTTAGAACAGCCGAAATTTTGTCGGGATTTGGTTTCACGCCCTCAGGGGTTACGATATGCCCGAGATACGCTACTTCTCTTTTAAGAAATTCGCATTTATCTAGTTGTACTTTGAAATTTGAATTTTTCAAACGTTCGAAAACTAATTTTAAATTTTGAATGTGTTCTTGTAGGCTGGTACTAAATATAATAATGTCGTCGAGGTAAACAAGGCATTTTTTGTTTACTAACCCTCTCAGAACATTGTCCATAACGCGTTGGAATGTCGCGGGTGCGTTTTTTAAGCCAAAAGGCATACGAGTGAACTCATAATGCCCGTCTTCCGTGTTAAATGCAGTTTTTTGAATGTCTTGTTTGTCCATTTCAATCTGGTGGAAACCAGATGCCAAGTCTAACGTAGTGAAATACTGACAGCGTCCGAGTTTGTCTAGTAAATCAGTTATGTTCGGTAATGGGTATTTGTCGCTAATAGTCTTTTCGTTCAATTTCCTGTAATCTACCACTATACGCCACTTGCGTTTACCAGATGCGTCAAGTTTTTTTGGGACAACCCAAATAGGTGATGACCATGGCGAACATGATGGTCTAATAATATTTTGATCTAACATTTTTTGTGTTTGAGAACGTACCTCTTGTCGGTGAATTTCTGGGTATCTATAAGATTTCGTATAAATAGGAATTTCGTCACTTGTTTTTATGGAATGTTTAATTTGATTAGTAAATGTTAAATTTTTGTCGTCTACGTGAAATATATCAGAATAATCGTGAATTAATTTAGTGATAGCTGATTTTTCTTCCGAATTCATGTGATCTGACCGACTTTTTGAAATATCAAATTTAATTTTTTCTGATTGAATGAAGTTAAAATTGGGTGATGAGTACGTTTCATAGTTAGAGATGTTTTCTACAGTAATTGGTTCTAATTGTGTAAAGTTGATATGTGATTCTGAGTTATTAATTGCTGTACAAAGTGCATGGTAATTATTGGCTGTGGTGACACATTCGGGGATGATTAAATTATTCTGTTGTTGTTTTGGTATTAATATGGTTCCGTTTTGTTGAGTTACTTGAATTTTGATTACCTTTTCGGTTTTGGGGTCTAATGTTACATTATTATTTGGCTGACAAATTTTGTTTGTATTAATTTTATTTTCAGAATTTTGATGTTGAATTTTTATTTGGCAGGTGGGTGTTGTTACTACATTTTTATTCAGGTCTATAATTATTTTTAATGTACTCAGATTGTCTAATCCTAATAAGAGATCGAATTCATCGTGAAAATCAAAAATGTGATATTTTAAACTTGCATTTTTCTTTAAATTAAATAATTTTGAAATAGGTACGAGTGTGCTGTAATTCTCAATTGAAGTTCCATGCGCAGTTGAAATTTGGAAAGGGTCATTAAAAATTGAATTTTTGTAATATTTATGCGCTATGGTAAGTTTTATGAAAGATTTCGTACTTCCTGTGTCTATTAAAACTTTCAGATTATTTTCAGGGAATATAATATAAGGTAATTTACTTTTATTTGTTAGGTTCATTAGTTCGACTCCGGGTAAAATGTTTCTATTGTTTCCGAGGCTGCGATGTCTAAAAAATTATCGTCTTCGAAATTGTCGGGGTTTTGTGGATTTTCATAATCATTGTTATCAATTAATACTTGGTCAGTTTGTTCTTGGTTATCGTAATAAACATATGGGTCAACGGCAGATTCTGCTGACTCGTTGATATTAAATAATTCTCCCGCTGTGTTTGCGCGGTTTTGTGCAGGACGGTATTGAGTTGTATTTCGCGTGGAAATACTCATCGGAGTAGGTGCAGGAAGGTTTTGTCTGGTGGATGGACCTTGGCGTGGTGTTTGCGGTGTATATTGTCTTTGTTGTTGAGGAGTATATTGTCTTTGTTGTTGAGGAGTATATTGTTTTTGTTGTTGAGGAGTATATTGTTGTCTGTATGTCGTTTGTTGCATAGGTGAAGGATGCAGAGTTTTATTGGGTGTGTAATTAAAGTAGGGTATGGGTTTAGGAATATTGTATCTTGGTTGGTGGATTTGTGGTTTTTGATTTAATTTGTGTGTATTCTGATTAGTGGTTTTGGATTTGGCATAATATTCAAATTGAAAATCATTTGCTAACATACTTAAAGCTGAATTTAAGTCTGTAGGGTTCTTTGCCCTCATTAATTGACCTATAGGTTCTTTCAAACCTTTTAGTAAAACGCGTAAAGCATAATGTTGAAAATAGTCAATCATTACTACGGATGCTTCGGCAGCAGCGTTTGTTGAAATATAAGAAATTTGTAAATTTAAGAGGTGTTGTAAACGACCGTAAAAATCAAAAACGTTTTCATTAGGATTTTGTTTCAGCTCTGTTATTTCCATATTTAGTGTGAACCAGTCACGTTTGTCTGAATAAGCATTTTTTAGTGCTGTTTTCAAATCTTCCCACTTTGAAATTGTGGAACTTGCAATATTAATAGCAGCTTCACCTTTTATTTTGGCTAATATACTGCTCATTAAATATTCATTTTGGAAATCATTTGTGTTTGTGGTATTATAAAATTTTGTTACTAATTTTTCACAAACGCTAGTAAACCTAGGGAGTAATTCACGTTCCCCATGGAACTCTGGCACCATGTCCAGATATTCCTTTTTTAATACTGGAGTAACCATGTTTAATAATGGCGTTCTTAATGTGATACTATTAATAGGATTTGTATTTAAATTAATTATACGATCTTCTGTTTCGAGATCGGAGTCTGCTTCTGAATTATTTGAATCTGACAAAGATTCTGGTTCTCTGAATGACATATGGTACTCACAAAAATAGTAGTGTCGGCTTCATGTGCCCTGAAGTCGAACACGGTCTCGTCTCGAAGTTGAGGCAGGAGTTGCACTGATGTCCGCTCAGCTTGGCTCGCTCGGCTCGTCGAGATGTTTCTTGCTTCTGATGTCCTCTCAGATGCAGGATACGGTGATCGAAGTATGGAGATGTTCGAATTTGCCAAATTAATCACGAAAGTGAAACAATTTATATTCGCTAAATTGTTTTGGCAATCCTACCAAGACTGCGCCACTTAAATTTCTCGTTCGATCAAATAGGTTTTTAAAAAGTTTTATTTTTGCGAGTACAAATTATAATATGCTATAAACTACTTGATAATATGATAATAGAATACAGACTGACTAATCTAAAGCATTACATATGTTTTTATACTACTGAAATATGAGAGAGTCACGTTCTGGCACATCGGCACTTTGTCTATTATGTAGTACAGGGGTAGCACTATAACTTATATATATATATATATATATATATATATATATATATATATATATATTGTATTGCACTTCGCTATCGAACCGTCGTTTTATAACAAAAGTATTACAGAACTTTACCCAAATATTGTTTTTATTGTATTTAACATGTCTTCTGCACACATACAATTCTAATTATATCTATTTTTCATTGTATGAGGAAGTTCCTAAATGTCAGAGATTTTTCCAAGTCATTAGCAAGTTTGGCGGTATTTCTTATGGATATATGCATTTTACCTACAATTTTAAATATTTAATTAATAAAACAATAAGAAAGATTAAATGTACTTCCCAGAAAAAGCTTTCAGAATGTCACTAAAACTGTTGATTTTTGACAATGACATTTATCATTTACAAACTATGTTATAAACAAAAATATACATATATTGCGAGCGTAAAGTTAAAAAAAAAAAAACTAGTAAAATGTTGTTCGTAGGGTAATCGCTCAATAGCAGCTGTAGACACGTGTTTCGCTCTTATTAAATTCCGCCGCTGCGACGTTGTATTTATCCACAAACCGTGGAAATGCTGACCGAAGCAACAAATGTGTGTTTGGCTGCTTACTGGTGCTGTTACAATTTGTCTATTTTTATTATCTCTAGTTAATGTCCATCTATTAACTAGCTATGCTGTACTGATGAGCTCTAATAAGAGCGAAACACGTGTCTACAGCTGCTATTGAGCGATTACCCTACGAACAACATTTTACTAGTTTTTTTTTAACTTTACGCTCGCAATATATGTATATTTTTGTTTAATTACCTTGGGGTCCAAGTAACGGGTCTGGTGGGTGGTTATAAATTCCGCCGCTGCGACGTTGTATTTATCCACAAACCGTGGAAATGCTGACCGAAGCAACAAATGTGTGTTTGGCTGCTTACTGGTGCTGTTACAATTTGTCTATTTTTATTATCTCTAGTTAATGTCCATCTATTAACTAGCTATGCTGTACTGATGAGCTCTAATAAGAGCGAAACACGTGTCTACAGCTGCTATTGAGCGATTACCCTACGAACAACATTTTACTATGTTATAAACATTTGAATTTGTCAACTGGTTTCTTTAGTGCCTTGGCCTCTGCGATTAGATTATTCTAAATATTACAGTGCCTCTATCTCTAAATCTATACAAGATATAATAAAAATTTTAATTGTATCAGATGTAGAATTTTATGTTCTTCAATAACAGTAACAGAAATTTTCAAAAAATATTATTTAGAAGATTTTTTTAAAGAAACTATTACTTCTGGTTATCCAATTATTACCAAAATTTAATCAGCTCTTCCCAGGATTGTCAGATTGAGGAAACTGCAGTTAAATATTTTTTAAGTCTTATAGTATTTGAGAAACCGTGGTTCCAACATCCACGCATCCACACACATACACACACACACACACACACATACACACACATATACACACGGACATCATCGTAAAAATTTATAATCGGATTATAGGGACCTTAAAACGTGCTTATTCACTAAAAACTGGATATGCGAATTTTAGCATGATTCCAATACCTCTCTTAGCGAGAGGTAAAAAGTTACAGAACTTAACCCAATTATTGTTTTTTATTGTATTTAACATGTCTTCTGCTTACATACAATGGGCTACTTGCGTGGTACTGAAAATCCGATTTCTATCACTATATACTCGTATGTAATGTTATGTTGAAAACATATATAAAATCATAAATTTTATTTTAAAAAAATTATTTGTTTTTTAGTAAATTAAGAAAGAAAATTTTCTGTGACGTCATTATATTTAACTGGAGAACTATGTTTAAAAATGTAAAGTATAGATTGCATGCGAGAAAGTTTTAATTTGAATTTGATATTAGTTCATTTTTCTCTTTCTCTGGTCTCTCAAATATATTAATTACATCACAAATAAATACATAGGTAGTTACATGTAATTTAAAATATAGATACCAAAAAGATAATTTAAAATACTAACCTCCAAACTATTGTTGAAACGTCAAACAGGAGATCTACATTACCTGTACAAACCTTGTACAAGCAAACGCAGTGGCTTTACGACCATTCATTGGTGCGGTGTAATTCTACGTCATACATGGCGAGAATTCAAATAATCAAATTTCATTATTCTTTTTCTGGCTAATTAACAAAAATTTTGTCAAAAGAAAAAATATGGGTAGCAAGTTTTTACCTGCTATTCAAAAATATTAAATAAAAAAAGGTACGTAAGTAGCCCATTCTAATATATCTATTTTTCATTGTATGAGTAAGTACCTAAATGTCAGAGATTCTTCCAATTCATTAACAAGATAGGCGGTATTTCTTATGGATATGTGCATTTTTCCTACAATTTTAAATATTTAATTAAAACAATAAGAAAAATTAAATGTACTTCCCAGAAAAAGCTTTCAGAATGTCACTAAAACTGTTGATTTTTTGACACTGACACCTGTCATTTACAAATTATGTTATAAACATTTGAATTTGTCAACTGATTTCTTCAGTGGCTTAACCTCTGCGATGTACTACATTAAATTATTCTATATATTACAATGCATTTATCTCTAAATCTTTGCAAGATAGAATAAAACTTTAAGTACATTAGATGGAGAATATTATGTTTCTCAATATTTGTAATAACAAAAATTTCCAAAAAAATATATTTAGAATATTTTTTTAAAGAAACTAGTACTTCCGGTTGTCCAATTGTTATCAAAATCTAATCAGCTATTCCCAGGAATGTCAGATTGAGGATTTTTAAGTCTTATAGTATTTGAGAAACCGTTGCTCCAATCCCCACAAACACAAACACACACACCCACACACACACACACACACACACACATACATACATACATACATACATACATACATACATACATACATACATACATACATACATACATACATACATACATACATACATACGGACATCATCGTAAAAATGTTACAATCGGATTATAGGCACCTTAAAACGTGCTTATCCACTAAAATCTGCATATTCGATTTTTAGCAGGATTCCAATACCTCTCTCAGCGAGAGGTAAAAACTTTCGTCACTTAGTAAGGAAAGTAATTACTTTGTGAGGGAACTAAATTAAGTGAGGAAAAAGTCATTTTCACAAGTGATGTTGAAAAAATAACTATTTATGTAAGTGCACATTTTGTGCACAAGTGGTCTCTAGAAATAATGATGATATTTCGTATTTCAATACTTTGCAGCTAAAACTACAGTCATACAAACGTCTCCGCACGACAATAGTTTCAATCTATTTTAGAAAAATAACATTCTAAAACTCAATATATTTAATATTCTTTTGATATAAAATGAAAAGCATTTTTGTTTATAAAATAATCCATTGGAACAATTCGACAAATAATCGGCGACTTGTAAGAAACCAGCTATTGTATAATATCGAAAACAAGCTTAATCATCTCCATAGACTCAGATTTTAATTGTGTTGAAATATTGAGGAAAAATGTAACAATCGCGACTGGGGTGCAACAGAAGTAGCGAAAAAAACAAGACTATAAACAAAAAAAATTAACAATAAATTACATGAAAAATGGCAGATTACTATGCCACCGGTGATCAAAAATTTGGTAGATTCATTGGCATGTCGCTTAGTTACTTGTGGAAAATCCAAAGGACAGTCATCAGAATATTATTTTTTTTTAATAAAACAAATAAATGGCTTATTATTTAAATGTTTTGGTTATATACGTTATGAAATTATTAATACTTTCAATGTTTATCCCATAAAACAAATAAAATAACTACATTATTTGTTTTTTATGTAATATAACATAGGTAATAGGTTTCCTTTTTAATTAAAAAAATATGAAATATATTGGGTTTTAGAAAGCTACTTTTTCTAAAATAGATTGATATTATTATCGTACGGAGACTTTTGTATGACTGTATATCTATTTTTGTCTTCTAAATTAAACCACATCAGTAAATTGATGGCACTTGTACCACTTCTAAAACATGAGGCTTAGAATGAAGAATTTATGATTTTGAGTACGAAAATTAAGTAGTTTTGAAATATAAATTATGAATCCGAAATAAATTTGTTACTTTTAATATTTTTAAACAGAACATCGAACCCGAACCTGAACTGAACCAAAACCCGAACAAAACCGACACATTTTTCAAGAGTCGGAACCGGACCGGTTATTAAAATTCGAGTTCTGGGTTCAAGTTCATTTTCACTTCGAAACGCAAGCATAATTGTTAATCGTAATACAGCCGATCTGCGTTGCTGCCTGTGTTGACTGTTCGTGAAATTGCGTTGCATTATTAATTCCGGCTCGCATTTTAAATTATTTATTTATAAAGATTGATATTGAAAAAACATTCATTCAATTTTCATTAGGTCGAACCGAACCTGAATCCGAAACGAAACCGCAAATTTTATTAATGCTTGAACCAAAACCGTACACGAACCCATCTCCCAAAAAACAAATTAATCTGAACCAGAACCGAACCCAATTTTTGACGGGTTCGGTGCCCTGTTTTTAAATATCAATAGCACAACAATGGTTCTCGTATTTTAGCTAAGTTCCACAACATAACCTAAAGGACTAAACCCATAAGGGTTAAAATTGGTTTATCTTATCCAGCTATAATGGCTTGCAACTATTGATGATATTTTAAATTGGCCAATAAATTCAGTATGTTAACCTCTAAGGTTTATCATACCAGGTGATTTTTCTCAAGGTGCACGTAGGAGATTAACATGAGAAATAAGTTTTTTGCATACTGTTAACTCCCATTTAGTTGACAACGATGTTTGTGGTATCAATAGAAAGATAAAAATTTTCTGCATCAAATAACATCAAATACTTGTAAATCATGTAATGTTTATACCCCACGAATAAATTATTAAATTTATGGAATTTTATATTGATAGCAATAACCATGGTATTTGAACAAAAATATATGCAAATATTTGACATTTTATTTGTTAAAATCCGTTATTACCTATAACTTGTGCCAATTTTAATTTTATATTACTAATTTCATTTTTGTCCTTCATTTTCTAATCTATTATAAAACATTATTATGAAAATAACACAAAAATCATAGCTAATAAATTCGAATAGATAAAGTGTCACACATTTGTTTATCTTTTTGTTCAAAAAGCCACGGGTATTAATTTTAATACATAGTTGAATAACTTATTTATGGAACTAAAATATTACATAATTTTCATGTATTTAATGTAAATAGATGCAGGAATTTTTGTCTTTCTATTGATGCCACAACCATCGTTTTCAGTCAAAACGGGGAGCAACAGTTTTCAAAAACTGATTTCCCATGTTAATCTCTTATGTGTACCTTCAGAAAAAAACACCGGTACACAAATAACAATGTTTTTTTTTAATTTTGCTATTGATTTTAGAAAAAAAATGTTTCAAATGTAAATAATAAAATTCTACACCTAATTCACTAATCAGATTTAATTTTGCCCGTTTTGTAAGCTGTAAAATTGAATATGAAATTTTATAAATGTTGCTCATTATTTATACTCGTGCAATTGACACAAAAATACAAATAAATGCATAATTTTTGAATTGTCAGAAAAATAAGTTCAGTGGGATAAATACTAATTTATTTTAATTATTTAATTATTTTATGAAATTTCTTAATGATTATATTACAATTTCTTGTGTTTTGCTTTATAAATACAACGTTTTTATCAAGAATGAAATACATTTATTTATAATTTTATGTCAATTCCATGGATATTATTACAATTGGGCAAGATTTATATAATTTCATATTCTATTTTACAACTTACAAAATATGCAAATGAAAATCTGACTAGTGATATGGTGTAGAATTTAATTATCTACAACCTATATTTGAAACATTTTTGTCTAAAATTAATAGGTATCTAACTACAGGAAAATAAAAAAAATAAGATTGTAATCCCTATAAAACGGATTTCAAGTAGACATCCGGTGTATTCTGCAACGATACATTGCTGGTATTATTTTATGGAAGTATGCCAGAACTGTTTTCAAGTATCTGCTGATTGGTTAAGACGACAGGGCGACACATTAACAAAAAAATAATACGGCATGATAAAGCAGATCTCGTTGAATAATTTTTTAATTGAATGTTTCAGTGGTCCAGTTGTTAAAATTATTTGATGCTGATGATGGAGGCGTTGTACCACTGAAACGTCCAATTAAAAAAATACATTGTCATGTCGTATTACTTATCTAAACATTATCTTGGATCTACTTTTTCTTTAAAATTAAAAAAAAGCTAGCCAAAAACAATTCCTATAAACTGGTAACAGTAAATAAATATGTAATTATCACTAGAACTTGTATAGTTTAAATCCAGTAAAGTATGTTACACATAATAAATTAAAAATATCATTTTAGCCACGTTCAAATACATCTGTAATTATTGCAGCGCAACGCGATTTGCATTAATTTATAGCTGCAATTAAGCGACATCAACGTAACCATTATTAATGGTAATTAAAATTATGGTGTGAGAAATTGTGCCGCAACATTTTGCCACTGTCCCTTGAAATTTAACGGATGCTTCCAAATAAACATAAAGTGTTAACTCTGTTTCATATTTCATCCGAGCGTTGTTCATACACTATTCATCGCGAAATTACACTACGAAAAATGGAAATTATTGCGTTGCATGGCTACTACAGCATGGCGCTTTCAAACTCGACTTGTTAAATCAGTGTGGAAATAGTAGGTTTAATGTTGTTATTTTTATTTTTCTATCGGTTACAATAATGATAAAACTACCAAACAAAAATGTCAACATTTAACAAGGTTGAGAGACCGTTGCAAATAGGAAGAGGCTCCAATTTTATACGAAGGTTAGGTTAACAATAGGAAGCGTCATCAATGGGGTATTCCACCATAACAAAAAATAAAATAAAAATCAATTTAACTTAAAGTATGGCTCAATAAATAATAGTTAAAACAATGAAAACTTTTTTTAAATAATTACTTTACGAGATATTTCACATTTGCTAAAAGGGGAAATTGACATCATACAATTGTTATCTTTCTCTCGTAACGTACCTATAGCAGTATGTGTGAGAAAGACAAGTATAGGGTGAGTGTGATGTTACACTGAAAATAAATAAATAAATATAAATATATCATATCACGGCATATTACCCATTTCTGGGTGTGCCAGTATCTACAACACATGTAGACATCGGTAATGATGACGATATATTTTACCGTGTGGGCGCTTACCAGGCGTCACCTCACGGGCACTCATAGCTGGTGTGTGACGTTACAAGGTGCATTCAGGACTCCATCAATTCAGTGCAAAAATGAGACAGCTTCGGATAAGTATTATATATATATATATATATATATATATATATATATATATATATATATATATATATATATATATATACAAGGCTGGATCCCTATGCTGACCCCCTTACAATAACACTACAATGGCATTACATTTTTTATTTTTCGACATAGTCTCCCTCTACACTAATGCACTTGGCCCATCGGTGATCCAACATCTCAACAGCCTCCTGGAAAAGTTTTTGCTCGACCTCTGCAAACTACCTCTCTACAGCTTGCATCAGTTCATTATTACTGAAAAAAAATCCCATGTATTTTTACCTCTCGCTAAGAGAGGTATTGGATTCATGCTTAAATTCGCATATCCAGATTTTATTGAATAAGCACGATTTAAGGTCCCTAGAATCCGATTATAACATTTTTAAAATGATGTCTGTGTGTGTGTGTGTATGTGTGTGTGGATGTGTGTATGTGTGTGTGTGTATGTATGTATGTCTGGATGTTGTAGTCACGATTCCTCAAAAACTATAAGACAAAACATATTTAACTGCAGTTTCCTCAATCTGACATTCCTGGGTAGAGCTGAAAAGGTTTTGGTAACAATTAAACAACCGGAAGTAGTAGTTTCTTAGAAAAATTCTTCTAAATATAATTTCTTGGGAGGTTTTTTATTTAAATATTGAAGAACATAAAATTCTCCATCTAATACACTTAAAAATTTTATTATATCTTGTATAGATTTAGAGATAAAGACACTATAATTTATAGAGTGAACTAATCGCAGAGGCTACGGCACTAAGGAAACCAGTTGATAAATTCCAATTTTTATAACATAATTTGTAAATGACACATGTCAGTGTAAAAAATCAACAGTTTTAGTGACATTCTGATAGCTTTTACTGGGAAGTATATTTAATTTTTCTTATTGTTTTATTAATTAAATATTTGATATTATAGGTAAAATTTTGGTAAAATGCATATATCCATCAGAAATACCGCCAATCTGGTGAATGAATTGGAACCATGGAGGTATGAAACAAATATGGAGGGAGCGTAAAGCGGTACTATGGGCGAGGGGAGTGAAGCCTAGTGGGGACGGACGCATACATGTATTGGTCCCGAGCTAGAGTGGGGATCTCGCGGTATTTTTGAAGTACGAAATGCGAAAAACGTGTAACTGAAACAATATCATTACTTTTTTTAAAAAAAAGGGATTTACTGATAATTATATTTCTTATGAAAATAAATTTAAAACTATTTGGAAATATTAAATAGTAAAAAGTTACTTCAAATATATACTAGACATTAAATTACAGTAGTAAATAATTACTAATCTTTTATTCACTACAATTTGTAAAAATTAAGCTACATAAAATATGTTACGTCTAAATTAAATGGAAAAGGTATAATAGTACATTAAAAAATAAACAATTGATTTAGATCATTTTTATTATAAAAAAAACAGTCTTTTAGTAGCTTGTAAACAATGTCATTTTGTTATTTCAAATTCTAATATTTTGGGATTTATCAATATTTGATTTTGTTAAAAAACTAACTTTAAAATAATTATGACATATAGATTTAATTAAATGAACTATATGATTTTCCAGGGGCCCATGTTCAAAACACTGTTCATGCAAAGTAAAAAAAAATGTCTGTATTTATACATTTTTTTAAAACATTTACAGCCCGATTGACAAAAAAGTTTAAGCTAATCCTCATTTTTGAATTAGCGAATTCTACTCTAATTTTTTGTAAACACCTTTTTAATAAAGAAGTAACAATAATAAAAATAGTCCACAATATATTACTTCGCACAGCACACCAGAAAATTAAATCTCAACAAAACTTTGTACTGTACACGACAAAATGACAGATGGTCCCGACTGGTAGTGGGGAGCAGTTGGCTTCATTTGAGTTCGCATAAGCTACCTCCATATTTGTTTCATACCTCCGTGATTGGAACAATATCTGATATTTAGAAACTTCCTCATACAATGAAAAATATATATAATTAGAATTATATCTGTGCAGAAGACATGTTAAATATAATAAAAAAACAATATTTGGGTAATGTTCTATAATATTTTGTTATAAAACGACGGTTCGAAAGCGAAGTGCAATACAATACTTATATAGCTTAATATGGAAATGGCGAGAGGTCTTGTGCTGGCCACAACAGATTTTTTCTTTTAATTTGGGGAACAGCCTGTAATCATTGGGGGCGAGATCTGGCGATTATGGGGGGTGCTCCACTAATTCAAACACTGCTTAGTGTATAGCAGCCATGGCAATAGAAGATGTATGGCTGAGAACAGCACACCGTTTCTTAACTTTCCTCGACGTTTCTCTTTAAAATTGTCTTGCAATTTAGAAATCAAATTTGAGTAATAGGCCCCTGTAATGTTTTGTCTCTTTTGCAAATAATTAGTCAGCATGATTCCTTGAGTATCCCAGAACACAGACAGCAACGGCTCGACTTTGAATTGGAGGAGGAGAACCACGATGTTTCCACTCTTTACTTTGCGCTTTGGTCTCGGGATCATAGTGGTGCACCTATGACTCGTCCATGGTCACATACCGACTAAGAAAGTTCTCTTTGTTTGCTTGGTACCTTTCCAAAAGACGCCCACAAGTCAACACCCAATTTCTTTTTTGATCAATGGTTAACATTCTAGACACCCATCTTGCAAAGTCTTGCAGTCATCTTTTTCATATCTAATTCTTTAGTCAGTATGTGGTACATCACATGATATGGCAAGCCAGTATCTTTCACAATGTCCCTGATGAGTACTCGTCGGTCTTGCAGTACGATATCGTATACCTTTTTAATGTTTTGTTTGTTGTTGCCGTTATGGGAGGACCACCGGCATGTTGGTTTTCAAAGGATATTCTTTTGCATTTAAAATCTCGACAGTCGACACCAGCGTTTGACTATGTGATAAGAAACTGCAGACTCCCCAATAGTTGCCACAATGTCTTCATGAATTTGAGTTGGCGTCATGCCCTTTTTCTGGAGGTATTTTATTACGGCTCTTTGTTCTACAGGATCCATTTTTATGAACAATCACGACACAAAGTTCAAGAATTAGCCACAGCACAACAACGCTTTGAGATACAAAGTTGATATTTTGTAGATAGGATATGTAGGGATCCACCCTCATATATATATATATATATATATATATATATATATATATATGTATATATATATATATATATATATATGTTTGAAATCAGTGAAAAATGTTGAGTACAGTACTACAACAACAATATGATAAAAGCGTACCTAATCCTCAGACAACTTCATAGATGCTTAATACCTTGTGTCGCTCTTGTATAAATAAAAATGATAAAAATACATTTTAATAGTAGATTCGTGGGTATTATTAAAGGTTGAAATATTTCAAATTGTCTCCCGATGCAAAAAGGAGGCAGCTCCTCAACTTCTTTTACATGCTGCATTTTAAAAAAATGTGAAACTTTGACCGATACATATTGTTTACTAAAATACATTACAATATTTACAGAAAATCTGAAAAATATTTATTTAAGAAGTTAATAGCTTTTACCTCCTAAAAAAATTTTAAAATGGAGCTGCCTCCTTTTTGTACCCATGTCTTTAATTGCTAACGTTTTATTTTAATTTGTGTGGGTACTTATCTGCTATTATTAAAATTTATTGTACAAGTTAAACAAAATTCAACGAAAAACTCGGTAAAATAGATGTCAACTGAGATGGCGTACAGGTAATATTATCGCTTCATTGCCCACAGATCCCACGGTTGAATCCTGTATAAAGTCGACGGTAAGGCACGAGTGTTAGGTGTCTTTCATATTATTATCCTTTTCATCAGTGCCGTGTAAAAGTGTAAAGTTTAGAATAATAATAATAATAATAATAATAATAATAATAATTGTAATAATAATAGTAATAATAATAATAATAATAATAATAATAATAATAATAATAAAACTCACTCTTCGTTCAACTCTCGTGGTGAGCGCAAGTATTAGTGTGTTGCAAACGAAAACTTTTATTTTCACTCATAAACAAGGTGAAAACAGTGTAAATTAGTACTTTTTAGTGCCTCTGTGTTATTCAGTGTCCAGTACATCCTTTGGATGACCCGTAGAACCAGATAGCAGCGTACTACTAAGTGACCAACAGATAAGTACTGTTTTCTTACAATCGGGGAGGTTGTGAACCTCGCCGTGAGGTTCCATCAAACCGAAACAGTATATAAAGGTGAGATAAAACTACTTTATTAAAATCAGAGTACTATTTCACTAATTACTCTAATTAAGACCGATCTAAACATTCCTTTTTGATTGTACCGCTGCACGACCTTCGCCCGCTTCTCCTAGGTTAGCTCCGAGCGGTCGTGTATCGTGTTAGTAAACAAATACATATACTAGGCGTGCAAATAATATATCCATGGCCATGCCCACATTATCATAATATGTTGGGCGCAGGGCCTCGGAAACGCCCCAATTTAGGGGATGAAAATTTTCCTTTTATTAATTCAAATAACCCTTTTTTTAATAATTCAAACGGAACAAATGATGGCAAATAAATTTTGGTAAAATGTAGTAACGAAGAGAATAACTTCGATAAAATTAGTCCTATAGCTCTAAATCAAAAAGTTAAAGACTTGATTGGTGAAGTAGAACAAATTAAAAAAATTAAAAACGGTATGTTAATTAAAACTAAAAATGCTAAACAGACAGTAGTAGTCTTAAAATTAGAAAACCTATTTGAAAAAGATATTGAATGCGAATTACATCCTACTCTTAACAGTATAAGAGGTATTGCACATTGTTATGATTTAACCCATTGCATAGATGAAATTTTTAATGAAACTAAGTCCCAGGGTGTAACTCATATCAAACGACTAAAATCATATAAAGATGGCAAACAGGGGGACAATGGTTTATTTATTTTCACCATTGAAAAACAAATTCTTTCTAAAAATATAAAAATTGCTATGTATTCTCTCCCTCTTGATTTATATATTCCTAATCCTATCAGATGCCTTGGTTGCCAAAAATTTGGACACTTTGCTAAATGTGGTAATGCAAAAATATGTATCTGTGGCAAAACACCACATACAGGAACACCATGTGAAAGATCCACCCTTACTTGCCCCAATTGTAGCGGCTCGCATACCGCTTCTGATAAAACGTGCCCATATTATCTATTTGAGAAGGCGATAAATGAATATAAAACAAAAAACAGATGTACATATAGCCAAGCTCGACGTCATGTAGAAAAAACACCCTTAAATATTTTATTTTAAAATATGGCGGAAGATGAAAGTTATGTAAAAGTTACTACTAACTTTCTAAGTATCTTAAAATGTGCTAAGTGCAAAAAACAAGTGAAGAAAGGTGTACAATGTGCATCATGTGATTCTAATTTTCACTACAGATGTGAAAATATAGTGGGATCTGTAGAAGAGATAAAATGGAATTGTTTAACATGTGGAGATCAATATACGCCAATTTCTGCGCAAGAAATCTTTTGAAAGGTTGAAAGAGCTTACTTTTTGGTTAAAGTTGAGACTGAAACTTATAAATGTTTGTTTAAAGAGATGGAAATGAAATACTTAAATGCAATGAATGAAATTGATAACCTACGTAAAGAGTTATCATTGGCAAAAAAAAAAAAAAAACAGCTGACTAAAGATTCAAATGATAATAATAATACAAATATTATTGAACAGAATGCGCTAGTAGGTCCAGTCGACAATAAACAGCAACAAGACAAAGTTCGGTCGAAATCAACCTTGAAGAATAACAACATGCCAAATGCACAAGCAGAGTCGTTTAATTATGAATTACACAAAAGATTCAGATAAAAACAATAAACCTGATGTGGTCGATAACCCGAATGAATTTAAAACTCCTAAATATCACAGAAAGAAATCAAATAATAATAAAAACAATAAAAATAAAAACAATAATACTAAAAATAAACCAGTAGTAGGAAATAAGAAATACGATGCCTTAAAAGCTAATCCCCAAACAGGCTAGCTTCATGTATGTAGACTAACTACAGATGCTACAGAGGACGAAGTTTTAAATTATCTTAAATATGTGAAACCAGACTATAAATTCTTATGCGAAAAAATTAAAGCCAGGGGAGACTACGCATCCTTTAAAATAGGCTTCCCTCTTAGTTTAGCGAATGAAATATACATCCCGAATTCTGGCCACAGGATGTTCGAGTACGTCGGATTTTTCACCTCCGTCCAGTGGAAAAGAAGAACACATAGCTGATCTATCAACAACAAATAGTGTTTTGTGTAAAAGTTTTGATTTAATAATCATAACAGAAAGTTGGTTACACGACAATATTTCGAACTACGAATTATGTGATAAACGATATAAAGTTCTACGCAAAGACAGAAATCTAAATATCACAAACAAAAATCGTGGCGGTGGTGTCTTTATCGCTATAAAAGAAACATTTAATCCAGTGTTAATTGGAAGTAATTGTCGGGACTCTAATAATTTCGACTGGATTTGTGCAACAGCTACTGTCTTTAAGATAAACTTTGTTATTGTATGTATTTATTTTCCTCCTAATACAAAAGTAGATGAATATATTACATTTGTAGAGTCCATGGAATCCTTGAATATTATGAATGGAACTGAAAATTTCTTTATCATAGGTGATTTCAATATTAATACTGTAGATGGCTCAAATTACGATTTCTCAAATGGTGGTGGTAAAGCTAAAATCATAAATGATTTAATGTTAAATTTTTCATTGTATTCATTGAATAATTGCGTTAATTATAACTCAGTTGCATTAGATTTAGTGTTAAGTAGTACGAGTAATCTAACAGTAACTGAAAGTGATGTTAACTAAACTTGATGCACATCATCCATCACTACAAATAAAAATTCCTGTTAGGAAATTTAACCTGCAGAGGATGAGAGTGATAATTTTGGAAAATATAATTTTCAAAAAGCAAATTATACAGAAATGTATAAACTTCATAATGATTTTAACTGGTCCGAATTACTCTGTTGTAAAGATCCTGATAGGCAACTTAATCTGTTTTATAATAATTTGTACAAAATCTTTGATTTAACAGTACCTAAATACACAATCAGTCACAAAAATAATAAATACTATCCTGTTTGGTTTAATAGTGAAATAAAATATAAATTAAAATTAAAAGAAAAATTTCACCAAAACAACAAGAGTATAAGAATAAATTTAAACTACTGAGATCTGAAATTAAAAAACTTATTGATCAAGCTCATAAGGATTATTTAGCTCGCTTAGATTCAAATGTAAAAAATAATCCAAAATTATTTTGGTCACATGTAAACAAAGTTAGAAAAAATAACTGCATGGAAACTGTCTTTACACATGATAACAAACACCTAATAAGTGATATAGATTTTGCTAATGCTTTTGCAGAATATTTTAACTCTGTTTATATTAATGATCCTAATTATGACAGTAGTATATGTACAATTCAGTAAATATCAATTTAGACTTACTTAATATTTCTCACATTACTGAAGAAGACACATTAAATGCAATTAATTTTATTGCTGCTAAATCTTCGGCAGGTGCGTATCAAGTCCCAGGCTTTATTATAAAAGGCTGTAGTAATCTGCTAAGTCAGCCACTAACCTCGATATTTAACACTTCTTTAGAGAAAAATACATTTCCAGAAAATCTAAATCTGGGGAGGGTTTGTCCTGTTTCTATATCTGGTAACCCAAATAATACTGAAAATTATAGACCAATGGTAGTACTATCTGTTATATTAAAGATTTTTGAAAAAATTGTGTACTGTAAACTACACAATCATGTTAAAAATGAACTTGCTTTGGAACAACATGGATTTATAAAAAATAGATCTAATGTAACAAATTTATGTGTTATGTCTAGTGAAATATCAAGGGCCATAGATAATGGAAATCAATTAGATGTGATCTATACAGACCTCAGTAATGCATTCGATAAAGTCTCACATAAGTTACTATTATATAAATTAGAATTGTATGGAATACAAAGCAATTTGTTACTATTTTTTGATTCATATTTATGCAATAGAAAGCAATATGTTAATTATAACAACGTTAAATCTAAAATAATTATGCCATCTTCAGGAGTGCCACAAGGCTCCCTATTAGGCCTTTTGTTGTTTACGCTGTTCATAAATAATCTACTTCAAGTATTGTCCAACACCAAATTCTTACTATATGCAGATGATTTAAAATTATTTAAAGAAATTCGCAGCGTTAATGACTCAATACTGCTGCAAAATGACATCTGCAGAATTGAAACACGGTGTACAAATAATAGCCTCAATTTCATTATCAATAAATGTAAAATTATTACCTTTTCAAAAAAAACTAATAATTTACAAACATGATTATTATATTTGTAATAATAAACTTGAAAGAGTGACATTAATAAATGATTTAGGCATTTCATTTCAAAGTAATTTCCGATTTAATCTACACTATGAGAATATTGTAGCTAAGTCTATGAGAACATTGAATTTCGTAATGAGAATTGGAAAAAAAATTGTATTAGTACCCTTTTAATTTTATTTTATGCTCTAGTAAGATCTGCTTTAGAATATGGCTCTGTGATATGGAGTCCTAAAACATGCTCCAGTTCAGATACAATTGAGAAAGTTCAGAAAAAAATCTTAAGATATTTGTATTATAAAGCTTACAATGTATCACCAATGTATATTTCTTACATAACTCATTGTAATTTATTTTATGTACATACACTGCAAAGTAGGCGAGAACTTTTAATGGTACTTTTTGTATAGAACATAATTCATGTTCTTGATGTACCAGACTTATTATATATGTTACCGCTACTTGTACCTAATATGAAACTAAGACCAAGGTATATCATTTTTGAACTAAGAGAAACAAGCTCGCCATTATTTAGTTGTTTAAAATTATTAAATGAAGTCTGTACCTCTAATGTAAATATCGATATCTTTAACTCTAATAAAACGAACTTAAAAAATCAATTTGTTAATTCAATATCACTGTAAATATGTTATTGGGTATATCCTGTATATTTGCAGTTTAAATAAATAATTATTATTAGTATTATTATTATTATTATTATTATTATTAAATCCGCAACAAGCTAGTTATGCTAGAATTACTAATAAAGTGTATAACACTATAAAAACAATTAATAAAACTGACAATTCGGAGCTGATAAGTGAAATAATGAATCAAATGTTACCAATGTTTAAAAGCTTGCTCGATGAACACTACAAAAAACTAGATATACCAAACTTGACTACAGGAATTTTTTCCCAGTGTCAAGTAAAGCCAATTCCCCCCTGAAACTCCCCTACCTACCGAGTCAATTAAAAGATAACCAAGAAGCTACCTTAAGTGGCATATTAAATCGGAACCATAAAAAGACTACTCTAATACAAAAGGAAAATGAAATTGCTACACCCCTCCTGAATATACAACTCCACCACGTATCAATGGACTGCGACATCACACCAGATCTACAAATAGTCGACGAAAAAGAAGATACCAGCGGCTCTGTTGACGATGATGAAGATTTTCCTAGTCATCCCCGCACAAATGATCAAGTAGGGTGTCTCCCTCCCATTAAAATTAAAATTAATAAACCTCTACCAGAAAAAAAAGATGTAAAAAATCCTATTCAAAAAAAGAAAAGTGGAAAATTAAAATATACAACAAAATAGAACTTAAATAATAAATAACACATAATAAGTAAGTAAATAATAAATAAATATATATAAATAATAAATAATAAATAAATAAATATTAAATAAATAATAAATAATAAATAATAAATAATAAATAATAAATAATAAATAATAAATAATAAATAATAAATAATAAATAATAAATAATAAATAATAAATAATAAATAATAAATAATAAATAATAAATAATACCTAAATAATAAATAATAAATAATAAATAATAAATAATAAATAATAAATAATAAATAATAAATAATAAATAATAAATAATAAATAATAAATAATAAATAATAAATAATAAATAATAAATAATAAATAATAAATAATAAATAATAAATAATAAATAATAAATAATAACTAATAAATAATAACTAATAAATAATAAATAATAAATAATAAATAATAAATAATAAATAATAAGTAAATAAATAATAAATAATAAATAAATAAATAATAAATAAATGATAAATAAATAATAAATAAATAATAAATAAATAATTAATAAATAATAAATAAATAATAAATAAATAATTAATAAATAATACATAAATAATAAATAAATAATAAATAAATAATACATAAATAATACATAATTAATAAATAAATAATAAATAAATAATAAATAAATAATAAATAAATAATTAATAAATAATAAATAAATAATAAATAAATAATTAATAAATAATTAATAAATAATAAATAAATAATAAATAAATAATAAATAAATAATACATAAATAATACATAATTAATAAATAAATAATAAATAAATAATTGATAAATAAATGATAAATAAATAGTAAATAGATAAGCAAACAATTAATAAATTAGTTCACTGTACAATAAATAATAAATACTTGTATAAATAAATTTAATATATAAATATGGATTTAAATATTTGCTAATGGAATATAAACGGTATAAAACATCATATTGATGAACTAAAATTATTAATTAATGAATATAATACTAAAATACTATGTTTGCAAGAAACACATCTATCTCCTAACGAAAAATTTAATCTTCATAATTTTGCAATTTATCGGTGTGACGACACTCCAAACCTTCGAGCTAGAGGAGGGGTCGCCATAATAGTCTCGAATAATATTCTTCACTCGCAAATTAATATAACAACACCATTCACAACTGTCGCTGTTCAAATATACGAACCCGTGAACTGCATAATATGTTCACTGTACCTACCTCCAAATGAAAACTGGGCACTTGTGGATTTTGAAAATCTAATTCAACAGATAGGTCGAAATTTTATTCTCTGCGGAGATTTTAACGCACATAGCCGTCTATGGAGTCTACCTGGTGCAATTGAAAATCGCTCTGGTAAACAAATTGAGAGTTACTTATTGAATAGTAACACTATATTACTAAATACCCCTGGCGTTCCAACCTTCAGTAATATTAGATCACACTCGTTCTCAATTATTGAATTAACATTGTGTTTAACAAATATAATAACTAATGTAACCTGGGATACTGTGAAAGATGACTTATACTTCAGCAATCACTTTCCAATTCTAATAAAAGGACTGCAGTCGTACTCTTCCCAAGTTCCAGCTCCTAAATGGTATAATGATCGTGCAGATTGGACAAGTTTTCGCAGAAATTTACCACAAATAAATGAACTTGAGCAGTTAATAACTGACCATAATATAAATGAAGTCCTAAATGAACTTAACGGATCTATCTTTTCTTCAGCCCTTACTGCAGTACCACATACGCAAAATGTACATAAAAATTATCCAGGTCTTGAGGACAACTGTAAAAATTGTCGCAAAATATCCATAAATTCAAATAAAACAAAAGTTCCATAGTTCAATGACACTGTGAAAGAAGCTATAAAAGCTAAAAAAAGCCGCATTTAGAAATTACAAAAGAAACCCCACCATTCAAAACAGTATTATTTTTAAACAAAGAAGAGCTAAGGCTCGACTCGAAATTAAAAAAGCAAAGACAGTCTGTTGGAGAAATTTCACAGGAAACCTAGGATCATATACAACCTCTAAAGAAACATGGAAAAAGATTAACAGTATCAGGGGTGTAAATACGATAAAACCAATAAATAAAATAAAAATAGGTAATGAAATCTGTACTGATAAGCAAAAATAACTGAATGTTTTGCAGAACATTTTAGCTCAGTTAGTAGTAACGAATCATACAACCTTAATTTTCGGAAAACTAAAAATAACATTGAAGAAACGAATAATATATTATATACGTTGCGCACCAACTCCGAACAACAATATAATAAGAAATTTAACATATCTGAACTCGAAAATATAATCCAAAGCCATTGCAAAAATGGTGCAGCTGTGGGTCATGACTACATATCATATGCAATGTTAAAAAATCTACCTACTAGTTATATATATATCTTGCTTGACTTTTACAATCATCTATGGAAAAACAATATATACCCAGATAAATGGTGCAATGCTACAGTTATTCCTCTTTTAAAAAATAATAAGCCCGAGGAAAACGTCAACAATTACAGGCCTATATCATTAACATGTCATATGGCTAAAATTTATGAAAAATATACAAAAAAAAATAATAGATTAACCTGGTACCTCAAAAAAATTATCTGTTAGATATAAACCAGTATGGCTCTAGACGGTGCAGGTCAACAGCAGATATTATAAACGCTTTTACTAGCGAAATACAAAACGGTTTTATGAAACGAGAGCACCTAGTAGCTGTATCATTGGACCTACATATGTAAGGCGTTTGATATGACATGGAGATTTGGAATTATTCAAAAACTTCATGAATATGGCATCAGTGGAAATCTCTTACAATTTGTGAACGATTTTCTCCAAAATAGAACACTCCAAGTTAGAATTGGAGCAAGTTATTCACATATGCCATTTTCAACATCATAATGTTGAAAATGGCATACCTCAAGGGTCAACAATATCTGTTACCCTGTTTTTAGTTGCAATGAATGCACTTTTAGAAAATATTCCTAGCAGTGTAAGTCACTTTTGCTATGTGGATGATATTTTAATATTTATGCGACATTCAGATATTAAAATAATTAAACGTCCATCTACAGGATGCAATAAAAATAGTATCTAAGAATGCTACCAAGAGGGTTCAGTTTCTCTGCTGAAAAATGTGAAACAATTGACTTTTGTCGTCTAAGAAAGACACATACATGTCCAACTTTCAAATTGAATGGCTCTAATATACCTATTGTTACACATACTCAAATAATTATCAGTACCTGCTAAAAAGTTTAAACATGCTAAATGAAACTTTAGATATAAAAGTAACCTTTTTTGGATACCAAGTCATGTAGGCATTCCCGGTAATGAGGTAGCCGCCCGAACCGCTAGCAGCTTACTGAGAAATCAAAATATTGAGCAATCATATAATCCCCACTTTGAACCTATTACAACACCCAAAGATTTACAACAACATGCTAAGAAATACCTTCTACAACAAAAAGGTATTAGCTGGAATAACTTCCAAATCATTTGAAAACTATTAAAGCTGACATATCTCCATGGTCAAAAATGAGATTCGAAGGTCTATCACGCCGAGAACAAGTTATAATAACAAGGCTTAAAATAGGACACAATAATCTCACTCATAATTACATATTTAATAATTCTGAACCCCCTATGTGTCAAGAGTGCGACGCCAAATTGTCAATCAAGCATATTTTTAATGACTGCCCTATAATTAATATTCATTGCAATCGTCATAACATATCACTTGACAGTTTACGCGATACATGTGGATGCGTAGTTCACCCTGGAACTACTAATATAAACAATTGTTGTGCAAATAATAATATACAAAATAATATTCAGAGAATATTCTCATTTCTTAAGAACATAAATATATACAATAAAAAATAAAGAACGTGCTAATAAAGTATTAATAAAAGTAAATAAATATATGTGACTGAACAAAATAACAGAACTCTTTCAATGGGCGTGATGACCATAGAAGTTACAAACGCCCCTAAACAAAAAAAAAAAATAATAATAATAATAAAACTAATGGCCAGTTGCATCAAGGTAATTTATTTAAATAGATAAAATTCTTCAACTGTGGTTATATAATGCGAAGGGTACAATTAATGGAGTTTCAGTCAGTTGATGTAGATTCATTTTATTAAGAAAAAAAAAAACAATATATATTAACAATACCGTTGTTAGGATTCCAAATGAATCCTCACATTAAACTGTAATTAGCTGTTATGTATGCATGCACCTTTATTTTTTTTTAAACTTTTTATGACGTAATCTTCATCATTGTAATATATTTATTATATTTTCAAAATTATATATCATTATCTATCATAATCCTGATCCCGAGGATGATTCAATAGGATTCGAAACGTTAATACTGTGAATAAAGAAAAAATGTTTTTAATGAAATCGATCTAAATCAAATGACAATTATTTCCTTCTCATAATTTATTCTGATCTTGTTCATTATATTCCGTTGTTAAATCCGTTCATGAACGGGAAGAATACAAATTGTGGAATCGCTAGTTTCTTATTCAGTTTGTAATAAGTATTAGTACAACAATTGGTTACTGTATTTTAAAAAAATTGAAAATATGGTTGAACAGTTAAACCGGATATTTTTATTAGTCCGTTAGCCCTTGATTTTAAAAACAAGATTAGTTGGTTATTATGATTATTTATAATCTCGAAAATTATAAGAGTTTCGACTTCTATTAAATGAGACTATTTATCTACCACTGAGAACTGAGAAGTCATCTTGGATGTGATTTGTTTTTTTAATAAAAAGTCAAATATTTTTACTAAGTAAAATATTATGACGACCTTGACCAATATTTAATTGGCAAAGTTACGACGTTGGTTAAAAGCGATTTTTTGTTTACCTTTGAGTAAAATGTTGTAACAATCTTGACCAATATTTAGCTTTCAAATAACTTCTTAACTATTAGATATTGAAAAGAATATTTGTATTTTTACCTTTTGCTGAGAGGTATTAGATTCATGCTAAAAATCACATATACAGATTTTGCTGAATAATCACGTTTTAAGGAAGGTCACTAGAATCGGATTTTAGCATTTTTACAATGATGTCTGTGTATGTTTATGTATATATATATACAGTGGTGGACAAAAGTATGGAAACTTTTAAATATTTAATTTTTAAAAAATATGTTTATAGTTCTCGCATATCTAAATCTTATTTTCTAAAGTCATTATATCGAAGAATAAATTCACAAGAAATCTTTTGATAATGGCTGTACGATTTAAGCGAAATAGTTGCATTTTCGGTGGACAAAAGTATGGAAACATTTTAATAATATGATTTTAATTGTCTTATTTTCAGTTGTATTTTGTCATTTATTTAATAAGTTGATGTTAAGATGGGAAAAAATAAATATTTTTCGCACGACTTACAAAAGAAAGGTAGAACAGTTTCATAAAGATGGTGTTAAAAAGTGCAATATTTCAAAAAGTTTAAATATCATTAAAAGTCGGGTATCAAAGATTATTTAAAAAAAAATCTTACTATGGAAGTGTTAAAACTAATATAAACATCGGTCTTCCAAGAAAACCAGTTCTAGCATTGACAAAAACTATTCGGCGTCTATCCGTTAGGGATCCTACTTTGTCATCAAATGAACTTTATTAAAAAATTCGGGAACAATTTGATGATAATTAAAACAGGAGGGGCAGAATTGCATTTGCTGAGGAACATTCATCGTGGACGAGTGAAAAATGCAATACTGTCCTTTAATTACCTCTTGCCCACTGGATGTCTAACATATTGACTCTCGTCGGAACCAAATATTTTGAACTTGCTTTCATCGCTCCAAAGGACAGTATTCAATTCTGCACTTGTCCATGGCGAGTGTTTCTCAGCAAATGCAATTCGGGCCCTCCTGTTTTTCTTTGATAGTAGAGGTTTCTTACCGGCTACTTTTCCTAGTAATCATAAATCACATAGCCGTCGTATCACAGTGCGATCACTAAAATTAAGATCAAATTGTTCCCGTATTTTTGAACAAGGTTCAGTTGATGATAAAGTAGGATCGCTTACGGATAAACGTCGAATGGTTGTTGACAATTCTAGCATGGTTTTCTTAGACGACCGGCTTTATATTAGTGTTAACACTTTCATATTAAGAAATTATTTTCAAAATCTTTGATATGCCACTTTTACTGATTTTTAAAGTTTTTGAAATATTGCACTTTTTCACACCATCTTTATTAAACTGAACTACCTTTTTTTCGTAAGTAGTGCGAAAAATATTCATTTTTTTCTCATCTTCACATCAACTTTTTAAAAAATGACAAAATACAACTGAATATAAGACAATTAAAATCATATTATTAATATGTTTCCATACTTTTGTCCACCGAAAAAACAAGTATATGCTATTTCATTTAAATCTTACACCCAATATTAAAAGATTTCTTGTGAATTTATCCTGCGATATACTGACTTTAAAATATAAGATTAAAATTTGCAAGAACTATAAACATATTTTAAACTGTATATATATATATATATATATATATATATATATATATATATATATGTGTGTGTGTGTGTGTGTGTGTGTGTGTATGTGTGTGGATGTTGTAGGGACGATTTCTCAAAAACTATAATACTTAAGACTAATTTAACTACGTTTTCCTTAAGCTGACATTAATGGCATGTGTTGCAAACGTGTTGATAACAACTGAATAACCGAAAGTAAATGTTTCTTAATAAAAATTTTCTAAATATTATTTTTTGGAAATGTATGTTATAACAAATATTAAAAAATATAAAATTCTCTATCCAACATAATTTTATTATATTTTCTATAGATCTAGAGATAGAGAATTATAAATTTATAAAATAATCCATTGTATAATTAATCAAAGAGCCCATGGATTAAAATATTTGTAATGGACATAAATGTCAGTGTCAAAAATCGAGAGACATTACTGAAGGCTTTTTCTGGAAAGCACATTTAATATTTCTTATTTTATCATTAATTAAATATTTAAAATTATAGAATAGGCTGCCCCACGTTAAATTAACACTTTTCTTGAATGCGGGAAATTCGTATTTGTCGACATGTAGTAGTAATTATAATATGCTACGAGTATTGTTATAATGAGGAAAAGATTCCGTCAACATCTAAAATTGGTTTAAAAAGAAAGGGGATTCATTTGTAAGTCAAAGTTTGTACAGTCTCAGTGTCAACTAAACACGCGCTTGCTATACATATATTTCATTATATACCCTTCAGAAATACTGCCAATCTCGTCAATGAACTAGATGAATCTCGAACATTTAGAAGAGTAGGAGGAAATTTGTTCATAGAATGAATTGAAAAATAAAAAATCTCTTGTGGCCAACACAATACCTCTCGCCATTTACATTTTATATTATATAAGTATTGTATTGCACTTCGCAATCGAGCCGTCGTTTTATAACAAAAAAGTTACAGAACATTTCCCAAATATTGTTTTTTTATTGTATTTAACACGTCTTCTGCCCATATACAATTTTAATTCTATCTGTTTTCATTGTACGAGAAAGTTCCTAAATGTTAGAGATTCTTCCAATTCATTAACAAGATAGGTGGTATTTCTGATGGATATATTCATTTTACCTACAATTTTAAATATTTAATTAATAAAACAATAAGAAAGATTAAAAGTACTTCCCAGAAAAAGCTTTCAGAATGTCACTAAAACTGTTGATTTTTGACACTGACATCTGTCATTTACAAACTATGTTATAAACATTTGAATTTGGTTTCCTTAGGGCCTTAGCCTCTGCGACGTACCACATTAAATTATTCTATATATTACATTACCTATATCTCTAAATCTATACAAGATATAATAAAAATTTTAAGTGTATTAGATGGAGAATCTTATGTTCTTCAATATTTGTAATCACAAAAATTTCCAAAAAAAAAATATTTAGAAACTATTACTTCCGGTTGTCCAATTGTTACCATAATTCACTAAAATCTGGACATGCGATTTTTAGCAGGATTCCAGTACCTCTCTTAGCGAGAGATAATAATACATGTAATTAGAATTTTTTATGTGTACCAGAAATGTGAAATGCTACACTTGTATAGCTTAATATGAAAATGGCGAGAGGTATTATAGTTTTTATAGGTTATTTACTAGCATAAACAATATTTTGTTCGATCACTATCTTAAAATGTAATGAGTTTGATAGATAATCGTTAAGATTATTCTTACTGAATAAAATTCATTGGTTTTTATTAAAAATGTTACATATTTCTAAAAGAACTGAGAATAAATTAATAAAAATTATTCGTACAATATTAGCCTATAGCCTTTCAATATAATATTGTTTATTGGTATTTTTATTTGACCTTACAATTCATTGTTAATAACTATAATTATATAAAAATCCAATTATAATGATATTAGTGCACATAAATAGCTTCACTATTGTTATACTGTAATAAATTTTGTAATATCTGCAAAATAATATAAAAATATGTATGTTTTTAAATATAATTATGCATACATAAAAGACATAACCTCCATATAGAAAAAACATAAAACATCATTATCCTCCAACATTGTGCTTGAAAAGTTATGGCAATAGTTATTTACATACTTAGTGCGGGAAGACACTCTTCCCGCAAGAAGTTTGTACAATACTTTTTGTAACGAACAAAATCATTATTAATAGAGTATAAAGCCTCATTTCCACCGAATGTTTTATTGCTTAATGCATAATAATTAGTGCATAAGACTTAATGCATTATGACAATTTACCATTTCCAGCTGTTTTGTTTAGTGACTAATTCAACAGAAATGTCACATTTTTTTCTCTTATTACTTGTTGTCTAGCAGACTGCAATTGCAGCAGCAATTCTTCTTTTTTGAAATATGTGATATACATAATTTTCTGTATCTATATTCGTACCGAAAAATTAAATATTTAATAATTATAAAATAGATTGACAGTTGACAGTTCAGGTTAGAGGTTTGCAATCTTTTGTTCTTACGCATTGCTCTTAATTCTTAAGCATTAATTATAGCTCTTACGCATTAGGACAATCGGTGGAAATGAAGCTTAAATGTTAAGATAATTGTACAAAATTCGCAAATATACAAGTAAATAGCACAGCAGCAATTTCATAGCAACGGTTGTTAAGTAAATTGTTGATTCCAAAACATAATTGTTTGCATATTTTTTCAGAACTAAAAGTCAATGTGTCTGACTCTAATATTATTATTATTAATAATAATAATAATAATAATAATTGTTAGGAGGAAGTAACGCCGTACTTGTTGATAGAAAAATGTATTAACGGATATCTCGGCGGTGATTCTAAGGAATTATATTCTTGTTATTTCATAAAATAGTTAATTTTATTTAAATTTTCTTTTAATATTTCATTACACATTTCTTAACTTCATCAGGGAATACTAAAATGTACATAATTTTGTAAAAAGGTAAGTTACATAGATGAATTTTGTTTTACTTACAAATGGTTTTAACTTTAGTTTTTTATATTATTTGACACATTCAGAAACATTCAATTTTCAAATTATTATTTGTTTGTACACTGTACTGATTTACATATTATTTAAAGAATTTTGACTATCTACGTAGAACATATGTTACATTAAAATAATATTTAAAAAACTTGTAAAAATTACCCTGTGAGTGTCACATGTTGACCGAAAAGTGTGAGAATATTCTAGAAGTTTAGGGTTAGGTACGAATTTAAATAAAATTAACTACTTTATGGAATAACAATATAATTCCTTACAATCACCGCCGAGAAATCCGTTAATACATTTTATCTATAATAATAATTGTCCTATAAATATTAATGTCTATAATAACTGTTCCGGTCAATTCAGTACCTAACTTTTCAAATAATTAAATAAAGAATAATGTTCGGCATATGTCTCTATTTTACTGGTAGTTTCATTTTCAATGTAATACGTGTAAAATCTGATAATCGTATGAGTGCCACTTTATAAACTATATTTTGTTATTTTAAAGATTATTTTGTTGAAGAATTCCCAGAAAATGTCAGTGTTTTTTGCTTAATTTCCTGGTGTAGTGCACCGGGAAAGTGATGTTTCCGGTTGTCTATAGCGTGTGTCAAATGTCACTTCCGAGGTTGTGAGTACAAAAAATATTTTTCAATGTATTGCTTCTTATTTACATTATTTTGTGTCCTACAAAATGTAAAT
The DNA here is from genome assembly GCA_943142095.1 of Ophonus ardosiacus. Lineage (NCBI taxonomy): Eukaryota > Metazoa > Arthropoda > Insecta > Coleoptera > Carabidae > Ophonus > Ophonus ardosiacus. The sequence continues at coordinate 40,483,459 of OW964823.1, forward strand.
TGTCAAATAGCTGTAAGAAAATAATAAATACAAAAACAACATATTAACAAAAATTTCTTTCAGGGTAAAATTATAATTGAAAATTATACGTATTCATTTGACCCCAACTATTTTTCAATTGTTTCCATTCAATTGAAGAATAGAAATACCGGCAATGTACGTGTCAATTATAATGTTACGATGCTCTATGTTATTAGTTATAATACATTTAGTGTAATTGAAATTGCACAATTAAAAGAAGATAAGAATGTCCCTGTAATGAGTATGGGTGAATTTAGACTATGTGGTTTCATTAAACATGATAAAATCATCTACCCCGGAGTGTTAACGACGGGAAATTTTCCTAAGAAATGTCCCATATTGCAGAATGAACACTATATGAAGAATTATAACCCAAATGTAATTATAATACCGCCATTATTCCCTACAGGAATTTTTAAACTAGGTTTCAGAGTACTTCTGAATAAGACATTAATTCAATCTATTGACGTATATTTCGTTATAAAAAATACAATTTAATTCATAAATGATTACCAATCGGGAAACTTTTCTCCTTTACGTACTGGCACATCAGTTTTATGTACATTCTATGTGAAAAATAAATAAATAATATAATATAATTAAAACTCTGATGTGGCCAACACAATACCTCCTGCTATTTAATTTATATTACCTAATTGAAATATGTACATACCTACATATTTCCAAATCCTGCAAACTATATTAAGTTCCTTTGCTTCATTTACTATTTTCTTTTTAAAATATCACCATTATAAATTTGAAATTATTAGTTTCACCTACGCACGCACGCATATACACACATACGCACATACATTCACACATATATATACACTAACACACACACACACTGAAATTATCGTGACAATGTTAAAATTAAATTCTAGGGACTTTAAAACGTGGTCAATTTGTTACATATGTAGGTAGCTATTATTATAAAAATGTAATTGTAACAAAGTTTGTATAAACAAAGATAGTTGTACCTTCTGTGATGTTCTGTCTTGTCTCAAAATGTCAGGGTGCATATCAGTACATGTATACATATATTTAGTTTGCTACCTAGTAAAACGTACGCGGTTAGTGCAAAAAGTAGTTAATGGTCTGCTCGTATGATGTAATAGGCTATCTTACATTTTCTATTTTTCTTTTTCTTGAAGGATTACCGATAAATTATATATAATTAATTCTGCTATTGAAAACATGTGTCTTATATGCATACAGAATTTGAAATCTGCGATTTCGTCCACTCATATTGTTCTTATGGTAACGGATGGACTCCTAGAGGCGTCAGTGCACCACACTGAAGAGCTCCAATAAGAGCGAAACGCGTCTGTGGTTCTGGCTGAGTGAGCCAGTCTCTGATAAATGACCGCGAGGTTGATTCAGAGACTGAATATTGTGAAACAGTCAAGTGTTATTTTTAAATATCTTATTAAAATATCTTTCAGAACTCATATTATTAATTGGAAAAATACTACCTTTTTTTTAGTTTATGTTCTGTATTTATTAATTTTAACTCAACGTTACCTTGGTTACTTGTTATTATTGTTTTTTAACATATTTATGTCAATGTATCCCCTGAAGAAGACACCAGTTTATGGTGCCGAAACGTTGGGTCAAAATTAATAAATACAGAACTTAAACTAAAAAAAAGGTAGTATTTTTCCAATTTAAATATCCTATTTAATCTGTTTCACACAAGTATTGCCATCTTATTGTACTTTTATTATTATTTGGCTAGCGAAGCTCACGGCGTTCTAGATAGATGTCTCTGCATGTAGCTACTTGCTTGTGCAGTCATCATATCTTTTTGGGATGTTTATCATCTGTTCACTCAGCCGACTCAATTCCTCCTAGAGGCGTCAGTGCACCACACTGAAGAGCTCCAATAAGAGCGAAACGCGTCTGTGGTTCTGGCTGAGTGAGCCAGTCTCTGATAAATGACCGAGAGGTTGATTCAGAGACTGAATATTGTGAAACAGTCAAGTGTTATTTTTAAATATCTTATTTATTTATTTATATATATATATATATATATATATATATATATATATATATATATATAAATATACATATATTGCGAGCGTAAAGTTAAAAAAACTAGTAAAATGTTGTTCGTAGGGTAATCGCTCAATAGCAGCTGTAGACACGTGTTTCGCTCTTATTAGAGCTCATCAGTACAGCATAGCTAGTTAATAGATGGACATTAACTAGAGATACTGACCGAAGCAATATCTATATATATAAAAAAATAAGGTTTTTCTTTGGGGCCTTAGTTATGGACTTCTACCGAACCGATTTTAATGATTCTTTTTTTAAATGAAAGCTATTATCATGTAAATGTGCACAAAAATCTAAAATGTTAAGATTTTCAATTCCATCTATTTTTATAAGGCCTTAAAGATTTTTTTATTAAGTACCGCTGTCAAGCGATAGATGGTAGCACTGAACAACATGCAGATGAAGAGAATGATGTAAAATACATACAATTTGTGAAAATTGCTACAAGAATAATATTTTGTGTTATTTAGGGTTGGTTTATCAATGCAAAGTTAAATAATTTAACAGGTAAATATCTTGAAACATGCAAAGCTTTTATCATTCAACAGTCAAAAGTTAACCATAAATGATATATAAATATGTCAACATGTCAAATTAAAAGTGAAAATATAAGAAGGAATTTTTGCCCCAAAAATTAATAAATATAATAGTTAATTCATTAATTCATATTTAGTAAGTAATTTAATAATATTGAGCAAAATTATTAGGGAGACATATTTTGTATTACAATATAATAATTTTTTTTTAACCTAAAGTTTAAAAATTTATTGAATTTCATATCCCTTACCTAAAATACAGTATTATTACCTATTTGAAAATGGACAAGAGACAGGAGTAAATTTATAGGTTTTCAAAAAACGAAATCAGTAATTACAAAAGAGTATGTTATAATCAATAAGTTGGATGTTACTATTTTCCCGCTCTTATACGCTACCCCTTAATGCTGCCTTTTACAGAATGTTTTTACACTTTTGAAAAATGATTTCACATTAACAAAATATAAATTCACATTAAAGAAAACTGATTCCACTTAAATGAAAAGTGAATTCACAATTCACAGTAAAGAAATATGATTTCACATTAACGAAAACTGATTTCACGTAAAGGAAAACTGAATTCACACTAATGGAAACTAATTTCAACTAAACGAAAACAGATTTCAAACCCTCGGGTTTCTTATTCTCGCTTCTAGCGTAGCTAACAGTGTTGTAATCAACTTTTATCATTGTTGTAATCACGTTTCATCATTGTTTTAATCAAGTTCTCTCATTGTTGTTATAATCATATTATTTCATTGTTGTAATCTAATCTTTAGTAAAGTTTCTTAAAAATACTATTCGTTATTTACTTAATATTTTATAAGTTCAGAAAGATATTTTAATTTGTTTTAGAGGCAATAGATTTGCCTCCTCTAGAGGTGGCAACTGCTCCTTCTTGCTCTTTCTTGGCGGTGCCCATTTAAGTTTCCCATGTAAAATCTGTTTTCATTAAGTAGAAACTGGTTTTTACAAATGTGAATTCTGTTTGCGAAATTGGTATTTAGGAGTGATAAATTTGTTTTCGTTACTGTAAATTCAGGTTTCCTTTGTGTGAAATTAAGTTTCGTTAATGTGAAATCATATTTTGATAACCTGAAATAGAATTTCAAGTGTGAAATCATACTGTAAAAGGTATAGGCATGCATGGTTATGCATATTTTTTTAAACCGAATAAAGATGTTCATTTGCAAATAGAAACAGGTTAATCCATCATAGATTACAATAATGTATAATATTTTCCTGTACAATAAAACATTCATTATTACTATAATAATTGAACTTGAAATTATAAATGAAACATTGATTACGACAATAACAATATTTGTTGTTGAGAATAAATTATATACAGTATAAAATGAAATGAAATGAAGTAAGAATGATTGTATTTGCAACATTGATTCATAATTATAATTTATAATAATAAAATATAACATTGAAAGACGTTGAATATGCGGATAATCTTAGATGTTTTACCTTTCTCTTCTTTTAAATTTATAACAGTGAAAAAAAAAAAAATAATAAAATTTCAGATGAAATGTCGAATTTACCACTAGCATCAAATCTTCAAATAAGAAACGGGTTCATTAAATGAATACCTACTGTGGTTTCTATAGAATTATTATTATTATTATTATTATTATTATTATTATTTTCTATATCAATTGCATATTTTTAATAGGTATGTTTAGATGTTAGAAAATTTTAATATGGCTGGAGTTTGTTGTAAAATTTGTACAATAATATCCAAAGTTCTTCATCAAATAATAACCGAGCAATAAAATCCATCCTGTGCCTGTGTTACAAGACCTATATTTTTATCTGTCACAACAGTTTCAGTTCCCAATTTACACTTAACTATGAGTTTATAAACTGGTAGATATACTGTAACCTTGCATTAACAAACCGATCCTAAATAATTTACTTATTATTACCAGTGTTGTATCAAATAATTTCCCTATTCCTATGTGCCCAACGAAAGCACCGGTGGTTAAAAAAATGTTGAAGAGTACCAAACATTACAGGAAATATATAATTTAATAACTTTACCCCATAATTTTGTTGCAAATATTTGCAACGGGTTCAGCTAGTAAAATATATAATAACATACCTTATACATTTGGTATAGAAATCATTTTATCACCATTTTCATGTTGAGGACTTTAATTATATGCTTTTTTACCTCCCGCTACCCTTGGTAAGGGAGGTATAGGGATCGTGCTAAAAATCACAAATCGAGATTTTAGTAAATGACCACGATTTAAGGTCCCTAGAATCCAATTTTAACATTTTCACGATGGTGTCTGTATGTGTGTATGTGTGTGTGTGTATGTGTGTATGTATGTGTGTATGTGTATGAATTTTGTCTTCGCTCTAACTCAAATACTATCATTCAGAAAATTCTGAAACCTTGCATTTCTACCCTATTCTAATATAAAAAGAAGCCATTAGATTTTGGTGTAAATTGGACAAACGGAAATGGCACTTTACTTGAAGCTCATAATGGTTTTTCTTCAAAAAATAACATTAAATGCCATTTTTTCGCATTTTGTCATTATGAAAATTAAAGAATATTGAATTTTCTACAAGTATACATTAATACTTTTTCTATATATTTTACAGATAAATTTAAAAATATTTTTTTCTTTTAATCCTGAAGCTTAAGATAAATACAATTCTTTTGTTACACAGTTCATTTTTCAAATGAATGTAACTGACAGGTAAACGTCATTGTTAAAAAACGAATCACTTCAAAATAATAATAGTGACATTAAATAATAAAGAAAATCGTAAATAAAGCAATAGTGTTATGTTATATGCAAAGGAACTTGTATAGTTTGCAGCATTAGTAAATATGTAGGTATGTATTTAAATTAATAAAAATTAAGTCACTGTCAAAAAACTAATCACTTCATAGTGACATTTTATAAAGAAAATAGTAAATAAAGCAATAGTTATATGCAATGGAGCAGTCTGCAGCATTAATAAATACGTAGGTATGTATTTTAATTAATTAATGAACAAATTAGTTTTGTTTGATTTTTCGAATCTATCCTTACTTCTAAGTATTAAAATAATTATCTCCATTTTTCATGTTTTGTTAATTTTTATATTAAAGAAAGAAATAATTACTAACAATTTTCTAATACCAGCTGAACATTTTCACTTTTCTTCTTGCAGTGACAATTAATATTTCCAATCAAAAATCAAATTAGAAATGTATTTATTTTGTGAGTGTAGAGAAAAGTAGCGTAGGATCAAGCAATAAAATTTATTTAAAATGTTTGTTGCACACAGTGGCGTAACTAGAAGTCCAGTCGCCGGGTTGCAAAACTTATACTAGCGCCTATTAATATTTAATAAATCTGAATTAGGTGCAAAGAAGCACACATGGCTTAACATAATATATATACAGAGTGCCCAATATGTATGGAATACAGTATATATTTCGATAAATAACGACTGAATAATTTTTTTTATATATAAAAGTTGCTTAACACTCTATTACTTAATTTCAATAGAAAATTGAATTTGCGAGGTGAGGGCAAAAATGAAAAATATCGATGAATTCAAACAAATTTATTTATGTACAATAAAATAATAACGATTTTTTTTATAACGTTTGTTCAAAATGATCACCTATAGCAAGCGACAACGATCTGCTACTGCATTGGTCGCTGCGTGACAGCCTGACATTGCTCGGGAGATATGGTTTCGCAAACTTGAATAATTTTTCTGCGTAGAGTGTCCAAAATATCTATCGGTTCATCATAAACTCTTTCTTTTATGGCACCCCAAGCAAAGAAATCTAAAAGTGTTAGATCGGACGAACGGGCTGGTCATGGTACAGGTCCTCTCCGATCAATCCACCGTTGTGGATAGTGAAAATTTAACCACTCTCTTGGTTGTCTCCCATAATGTGCAGGGCAGCCATTTAACTGTAGCCAACAGTATCTTTTTACTGCTAATGTAATTTCTTCCATTAAATCATTCAAATCATTATTTAGAAAATTGTAGAACCTAAACGATCTGGCAAAAAGAAAGAGCCTATTAAAATATTTTCAGTAATACCTTACCAAACATTACATTAAAATTCATAGTGAAAATTTTTCTCTTTAATTGCATGAAGATTTTCATGTAACGAAAGATGAGAATTTCTTTGAATCAAAACCAATGCAGTGGCTTGTTACAGGTAAACATTTTGAACAAATGTGATAAATAATAGTTATTATTTTATTGTACATAAATAATTAATTTGTTTGAATTCATCAATAATTTTCATTTTTGTCCTGAACTCAGTGCAAGCAAACTAAATTTTGTATTGAAATTATGTAATAGCCAAAAATTTACCTATACCTAATTAATCTAATTATTATGTCATAACTTAATAAGATAATATTTGATATCTCGTTATAAAGGTGATTTTTTTAAAGAAGCGCTGCTCCAATAAGAAATACATGAATATCTCTGAAACAAAGCATTTACGGACATTTCCTCAAATGAACTTGTCACCTTATTTTTAACTGTTTAATCCATGGTTCAGGTAATGCCGTTTAAATCTGGGATATCTGTATATCATTTAAGCATTTGCACTTTTTTCACATTTTCGAGTTTTTTACAGCCGGTAGGCGCCTATAGCACCTTGGCGCCGGGTTGCGACGCAACCCCTGCAACCCCTGTAGTTACGCCACTGGTTGCACATTTTTATTTTAAAATGAGGACGTTTCGATGCAATCTAGCATTATTATCAGCTCTGACAATGTTTGTAATAAAGAATGTTAATAATTATTATATGTTTATGTTAAAATAAGTTATTTATTGCAAAATACTACCACGTAGATATATTGTAAAAAAGGAATGAATTTATTTAGAGGAAACGCTATTAAATATTGTATTTTTATACATATTGTTTATCTTAAATTAAAATGATATTAACTATAAATTAAAAATACTTTCAAAAACAAAATACATACAGTATATTACTTTGAAAACATAATTTCATTTCAGTAAACAAATAATGAAAACTACATAAATTTTTGAGCCAAATATTATAAAAATGTACTAATTAATGTAATGCTGTTTAAGAGAAAAAAATTAAGCACGTTGCTTAAATATGGAAAGTATTAGTTGTGATTAATTCAGTACCCTCCAAAAATATGGTTAAATCCAATAAAAAATTTATTAATGTCAAAATGTACGTATATGTTTATTTTAATAAAAGTAGAACATTGTTTATAAACATTTAAAAATTACTTGGTGAATTTGAGTTTTCGATTCTTCGAAAAAAACCTCTCCTGTCATGTATAACTGCTTGATAAACTCTGGGCATTCTTTGCATTATTAAATTAAATACTAGAGAATGATATCGAAAAGTTTTATAAATTCTCTCACAGCTGATTAACATTGGCTGAACTGGATTTTATGACTTGTCCCTTTATTTCAACTCACAGATAGAAAGACAGAAGTTCGACAGAGTTCAGAGGAAGCAAAAATAAACAGTGGAATTTTTTTAGAAAACTAGTGGCGCAATGTGGCAAATAGATAATAATCCAAAATTTAGAGAAAATTTAATAATTGAATTAGCAAGAATATAGAAAGTCAACACAGATGATTCTGTACTAGGTTTTATTTAGCATTTTCTCAAATGAAACATATCAACCTTAAGGCCCTTCAACAACTATGTTTAATCCTTTCACCCCTGATAAAAATAAGAAGAATGAAAATAAAAATGAATAAGTAAAACAATGGCTGGAAGCTCAAGCCTTATTTCTTGTTTTAAAAAATGTCAAATTTCATTATTTAATAACAATAATGAATAATTTCAAATTTATCAAAATATGATTTTAAAGCCGGATATAGTTTGTATTCAAACAAATATTTAAAGAATCGTTATTTAAACATAAGGGTGAAATAAAATATTGAAAATTGAATTTGACATTTTTGAAAACAGCGTTTTAGTTTAAAAAAAAAAACAAGGCTTGGGTTACCAGCCAATGATTGTAAGATACAAATAAAGTAGTCTCACCTATACCGTCAGTAAATTTTACTAATATATGTCCTAATAGGCACCTGACTATGTGTACCTATAAAAAGGAAAACAAAGCAAGAGTAGAGAACAAGTTAACTGACGTATTTGAATTAATATTGTTATTTGTCAGGATGCCAGATCAGATTGTTTTATTAAACATACATAATATGTATGTTACTACTCTGCAATAGATGTTTCAACGTAATTAGTTTATATATTCGTTACAGCTTACATGTAAAGCTACTACAAGTCAGTTAATTAATTATATAATTAATTGGGGCAAAGTAATAATTACAGTAACCAAGATGGAAGCAGGGATACTATGCAACAAGAATTACTGGTAAATTAATTAATTCCTGTTATTAAATTTTTACAATTACATAGCTGGTCAGTAGATTTAAACCAGTTTTCGTATATCTAAAATAGATGCACATCTAAGGCCGATTTTTACATGTAACAGTGCATATTATGAAGGAATTTTGAAAAATATTTGTCGATAAGAACGTATTACACAGTATACTTTTATGTACTGAACTACCCTAAATAAATAAAATCGCTTCATTTAAGTAAATATTTCATTAAAATAATAAATTGTTTAATTACATTAAAGTGAATTTGATTACAATAATGAAAATTACTGTAAGTTTTAAAAATAATAATGTTAGATGTGGCCTAAATCTCCATTCTAAACTGTTAAAAGTGGAAGCGTAGAAGCCTGAAGCATATTGTAATACAATTTTAAATTTCCGTTATTGCCACCCTTTTCAACTTGCCGCCTCTAGGCAATGCGCATAAATTGCCTAATGCTTTATGGCGTCTTTAGTCAATTCTCTATAGGGTGAATCACATCTTTGTACACAAACTTTAAGGGCATAATAGTACTGACCAAAATGATAAAAAAGAGCTTAATCAAGATAGGCCAAGAGGTCATTTTGTATTAAAAAGTACGACTGTACTTTATCTAAACAAAGCGCGACGCATCTTGCGGTATACGGGCGCGGCTGTCTTCAAAGTTCTTTCGGGGGGGCTGGGTCAAAATTTCGTAAAAGACGTTACTTTCAGGTGAAACCGAATCCCTGTGATCACGAATCAATCCAGGAGACTTTTTTCACTTCTAGAATCTACTTAAGGTAGTAAGTTTTTTTTTGTATATTTTTTACAATTTTTATTGTTATTGTATTATTTCGTAACAGTTATTTTGTAACAGTTGAATGTATACATTTATATATATATATATATATATATATATATATATATATATATATATATATATATATAGAACAACATTTTATTAGTTTTTATAACTTTACGCTCGCGATATATGTATAATTTATATATATATATGTGGAGTGTAATCGTCACTGTTTCGATTAGTAATATAAAAAGAACATCCTTATCCCAACATTGCGTAACAAACAAACATACTATGGACTTTGGCAATACAGACATATTAGATACAGAAAAAAATTACAACAAACGTTCATTTTTGGAAATGTATCATATACAAAATACCAACAATACGATGAACAAAAAAATTGACATTGATAACCTGAGCCCTATATATTGTAATTTGTTTAAACTTATTAATAATAACGGAATACTCCAAAACCACGATACCGAAACTTGAGCGGTGACATGGCGACATCTATTTCAAATTAAACCGCTTTAAAATTTACCGCAACTACAGCGTACTCAAACATGTGATTTAGTCAAAATTATTATAAGTTTTTATTTTTGTAAATTTTAACCAAAATAATGTCAAAATTCTTCTGTTTTTTTATAAAATCAATGACTTATAAACATCCTCACCGAAACGTAAGTTTTTTTTTAAATCAAATTATTTTATAGACTTGTAAAATTATTTGTATTTTTACTTCAGTGTCCTGATGATGTGTAAAAACCAAATACACGAAAGCTTGACAGATTTTAAAAGAATCAACTTTAATTAAAGCCCAAAATCCACTGACACACCCACAAAATTTTCCTCTTTATATATATATCTTTTTAATTTGTCAAGCTTTCGGTAATTTTTTAACCATCCTCAGGACAATTAGTTGAGATTTTTTGTAGAATATACAGCATTTACAGACATGTAATTTTGAACATGCACACGCGCATGGTTTAGTAAAATAATGAGTCGAAATAACTGAATTACATATTAAAATTTTTGGCCAAAATAGTTATCACAGTAAAATTGATAAATTACAAACTAATAAAGCAAACAATTTTGTTAAAATAATGTTAAACTTTTATAATTGTGCACAAGTTGTCAACGTAAGCACGTGTACAACACCATTTTGTGAAAATTAACTGTAACAAATTGACTGTCAAACCCACTATCCAGTTTCCTTAACTAATTACAGTCGTAATTACCTATCACCTTTATATATATAAATATTTAATCAACATTTTTATATACTATTACTATTTTTGAAATTATACATTGTTTAGAGTAAAAATTTGTATTTTAAAATTTCCTAACCAAGGTAGGTAATTTTTTGATATTAATTTGTGGGGTGTTACATATGGTTAGTATACTCGTATATGGGTTAGATCATAACATTATATATTTTGTAACAAAAAATATTTGAGTTAAAGAAGAAAAACATTTTTTTAGTTAAGTAGTTTAGGCCCCGTTGGGTTATATTTAGATTAGCATTTCTTTTGGTTAAAAAATTTCAGGGCTGTTTTAACGACAAGGATCAGCTTACAATTATACCAAATTTCCAATTCATTTTTACATAGAAATGTAAGTACGTAAGAAACATTCCTTGAATAAATGTTATATCAATCTGAAACCTGATACGCTTTGACGGTAACACACATCTACATATCTTTGCTTTTAAGTCAACATAGTCTACACGACAAACAGTTTTATTGAACGGAAAGAATGATCTTTGTAGTAGTGGCAAGAACAACCGCGAATTCATTCGTCTGTTTCCAGAGCCTGCCGCGTTGCCTGATAAATGCTCCAGGCTTTGGGACGAACAAGACAGCCTTAGGCAAGTGGGCTGGGAAAACACAACACGATCGTACAAGGATTCTGAAAAGGGTTGTGGTAACAAAGGAAAATATACGAGTGTATTATTAGCGTCGCCGAGAGAAATATTTGGACCCATGACAAATTAATGGTTGGGGATAGGGACTGATTGTTGCTTGTTATAGTTTTGCACCGAAAAGTTTCACCAATTTAATTCATTTAGGTATTATTTATTTTAAAGGTAAGCATAAAGTTGTCGAAATACGAAACGTGTTGCCTGACCGAAGGTCGAGTGGTATTTCCTACAGACAACACGTCGAGTAGGTAAGAATTTCCTATTGTCGAGTTGGATACGGGTATCAGTAATAAAAGAGAATTTAAAAAGTAAGCAATAAATTTAATGTAGACCTGTAAGAAACGTCAAAATATACCCTTCATAATCTCTTTTTTAAATACTGTTGTATATAATACAGTGTGTTAAAAAAAATCGGAATAGGCTACGAACAAACAAATGTTTATAGGCTGGATCTTTTTCGGGTTTCTGGGCCATGATCATCATCATCTATGGCACAACAGCCCTTGTAGGGCCAAGGCCTCAAGTACCGTAGGTACTCGTTTCGTGACCGTAGTACTAGAGCAGTCGGTGTACTTAATCCGTGCGACGACCACTGATTGCTATGCAACCAGTGCGGCAGCGGAAATACTCCTTCTACAACTAGCACCACCTATGCTTTAACATGGACAACTGGTCGGGTCATCGCATGCGAGTGCGATTGATGCCTGATATTGTGGCATTTTAACGACTACGCACTTAGCCGGCCGGTAGATTCGAACCGAGGAACCTCAGATTCGATCTGAACATGTAGAGACATAGTGCTTTAACGCGCACGGCCACTACACCGGCTTCTGGGCCATGATAGCGTTAGTAATTACTTAAATAAATGTTTGTCCGTTTCAATTCAAAAGTCAAGTTGTTGAAATTGATCATGAAATATAATATTAAGGAGAATAAATAATAAAGAAGGAAACAAAATATTGCCAATCGCAGTTATCTAATTTATGTCTAAAGTAAGATTCAGGAAGAAATGCTTCCATTTCTTCAAATAACGTTTGTGACACTATCTTGATCTTCTGTCAAATTGATGTTATAATTAAATACTTTTAAATTGACAAACGTTTCATAGCCTACTCCAAGTTTTCTTAACATACTGTATTATATTGAAATGCTCGAATTTTAAAATAATAAAATATTGCATTGCTATCAACTGATTGTTCGTTTCGGTGCAATCGGAGCTGTAACTGAAAACATAATTCGTTTACATTGGCGAGTATTTTAGCATTTTTGTGCTTCGTGCTGATTTATCTACAACACGCCCGGTGAAACTATGGAAAAAAAAATTGAAAAAAAAACTTTCTTATTTCATTTACTACAACTTGTGTTGTAAAATCCAAAACAAACGTGTTTAAATGTTAGTTTTTATTCACTCTTAAAATTTCAGAAACAAATATATTTTTCTTTCAGAAACACTTTCTCAAAACATCAATAAATAATAATCAGTATATCTTCAATAGCTACCTATATTGTGAAATTTCAAATGTTCACAATGAGATAGAACATTATGAATAACACCATTAAATTTGTCGAAAAATATGATTACGTAACTTCAAGATAGCTAGGAAGGTTCAGATCTCCGACTACAATTGACCACTTTCAATGAAAATGAAACATTTGTTAACATTCTTGTGAACTGAAAATTATATGCCTAAGATATGAAGTTCAAGGTTGTAACTATCAGCTGTTGTTTACTAATGGCGACGTTAAAGAATGAGGGAAAACGGTACGTATTATTTTATATGCTTATTATTTGCTTTTCTCAAATGATTACTATTGCAATTATTTTTAGTGAACCAGTGACGGAAATTAATAATAATTAGGATAATAACAACGGTTGGACAAATGTTTTTACTAGGTTTTCAGCTGTCATAAACTAGTGTGAAGTAGAAATAATAAAATACTTCACGCTCAATCTTCGCAGTGAACATCGGATCTCTCGCTCTAACTAAGCAAGCATGCGCACATCAACAATGAAAATGGTCAATTGTGCACAAAACAAAAAAAGCATAGTCGGCCGGTCTTCCAAGTTTCTTAGCGGTGAAGCGGTGTGGTGCCTGGTAGTGGATGGGCTGGCCTGTAATTCCAGCGTTCATTATTTATGATTGGGTTACATTTTTCTACCAGCCCCTAACTATCCCTACCATGTATTTCAATACATTTGTAAAGAAAACACTGAAAGTGCAACTTTGACTCATCTACGCTTTCTCTAGTTCTGCTAATATTTGATAAATAATAAAAAACCAATATTATGTTTGAAATATTTTTTTAAGGAACATAATAACTTCTAAAATATGTAACGTAGAATAATACAAAGCATAAAAGATAAATGGTAATCTATAAACTGTTTAATGCATAATATCACTTTTCATTTAAATGATATTAAGTTAATCAAAATGTATGTGTTTCTTATTAATTTTTACCTCCCTCCATACCGTAGGTAAGGGAGGTATACTTTCGGTGCAAAAATTCGATAGTGAGCTTTCAATGAATAAGCACGAATTAGGGTCCCCACAACACGCTTTTGCTATTTTTGCAATGATGTATGTGTGTGAATGTGACGAATTTTTTGTCCACGATAACTTTTATATCAAACTTCCAATAATTTTTTTCCGTATTTAAGCTTCCTGCACTAATATAAAAAGTCGATTAGATTTTGGGTAAAATTGGATAACCAGAAGTGGTACTTTATTTGAAGCCCATAACAGTTTTTAATGAAAAACTATATTAAAATATAAACCAAAACTTTTCAATTTCAGTATTTAAGACTTCTATATTAAGATGAATAACATTTTAAATTTTGGTTAAAATTGATAAACAGGAAGTGGTACTTTACTTGAAGCTCTGAACAGATTTTCTTGAAAAAATATGTTAAAATATGATCCAAAACTTTTCAAATTTGGTATTTAAAACTCATATATAATTTGAAACAACGTATTAGATTTTGACTATATATAATAAAGCGGAAGTGGCACTTAATTTGGAGCTCTTAACATATTTTTGAGGAAAAACAAAATACTTTCCAAAAATTTTTATTACAGACTTTTCTACTTATTGGAACAACAAACTAGATTTTGTTTACAAAACGATCAACTGGGAGTGATACTTTACTAAAAGCTCATTGCTATTTATACATAGAATTACAAAAGTAGGAACACTATTGGTTACTAAATATGAACTAGACGAATATAAAAATCTTTTAAAATTTTTTAAGTTAATTTGATATTCAATTTGTTTAATGTGACAAAAAATTGTAAATATGTGAATAATTCACATGAAATATTTGGGAATAAGTAATTATTATTTTAATTAAAAATTTGACAAAATATACCTAACATACAAATTATAAATGATAATTTAAACATGACAGTTTTACACAAATAGTTGACAACAAAAAGAAAAGGAACTTACAAATTATAAATGATAATTTAAACATGACAGTTTTACACAAATAGTTGACAGCAAAAAGAAAACGAATAATTATTAAATTAATAAATTCTGTACAGAAATTATTATTATTTTTTAACAACCAACAGTCTGTAAAATATCACTTTTACTGCCCATTAAGTAAAACAGTATGTTGTGTTATTAGGAGTAAAAGTGACACATTGTGTGGCGAGCATGTAAGTTTGCACGACGAGGGATGGCGAGTCGGACAATTGCATGCGAGGCACACAATTACAGTTTTACTTCGAATGACACATTATATTTTTTCTTCAAACTTACGTATTTAAATTAAAAAATTTCAACTTGAGTTTACTATAATTATAAATATTTTACGTGCAGGACGTTTGCTAAGTTCAATTGCTCTGTTGTATTTGACATGTTATCAACGCGTTTAAAATGATTAATTTGTCTCTAAATATATTTCAAAATAAATATTTGTTAACTAATACAATATTGTTGGTGACAAACCTGATTGTGAAAAAGATTAGAATCCGGCTCGATTTGACCAAAATGTTGGTGCGGTGGTGAACCGAATTTAATCACGCTTCGAAGGACCAGAAAATAAGAAAGAAATAAACAATTTCCTTCCTATTTTATTTAATAGTACAAAAAATACTCAGAGAAAAAAATGTCACGTATTTATCGTTTTTGTTTTATTACATGTCAATGTTTCGATGCAATGTCTACTACCACTAGTTTTATTTTTTATATATTTTGTTTCAGTGACATTCTCCCCCCTGGTGAGCGGAGCATCACCATCAAATCCGGAGCCGACTACTACGAGTTTATTGACGGATCTTACATAAGTTGAATTTCCTGTTCGTACATCCACTACTCTTGTATTTCCATCTTTCCCTGGAAATAATGAAGTTACAATTCCTTTTGGCCATGTGTTTCATGGTGTTTCATCATTTATGATAATGACAAGGTCTCCAATTTTTATTGATTTTTGTTCTTTCCTCCATTTGTTTCCATTGGTTAAAGTTGGTATGTATTCCCGGATCCATCTCTTCCAAAACTGATCTGTTAGCTACTGGACAAATTTCCATCTCTTTCTCAAGCATACGTTGCCGTTATTTACTTTTGTAAAACTTGGAAGGGCTCCATTAGTGCCAATTAAAAAGTGATTGGTTGTGAGAGCTTCAGGATCTTGGGGATCTGAAGATACGTGCGTCAGAGGTCTTGAATTTACTATGTTTTCTGCTTCTGCGAATAGTGTGACGAGTGTTTCTCCATGAAAGTTTCTATTTGGCGGTTGAATGGCATAGATGGCTTTTTTTTACAGATTGAATTAGACGTTCCCAACTTTCCCCCATATGTGGACTAGCTGGTGGAATGAAATGCCATTGAATTCCTATATCAGTTAACTAATTAGTGATTCTGTCTTGATTGATCATTTGAAGTGCAGTTTTCAGTCCTTTTTCAGCTCCTACTAAATTAGTTCCATTGTCTGAATAAACGTGTTTAGGTAGACCACGTCTACTTGTAAATCTGAGGATGGCCATAATTGCTGAGTCCGTATCTAAAGAAGATGCTAGTTCCAAGTGTACAGCTCGTATGGAAAGACAAGTGAAGATAACTCCGTAACGTTTGGCAGTTTTTCGTCCTATTGTTACGTACAATGGACCGAAATAATCCATTTCAGTGAAAGGGAAAGGTTTTTCGACTCGAGTTAATCTAAATTCTGGTAAAGGAGTCATTATTTGGGTGAGTGGTTTTTGTCTTCTGATTTTACAAAAGAAACATTCTCGTTGAATCTTCTTCAGTGCGTTTCGGAGTTCGATAATCCAGTATTTCTGTCTTACTTCATTGAAAATTTGTTCTATTCCTTGATGTGCTTTTCTAATGTGTTCGTAAAGTAAATATAATTGAGTACCTATATGGATGTTTGTAATCCAGAATAATTGGACAAGCCGAGTCTTGAGCTAGTTCTGGAGAATAAATAGTGCGACCTTTACTTCGAAGGAATTGCTGTTCGTCAAGACAAGGTGATATTGATTGAAGTCTGCTGGTACTTGAAATTATTTTGCCTCGTTTGAGTGCGATAATTTCTTTGGCAAAACATTCTTCTTGTACAATTTGTATCCAACTTCGTTCTGCATTCTGTAGCTCTTCTACTGTCAGAGAAGTTATTTCAGGTGAATGACGTCGTTTGGTAGAATGAGTTCGAGTTTGTTTAATGAATCTTTGACACCATGCAGTTATTTTGATGAGTTTCTTCCAAGATGAAAAACGTTGAAGGAAGTCGTTGGGCTGTTCGTTAATATTACAGATAATTTCCTCTTCTTCAACAGATTCCAAATTTGTAGTAGGTTGCGTCTTTTCTAATGGCCAATTATCTGATGAAAGACGAAGGAAGTTTGGGCCAATGATCCATCTTGCGGTTGACGTAACGTTTGGTAAGTCACTGTCTCGAGTAGCGTCGTCAGCGACATTATCCTTGGTTGGCACCCAATGCCACTGATTGGTTTCTGTGGAATCCAAGATCTCACCCAAACGGTGTGCAACGAATATTTTATATTTTCTTTCTGATGATTTAATCCAAGACAACACTGTCAACGAGTCTGTCCAGAAATGAGTTGAGCCAATAGATAATTCTAATTCTTTCTTGACTGTTGTGGCTAACCTCGTTCCCATTACTGCTGCCTGCAGTTCCAAACGTGGTATAGATAAAAATTTAAGCGGTGCAACTCATGTTCTACCCATAATTAGAGATACATCAACTTTATAGCCAGAATCAATTCGTAAATAAGCAGCTGCGGCAAAAACACGTTCACTTGCATCTGTGAAGATGTGGAGTTGAATATCAAGGGCATTTTTCATGTAAAGAGAATAACATCTTGGTATGAATAATTCTGTCAATTTATTTATGGTTTTTCTCCACGTTTCCCATTTCTTTATTAATTTTTCAGGCAGCACATCATCCCAGGAGATTCCACTTTGCCATATATCTTGCAGTAGTATTTTTCCTTTGATTGTTAGGTGACAAATGAAACCAAGAAGGTCAAAGAGTGACATTAAAACTTTCAAATAGGTCCTCTTCGTTGGTTGTTGTTCTCCGTTTAGAATAGCTGCGTTGATTTTATGAAATTTTAGAGAAAATCCAAATACATCTTTTTCTGGGTTCCACAAAAGACCGAGTACTCTTTCGCTTTCGCCGAATTCTGTGAATTCTTTAGTGGCAGCTCGTAATTCCACAGGAATCGAATTTCTTACTTCTTTGGAATTAGTAACCCAATTGCATAGTTGAAAACCTCCTTTTCGTAGAATGAGAATAACATCATGTACTAGTTTAATCGCTTCGTCTTTTTTGTGTGTGCTATCCAGGTAATCGTCCATATAGAATTTATTTATTATTGCGTGAGTTGCTTTCGGAAATTCATTTTCGAATTCTTGAGCATTCCTATTCTTTATTTCTTGAGCTGTATATGGTGAAGACTTTGCTCCAAACGTCATGGAGCTCATAGTGTACGTATCAGGATTTGCATCTCGTCTCCATCCTCTCCATAGAAATAATTGGGCATATTGGTCTTTTCGAATTATTTTAACTTGAGGAAACATCTCTTTTATATCCGCTGTAAAACCAATTTCCCGCTGCCGGAAGCGTATGATGATTCCAGGAAGTGAATTAAGAATATCAGGTCCTTTGAGAAGAATATCATTAAGGCTGATTCCTTTATATTTAGAGGCGGCGTCGAAGACTGGACGTATTTTTCCTGGTTTGTTCGGATTTTGAACTCCAAAATGAGGTAAATAAAATTTTCTTGTTACTGAAGAAAGTTCTTCCATGGAGACTTTTCGGGCATAATTTTTTGAAATAAAATCTTCAATTTTCTCATTGTATTTCGATACAAATTCGGGATTCTTGTCAATTTTCTTTTCGATGAAGAGAAGTCTTTGTAAAGCGTAGTCATATGTGTCAGGTATAAACGGTAAATCCTTTTTCCAGAGTAATCCTACTTCCCATCTATCACCTATTCGATTTGCTGCTTCATTTATTATAGAAATGGCTCTCTCGTCATCTGAGTTGACCGGTAGTTTTGAAGGGGCTGCAATCCCAAATTCTTCTGTGGAAAATGATTTCTTAACTAGTTTATGAAGTTCATCGTCAGTATCTTCTGGATAAGTTACGTGAAGGGTGAAATCAATATTAGATTCTGATTCCATATTTCCATGAAGCGACCAACCGAGTTTCGTGAGAGTGAGAACAGGTGCGTGCGGCGGACCGGAGATTATTTTTTGAGGAAGTAACAGGTGACAATTGTCTTGTCCAATAAGGATACTGGGTTTTGTTTTGTTGGATACAGGAATTGATTCGTCCTTTAAATGTTGCCACTTCTTCTTCAAAGAATTAAGATTATAAGACTGGAGTGGTAAATTCAGCACATGTGTTGTACGGACATTCGTTAATTTGAACTTTTCCCCAGACTCCCCCCGTATCTCAAGACAAACACGCCGAGAGTGGAGATCAGACTGTTGTTGATTATTTGTCCATTTGATATGTAGAGTTTCTTTGTTACCTTCTGATCCAATCTTGTCAGCTATCTTTTCTTTAATAAGTGTGATTATGGAGGCGTCATCTAGTAAAGCGTAGGTATCTACATCACCTTTTGGACCAGTAATCTTGACAGGTAGAATTCGGAGGAGCACTTGGTTGGTTTCATAATTTGAAAACGCGACTGTATTAGGTATAGCTAGTTCAGAAGCATTTACTAGAGCATTTGTTTCATCTTTTGTTGCAGCCGAAAACACGACAATGGTTTTTACTAAGACAGTTTGTCCTTCAGAAAGACAATTGAGACAGAGGTTTTGTTCTTTGATGAAATCCCATTTTTCTGTATTAGATTTTTTCTTGAAATCTTCATAGGCCCAAATGCGATGAGACTATTTGCAAATGGGGCATGAATTTACTCTCATTTTTTTAGAAGTGGTAGTGGTTAAAACTGTTTGTTTATGAGTTCCTTGATTTTTATTTTCGGTTTTCATTTTACTATTTGAGTAGTGATCGACAGATGACAGGTGACAAATTGCGTTGCTTCTTCCATTAACCATTTTGAAAAGTCTTCTAACGTATAGTACTTTAACTGTGATGCAGTTTTGCTCCAGTTAAATTTGTGAAAATCTAATAGTTTATCTGTGAGTTCATTGATAAGTATTGGATTAGAGAGACAGTTCAAAGATTTAATGATTTGAACAAGATTTTGAATTTCTGAAGCTATGTAGATAATATTATGTGGTTTTCCAGGTTTTTGTGAAGAAATTGCTTTCACTTTGTCAATCAGACTATTTATAATTTGGTGGGATTGACCAAAACGAAGTTGTAGAATTTCTATAATATTGTCGGCTTTATCTGGAGCGATGAGAAGTCCATGCACTGCTGATTTGGTATTTCCTGTCAGCGATTTTCTAAGACGGATGACGTTTTCTTCTGCTGTGTAGTTACAAGCCTTTGTAATTGAATAATATTGATTTATGAATAAAGGCCAGTCTTCCGCATCCCCAGAAAATGTTGGTAGTTCGCGTGGAATTGATTGACGGGCCGTTAGTTGTCTTGCCTTTTCGTCATCATATATTTTAGAAGACACAAGGGTTTCTGTACATTTCAGTAACTGTTGACTACTTAATGCTATTTGATTCATTGTGACTGTGAGTTGCTCAAATGTGACATTATTAGAAGGATATGTTGTAGAATCTGTTTGCTTCTTCACTGGAGATGGCGGTGGACTTAGAGATTCCGGATTTGCTTTGTTTACCCATTCTGAGACCCGTTGTTTATCGTATTCTGTGTCACATTGTTTCTCTTCTTCTTCTGCTGACAGAACATATTCTTCATCATTTTCAATGTAGGCGGATGAGTAGATTGAAGACTGTATCTTCTCTAGGCTGGTTAAGTTAGGCTCGAAGACCAAAATGTTGGTGACAAACCTGAGTGTGAAAAAGATTAGAATCCGGCTCGATGTGACCAAAATGTTGGTGACAAACCTGATTGTGAAAAAGATTAGAATCCGCCTCGATGTGACCAAAACGTTGGTGCGGTGGTGAACCGAATTTAATCACGCTTTGAAGGACCAGAAAATAAGAAAGAATTAAATAATTTTCTTACTATTTTATTTAATAGTACAAAAAATACTCAGAGAAAAAAATGTCACGAATTTATCGTTTTTGTTTTATTACATGTCAATGTTTCGATGCAATGTCTACTACCACTAGCTTTATTTTTTCATATATTTTGTTTCTTGGCTATGTATGATCTTTAGTTAGTCAGCGACAAATATAATTAATTTATATTCTCTAATAATATTGGCAAATTTGTCCTAATTCACTTTCATCTCACAAACAACTAGAGGTGAAGGTGATTGTCCGCAATTTTATCTTACCACCAAAAATTCGTAGAATTTGGATTTGGGACTTACCCGGTTGTCATGGTAACAGTTGAGAAGGCGGAGCTTATAAACCCTTGAAGTGAAAGTTTCTTAGACGAATATTTTGCTTTCAGTATCGCCATCTGTGTTTCTTATTTCGTATTATTAATGCTTCAGTATTTCAACGCACACTCGAAACTGGCTTAATTATCAACAATTTTTTCATCAAAAATTTATTGATTAATGTTCGGTGATCATTTTAGTATATAACTTGAACAGATTTATTACTTAGAAATATGAAGAAAATGAGTTTAAAAACAGGGTTTTTACTGAACTTTAACAATGATTATTTATTTACTGGCGATGTTTATAAAAAAAGTATGTATTACTACATTTTATAGATATATTAATTTTCTTTCATATCGCGAATTTATTTTTGTAATATAGGTATCTAATAGCGAATAAGTAATAGCACTTTAAAAATAAGAATTTTGCATTTTAAGGTAACTTTATAACATTATATCTCAAAAAGTATTAACAATATCAGTTTTTTGCCACTTACATTTATTAATATACCTTCATCTTATAGATACCATAGATGTGTTACAGAAAAGAAGCTATTAAATTTTAAAATTCTGTTAAAAAATTATAATGCTGCCGAACTAACCCAAATTGTAAACCCCGAAAAAGCTTTTGATCATTTTTTCAATTATTTCTACGAATGCTATATAACAGCATTTCCTTTTATAAAATTGAAAGTAACAAATAAAAATTCAAATTTAACAATAAGTTGGTTTAATAAAGAACTTCGTGACAAAAGAGAAATGCTCCAATTCCTAAACGAAGTTTACTTAGTTAAGAAGTCTCCACAATTAAAAGAATTCATACAGAAATATAGAAAACATTATAGAATTTCTATTCAGAATGCAAAAATTGAGGCTAATTCAAAGTATGTAAATAATTCGAAGAATAAATCAAAAGCTACCTGGAATATAATAAATCAAAAGAGATCTACATTGTGCACATCATGTAAATCAGAAGACGATGATATATCTGCAGATGAAATTAATGACTATTTGTCTTCCATACCTGACAAACTATTTAAAAAATTATCGGAAACTAATTTAACTTATGATACTTATCTAAAAAACGTTGTCACTTATTCTAATAACTCATTATTTTTAACACCAGTTGATGAGAGTGAAGTATTCAATATCTTAATACATTTAGCTAATTCTAAAAGTTCTGATATTTTTGGTATATGCCCTTTTGTCATTAAAGCAGCTACAGATATAATTTTTGTACCTCTCACATATATTATAAACTTATGCTTTTTGCATGGCTATTTCCCACATAAATTAAAAACAAGTAAAGTTGTACCTGTACCTAAAAAACAAAATATTACAAATTTAAATAACTTTCGACCAATCTCACTGATTCCCGCATTATCTAAGATTTTTGAAATTTTAATAAATAAACGAATTGTAAATTATTTTGAAAAAAATCATTTTTTTCACCGAAATCAATACGGATTCAGGACTAATAAGTCTACGACTGATGCTTTACTACGCCTAAATAACTTTGTACTAAATAATTTTGAAAATAATAATTCAGTTTCAGCAACATTATGTGACCTTAGCAAAGCATTTGATTGCGTATGTCATGAGATTTTACTAAACAAACTACAATACTATGGAATTAGAGGTATACCTTTAAAACTTCTAGAGAATTACCTAGAAAACAGACAACAAATAGTAGTTTACAAGGGATCACACAGCACCAGTAAAATAAATAAATATGGAGTCCCTCAGGGTTCTCATTTAGGACCAACATTATTCTTAATATATATAAATGACTTACCACATACTTTAAAAAATGTGGAAAGCATTCTTTACGCAGATGATACTACTATATTAAATACTGGTAATAATATAGAGTCATTACTTATTAAAAATAACCTTTCCATTAGCTTAGCCAATGAATGGTTCGCTGCTAACAAATTAACTGTCAATGAGGACAAAATCAAAACATTTTATTTACCTTAAAAAAAGAGCCATATACCTTTGGCTCACCTACAGTTAAGCTGCTTGGATTAACCATGCAATGCAAATTAGATTGGCGCGAAAACATTGAACTTCTATGTAAAGAATTAAGCAAAGTACTTTACTTAATTAACAGTATGAAAACAAGTGTTAGCTTACATATTTTACGAACTTTATACTTCAGTACTTTTCATTCCAAAATGACATATGGTATTCTGTTATGGGGAAATAGTCCTGCGAACTATATGGTCTTTAAACTTCAAAAAAGGCATTAAGGATAATGTTCAACTTAAATTTTAATGAACACTGTAGAGAAACTTTTATTCAACAACAAATATTAACTTTTCCTTGTTGCTGTATTTTTGAAAATTTAATGTACGTAAAAAAATGTTACCATGATTATAAAGAAATTAACAATGTACATACTTATAATACTCGAAATAACAACAAACTTTTACTACCTAAAATTAGATTAAAGAAATCAGAATAAATTATCTTCCAATTTTATCGGAATACAATTATATAATAAATTACCCGAGAATATAAAATCTTTAAATGTTAAACAATTTAAATTAACAGTTAAAAGATTGTAGTTAAATAATGCTTTTTACAGCATAAACGAATACATGTCCTTTTGTATGTAGGTATTTGCCTTTCTTCCATTTTTTTTTCTCTGTATTTTTTGACCTGGCTAAAACTGTAATGTGTGATGCTTGAATAAATTATTATTATTATTAATATGCTTGTAATCTTTAAATTAATGTATATAACATCTCTCTAGGAGTAAAATAATCGGAGTAATAAGAGTTTAACAAGTGCATTTTTCGCAATTTACAGAGTCTATGCTCTTAATACCGGACTTTGATTTTAAGGTGAACATGAGAAATGATACTGAATTACTTTTTAAAGATGTTAATAGTTCAAAAGGCACAATACAATTGAATTTTCGCTTTATATTTAGTACAGGAATAACCATTCTTCGTATGTGTCGTTAAAGAAAGAAGAAGAAGTAGACGCGAAACGTGTAGCGCAGCACAACAGTCTTCGAAAGCGACAATGACATTTTACACTCGTAACACACACATAATTTTTTTGTGTGTTCTTTATGTCGATATTTCTAAAAAAATCTGACAAACAGGAGGTAGCGAAAATTTTTTTTATAACATAATGCAATCTCAGGAATGAATATTAAAAATTATCAATAACGTACAATCTATTTTAGTATTGTACCGTAAATAATTAAATAAAAATAAATTTTTATTTTGCGAGCGAGCGAAAAAGTTCTTATTAGAGTTATTTGTGTATCAAGGCTATTGTGAACTTTTCTCTCCGAATCTGAAGTTTGTAGCCGGAATGAAAGCTGGAACCAACAAATCAAATAATGCTAAAATAAAAACTTTCAGGATGAGGTGCAGACAACATTTAGCCGAATAACATATTCTAAGGTTTTATTTAAAATTAAATATTCTGTCTGATTGATTCATGATTCATGTCACTTGCAAAGTGCTTTGCTATATTTTGGATAGCTCCAAAACAATCTGGTTACTGTCAAAATCTTTTATAACCTGAAAAAAAGGAATTAAATAACTACATTAATTAATTTGTTGCGGCAGAAAATGATTGATGGCGACATCGACAACGATACTCCGCCTGAAATTTATGAAGCAGTAATAGTGCAACTCTAAATTTATTTGTTAGGCAGCGGTCACACTGGATAAGTGAGATAAATTGTCTTCGATTGATTGCAGTCGACTAAAAATTAAACTATCACTAGCTTATGGGACTGGTCATACTGCATGCATCGACTACGATCGAACAATATCGAGCATTGGCGAGTGGTTTGATATATCAAACATGTTTGACTTTCTTAGTCGATCGACAGTGCTCGTTCTGTTTACGCATGCTCAGTTTGCTCATCCTAGTCATACCAACTTAGCTGTAACCTATAACAAAAAACGAAATTTATTTCATTTTTTTTTTTTTTTTGCTTGACATTTGTACTATAGGTTAGAAATTATTATAATAACATGACAGAAAAGAGGACCATTGAAGAAATAGATCAATTAATAAAATTGAAAGACACCACCAAGAATTAAAGTCACATTTGTGTGAGAACAGACGTTGGTATTATTTTTATGGAAATATTTACGTCGATTCATGCAGTGTGACATATCTCCTAAAATTTCGGTCGATCGCTGTTGATTTGCGGCAGTTGATCTTGGTCGATCGATTACAATCGAGTCAGTGTGACCGCTGCCTTATTTAAACAAACGAATGAGTATGCATGCTATACTGTTCGTGAAATAAATGCGGCCGTGAAGTCACATATCACACGATCCGAAAACAACTATTTATGTAACAGTCTTTTGTCACGAAATATTTTGACAATAATAATAGTAATAATAATAATAATAATAATAATAATAATAATAGTAATAATAATAATAATAATAATAATAATAATAATAATAGGGTCCTCCACCGTAGTAACAAATTAGAACAAGGGTCAGTTATATTAAAACTAGACCTTAAAACTGTATATTATGGACTATCAAAGTTTAAAAATAGTTATTAGTTTCTAAAATAATCGAGTTTTTATTACCATTTTCTCATCTCTATATCTACTTCACACATTTATTCTATTCCAAATTCTTACTACTTTCAAACTTTCTGCTATCGCTTTTTTGAAATACGGAATGACAGATTACAAGCGTTGGTATGATAGTAAAAGGTATGTTGAATGACATAGGCTACCAGTGGTAATCAAATTTTGGATTATAATATATACGTAGTATTTTTATTAATTATGACATTAAATTACTTATTCTCCACCCATATTTCCAATTATTGACTTCAAAGGTTATTTTAACATATTTATACATTTTATATGTGCTGAAAAAATAAATTTGTGACTTCAATTATTAGCGAAATCCATTGTTTGAGAACAAAATTATCTCTATATCTGCGTCACAGAATATTAAAAAAAATATTACGGCTTAACGAATAACAATAAAGACTTTCTAAAATTACATATCACTTTCAGTTTAGATGAAGTTTTGTAAAAAAAAAAATATAGAAAAAATGTAGTGGATGACCCTATTGCGAAAAATGAAAATGACAGGCTTTACATTTGTTTTCATTAGTTAAAAGTTTTAGAAACGTTGCTAAGGCAACAACTTCCTTACTGAAATAGGGATAATTTAGGCACTAACTGATACTTTACAACTCCGAGCATATACTGATTAGAGAAGTAATTCCCTATGGCAACGTATAACATGTTGTGATAGGAAGATATTCTGTAGGGGGCTTTGGGGGGCTGAAAGTTATGAAGTATTGAGGGCATCGTTTTGTTTTGTTATATGTCACTACTTGTCATTTTACTGTAAACTAACACTATTTTTGAGTTTAGTTTGAGTGTGTTGTGTTAAATTGCAATGAAATATATAAAGAAAGTACGGAAATTTCGTTTCATGTGTAAGTAATTGGGATATTTTTTTACATATAATAAACAAAATATAACAGACAGAAATTTATTGGAAATAAAGATGATTTACACATTTCAAAAGCACCAACTAGTCATTATTTTGTAAAAAAAAAAGTAGTAAAAATATTAAGATAATAAGCAGCTCTCATTACACCACGGCTTCCGTCCCAGCAGAGCCTTCTACCGCATATCTTTCGATCACAACAAACACCGTAAGGCGACTTCGAGTCAGAATATGCTCGAAGCTTTACAAGTTTACTCATTAGTGTCATAATATATCGCACATCCCATTCAAAAACGTTGAATCTCAAAAAATGATAATTTCACAGGAGAGCCAAAAGAAAAGTATTGCACTGAATTTTTAATCTAAGAACGCTGTAATTGTATAATATGGAAACTAGTGTTTGTTATTTACAATTCTTAGAACATTAACTAGGGAGTTTCAGAGGAAGAATAATTTTTCTCGAACAATAAATGCTCAAATTTGGAATTTAACTAGAGTTCATACACTTTTTTTCGGAAATTAATCGTGATAATTTTTAAGTTTTTTTACGGATCTTGAGTAATAAAACAAATTGTAGGAACTAAAAAAAAATTTATTCAGAAATAGTTTACTATGAGTTTTTAGAATAATGCCTCATAAAAATTTCTATAGTAATCAGGTATAAAGTTTTTTTCTAATAGAAATTTTAAATCTTTTTTCTTGTTTTCATTAATAGCCAACTTTGTCTTGTAAGCTTTTTGAAGAATAGGCAAGGATTCGGGACGACTTGCTCCTGATGACCTTGTGCTTTTCTTTCGTCTTTCAGTGTCTATTGTTTTCCACTCTTCACCATCTGAGTAAGATGTTTTGTAGAAAAACAAAAATGGTCTGTCTTTTTCCACTTATAAAATTTTTATTTTGCTTAGAAGAACGGATTCTCCATTAGTGTTTGTATTAAAATGAAGACCAATATCTGTAGTAAGTTGTTTAACATCTACAAAATCTTTGTGCGTCAACTCATGCACTAAATACGGAGATCCTTTTTTCTTAGCCACTCTAATTAATGACATAAACTGGTCAGGTACATAAATAGGGCCAGACTTATGTGATTTTGACAAAAAACTTGTTTAAACTATTTTGAGAATTACAAAGAATTGTACCTATTTTTCTGTTGCCCTCCACAATTATCGCTATATCGCCAGATCTTCATTATTTATTTTATTTGCCTTTTCTTCTAAGTATTTAAGGATAAAAGAACCTACTTCTGTTGCACCTTTTCCACCTTCTCCTTCGTGCCAAACATAACAATAAGTCGCATCATTTCTAATTTCTGTTATTGTTAAATTCATTGTATTTAATTTTGATTTATAATAAAAAATTGAAATATCCCCTTTTGGAATTTGCAGAACCGCTTTCATATCAAAACATGCGACAACAAAATTATTACCAACCAATGACTTGTCCCTTACTTTTTCTTCTCTGGACAATACTTTCTCCTTCAAATGTTCCTCATAATCGTTTTTTAATTCTTCCTTTCCTTCTTCGTTAGCAGTGTTATATTGATAACATAAACTACATTGATCTTTTTAGGCACAAAAAAAGATATGTTAAATTCATTGTTAAAAATATCTGAATACATATGGTAATTTGCTGCTGATTTTGATTTACTCTCGCACTCAAGTTTGTAGTCTCGATGTAAGTCGGCAATGGTTTTGCCACCGTCAATAAATTCCTTCGTTGTTTGCGCCCTCAGATAGTGGCTTTCGATTCGCGGGATACTTTTTATATGATTTCTGACATCGTTTTTCGTGCTTACCACGTCTATCTTCAGTTACTATTCCACAAGAATTCGTTTTGTTTCTAACCGTAAGAATTGTTCTATCATTAATATCCAGGGTACTTTTAAAAAACTTTTTACAAACTCTTTTCTTCTTACCATCTAATGATTCAAAATAGAATGCATAGTTTAGTCTTCTATGACCTTCATTTCTAGGATAACGATATTTTGGATGAATCAACTCCATATTTTTGGACAAAAAATCACGTTTTCGGTTGATATTACTAAGGCCATAATACTCATTGAATAAAAGCAACCTTTCTTGATCAGT
This sequence comes from Ophonus ardosiacus, assembly GCA_943142095.1. NCBI lineage: Eukaryota > Metazoa > Arthropoda > Insecta > Coleoptera > Carabidae > Ophonus > Ophonus ardosiacus. Next base: position 40,512,620 of record OW964823.1, read on the forward strand.
AAACTTTGTACTGCACTTAAGCCTACATTTTTCATTATAGGGCTCTTTTAGTTCCTTAGCAGGAACAACTCTTTTTGATTTTGCGCTAGATACGTACTCCTTGCCTTCATTTCTTAAAGTTTTTATTTTATTTTTTTCCCATTTTGTTTCATCTCGCAGTCTCTTCCGGGTATTTCTTTTCTGAACTTTATTTTCCAAATTTTTTTGATCTTGCTCTTCTTCAACTAATTTTTCGTTATGAAAATTTTCTTCTTCGGATGAAGACAAATAACTGGAACAGCTAGATCCTGGTGAAGAACTTGAAGACGTCGATGAGCTACCGAAATTAGAATCCTTTACGCTATCATCATCATCGTCCACTTCGAAATCGGCATTAGCATTTTCCACAACATCTTCAGGTTTTGTAACAATATTTTCATTCATTAACATTAGTTGGTGATTGTATGAAGTATCAATATCATCATTATTTGTACCACTTGCAGTTTGGTCTATAGTCCTCTCGTGAGATTAAGAATGAGGGACTATCACGGGTATTGTAGAAACATGATTTTGATCACTCTGGCTCAAAGCGGCCACAACAATACGCTTACTTCTTGAAGACATCTAGAAACAGATTTATTTTACTTAACAACATAAATGATATTCCTATTACTTACTATACTCATACATATGCTTGTATTTTTACAAGGAAAATTGTATTAAATCAAAATATTTACGATCTCAGATTAAAAATTTCCTAAGAAAAATGTTTTAATTTGTAATAATACCCTTTCACTTTATATATTTCTATCAAAGTATAAATTCTTTTTAGAGAAAAGAGTATCAAATCAAAATAACACAATGTGAGAGGGCTTAGTTCCCAGGAAAAAAGAATTAACTTAAAATAATACTCTCTTCTTTTCAATAACAAACTTGAGTTATAGCAAATATTTGAAAAAACAATGTATCAACTTAAAATAACACACTTTTCTTACAAACTCATGCATTGTACTTACCGTAATTCCAATAATAAGAGAGTATTAATTTGAAATAATACACTTTTGAATAAAACAACTTTGTCGCAATATACATTTGAGTACAAACACTTTAAGTTTAATACGTTTTTGTTCGGAAATGAACAAGTTTTCACGTAGCAAGTTGCAGTGATACTATTTTCTTCGGACCTCAAGCGCTAAATTGAAAATACGACAATTATATTCGGGCCCTCTAGTATATAATTCTTGAACTTAAGATAATACTATTTTACTGGGGGAAAGAACACTTGTAAAGATTCTAATTTTTGAAATAATTACAAAATTTAAAACTTTTGGGTTGATACACTTTTGAATGGGATGTGCGATATAACGTAAACTACAGGAAGCCAACACAACCTGTTCTTCATATCATATCAAACTGAGATTAATAGTTATTTGTATGTCAAGGTCGCGAAATCTCTCTTTAGCGTTCAAAGAGAAAGTTTGTCCCCCAGGCCGCTTACAACCGAGGCAGGACGATCTCGCAGACGCTAAAGGATTATATTTTGTGGTCAAGGCGTACACAATATTTTATTTTGCAACAGTAAAAAATATGTAATTACAAATTTCACTGTATTTAAACTTTTTAATTTATTGAAATAGAAAGGCGTACTTGATGGAATTGACATTTGATAAACAAAACAATTACTTTTGTAAAAATATCGTTAAAATGAGATTAAATAATTTCTAAAATAACTATTTTACAATATTTGTTTTAAAAACAAGAGAAGAAACTTATTGTTGATATATTTTGGAAACGTTATAGTCATATTAACCGTCATGTCAATTCTCAAGTGTCGAAGTGATTTTAGTTTACATCCAATTTCGCGGCCGTTACAATAACTATGACCGCGAAATTGGATAATACATATGTATAAATAAAGTTAGTATATAAAATACTTAAATAGGAATGGTCAGCGACGAAAATATAGTATTTAGTCGATAATACAGATTTTTATAGTAGAACTAAAACACTGAGCTCTTATTGGCTAGCGGTATAGCGTAAGGTAAAAATATGAGAGTTGGTGATCTTCTACGTGATGTTTATTGCGTTGCTGATTGTGGCGCTGCATTATTTTTCATTGTACATCAGGAGATAATTTTTTTCCTTATAAAATTAATAATTGTTGCTTTACTGTTTTAAACAAAAGAACATCAGTAAATAATACATCCTGGAACGCTTAAAAAAGCTCTTTTCAATGGTGTAAATTTCCAATAAATAATAATAATAAAAAAAAAATGTATAAAAAATACAACACAATATAAAATAATAATACTTATTTATATAAAAAAATCTGATGTGGCCAGCACATGTCCTCCAGCCAATTCCATGTTTAAAATAGTAATGAGCTTTAAGAACCGTGATAGAAACAAAAACACAATTCAAAATATGTCAAATTCATAAATTTACTTCATATGTTTCCCACGCATCCTTATTTCCCACCTCAGAAAAAATACGTGGACCAATAGTTGCTTAGTAATAAAAAATGCAAGTTCTTAAAGTGACGTTCGCGACATCTATTTACTGGAATTGAGTCATCTGTCAGTTACCAAATAAAATTGATAGAATTGTGATATTTAATATTTCTGATATTGACTTTATCATCATATCCGAAGCATTAATCCCGCTGGGGTGCAGGGTCTGCTATTTTTATTGCTTTCCTCCACTGAGTTCTATTCTGTGCATCTTCAGAATTGACATTCGCCAGAATCAAAACGTCCTTAATTATATCCATCCAGCGTTTTTTGGGCGACCACGACGACGTTGACCATTCAACTCAAGTCGCATGATCGTCTTGGCTACTGAATCGTCTTTGCTGCGCATCACGTGCCCGTACCATCGAAGACGCGTTTTACGCATTTTGTCTATGATTGGTGCCACGCCCATAATTTTCCTTATGGAAATATTTGTCATACGATTATGACGAGTAAACCCCAGAGCCCAACGAAGCATCTTCATTTCCATTCCATGAAGTATTCGCTCATGCTGCATTGTAGATGGCCAACATTCTGCTCCATACAGGGCTACGGGGCGCACCACCGTTCTATAAATTTTTGTTTTTAAATGAACTGGCATTTTGCGATAACATAGGATCCCAGTCATCTGACGCCATTTCATCCAGGCAGCGGTGACTCTTGCTTTGGCGTCGGCTGCAGTCTCACCGTCAGAACGAATGGCAGAACCTAAATATTTGAACTGGGTGGTCTTAGTTAATTCTTCACCGTCGATAACAATGCTGCCATTTTTTGAGGAGCACATTCCAAATATTTACTCTTAGTTATATTGAGACGCATACTATATTCAAGCAGACGTGTTTTCCATTGCTGTACCTGGGTTTTCAAACCTTGTCGTGTTACGTCGCATACAAAACATCATCCGTATAGAGGAGGGTCCACGGGTGGGGTCTTCGTAAATCAGCAGTTACAACATCCATACATAATATAAATAAAAGGGAGACAAAGCTGACCCTTGGTGGACACCCACTCGTATCGGAAATGGTGGTGACAGTCGTTCAGGACATCGCACTACGCTTGTGGCGTCTTCATATAACAACTTGATCCAGAGTACATAAATTTCTGGGACACTGTGAGATCGCAGTGCGTACCAAATGAGGGCGTGGGTCACTCGGTCAAATGCCAGATCGAGGAACGCCAGGACTTTATAATTTTTAATATCGGTATTGTACATTATTGTTGTGAAAAATATTACGTACAAATTTTGGTTTCACGTATTTAAATTACTTATTTAATGGATGTAAAAAACGGTCAGCCCTTAAATGTCATCTGTTATTTCCTAACGTAAAACGAAGTAATGTCATAGAAAAGATATATTTCATCTTTCATCAATTTTTAAAATCACAATAATGTCATAATTTTGTATAGTTTTCTATATTGTGAAAGTTTTTTTAGACAAACCGTGATTTATCTAAATTTGTTGTCGAATTGTTTTAGAAACTTTTTATAGCGACTTTTTAAATATTATTGTTGTAGTTTGTTACTGTTCAAAGTGTGGGTGTGTTCCAGTTTCAAATGAAAATCATAGCGAATCTTTACGAATCCTTGAAAGAATAAGAATCGAAATAGGTCAGTAGTATTGCGTCAGCGTCAGCCAGTCTGCCGACCAACACTTCCCGTTGCCCGGACTGTACACTGCGGCTGAAACCACGCCAAGTTCAGGACACTGCCCTGCAACTTCATATTTATACCACTATCATTTCGTTACTAACGTACAACATTACAAGTATAACATTTTCGCGTGCAATAAATCCACGATAAAAATAATTGATTCGTTAACTGGATTGTCTGGTTCAAATAATTCTAGCGATTATTTTCTGGATGATATACAACTACTGTAATTCTGATATATGTGAGATTTTCATAATCTACTTTAAGTATACCCTTCAAGAACTCTTTTAAACCTTAAGCTAGAATTTGAAAATCATATTTTAAAAATTAATTTACGGATGGCCTTCAAACTCTAGTATAAAATAACTTTAAATATGAACAAAATTTTCAGATCTACTCATTTTAAAATTAATTTTTAAGATATTTATTTTAATATTATCTGTTTTAGGTATTAAATATGTTTTATAATCCATACAGAAAATTTCTTGAATGAATATTAGTCAATTAATTTGAAATGACTATAGAAAATTTGAAATACTCTATTTATTGATAATAATATTTATTGCTATCTTAATAATTAAGTGAAAATAAAAACCACGCATTTTGAGACAATGTTATAATTTTCAATAGAAATTTGGTTTACTCAACTTGTAAAACATTCTAGAGGTCCAAACTCTATTTTTCCTCAAAGAGTGGTTAAAATGAATAAACATGTAAACCACTCTGACACATAATTATAAATTTATTATAAACTAAATTAGCCTAATCCCAAATTTTATAAAGGACATAATAAATATATCTCGTTCTGTATCAAATTTGTTAAATTAAAAATGTTTATACATTTTATTATATGTCATTTAAGGCCTGTATAAATGTCTAGTTAAATTTGATAAAGTAACATTTAAATCATTGATTGCATTTGTTCATTTAGTTAAATTTGCTATGAAACTAAATTTAATATAATGAATGAATTCGAATCAATATTCATGGTCTTATCATGTTTAAATCCTTGCTGTGAAAATTTTACGTTGCATATGTTCATTTAATTAAATTTACTTTGTAAATATAACTGATGTTTATAATACCGGCCTATAAAGCAATGAATTTTATTTACTTAGAGGTATAAACTACATAATATTTAATTATTATTTATACAGTACATTATTAATAAATAAATAAATATATCATCACGGCATATTAACCATTGCTGGGTGTGTCAATCTTCTTTGTAGGATATGGGTAATAATAATAACATTGAGGACAAAATCATTTTTTGAAATGAAAAGCCTTAATTTTTCATCTGTTCATGAATGTAGGTTTTTAGGGCATTCTTATTATTTTCAATTTTCGTTTCTCCGTGAAATTCATTTTCCATAAATCATCTGAAAATTGATAAAAAAAAGTCACATAATTTTCATTTATTATCATTGTAGATAAGTACACACACATTTAGAGAGCGCTGCCTGTGCTCATTTCTTCTCACCTGGAGGCAAATTTATTAACTGATTTAAAATTCGGGAAATATGTGTTATCGGACGTATAATTTACAGTGAACGATGCGCATAAGGTCGCGAGTTCAACAAGGGGAACTTTTTTATTTTCCACCCCTACGATTCTGAACTTGATACTTTAATGGTTATAATGGAAGTCTTTTTCCGACTTTATTTTATAAAAGCATATAAAGCTACGTTTCGAAATTATGCATAAATCTGTCTCATTATTACATTCAAACATGGATTTAGCGAAATTTTATTTACCTATGTTACTAATTCACAAAATATAAATTAATGGTTTTTAGTAAAAAATCAGTATAGGCAATGGTATCAATATATGTTTGTGTACTGTCACAGCTGCTACAAATTAGTACGTTCAATTAACAGTACTGACTGAAATTTGCAAACTTCAAACTTTCTGTAATAATTCTAGTGAAACTTTATACCTATTTTCATGCATAAGATTTAAATATCGGTAGCAACGCATAATTTCGTATTTTTTAAAATTTTATGAAACAATAGTAAATACCAATGAAGAATATACGAGTATAATAATTTTAAGGGCTAATTGCAAGTGTTTTGAATAAAGATAGTTTTTTAAAAATATATTTATTTTTGTTGTAGTATTTTCTTGGCAGAGTGAAGGAGTCAGGTAACCCACTATACGGTCGAGTAACGCAGGCTCTGTTAGACTATAAATTGTTCACGAAAAGTCTTGAATACTGCAATAAGTAGAGTGTAAAATTAGTTTGTGGAATAATAATTACTGCATAGTGTTAATAAATAAATTATTGTTTTTGTTATAAATAAATGAGTAAAATTAATATTCTTACTAATAGCAAATAAGAGTATGTAAAAATGCTGAGTTTATATGTATTTTTCAAAATATAATTATTAATTTTGAAAACACTATGTATGCAGTGTCAAAAGAGGCTTCAGATAGCTCAAAATCTTTTATAAACGGTTTTGAAAGCAGTTTTCAAAACCGTAAATTCGGTAATAATGATAGTAATAATACGAAACTTACAAAATATGGAAGGGAATGTTACATTTGAATACGAGTATACAATGATTTTTTAAAAATATATGTAATATGTAGAGTATGCAGGATGCAGTCTAAAATGTACAGGAGAGCGAACTTCCGCATATTTTTAAAATCCTATGTTAAACTCATATGTTCCGCGTCTCATTGCACGCCCGTATATAATTTATTATTTATTTATGCCAATTCTTCAAACTGTTTTTTTTTCACTGATTATAAATTTTCATTTTTATAGATACAAGATTTATTAATATTTTACGTAGGTATCTACACTAATGTAATGAGGGCTTTTTTCTTCATTGAAATCCCTCTGTGTATATTTCTCACATATTTACATAAATAACGAATCAGGGAAATTTTATGTTTTTGCCGATATAAAAATTTTTAGTTTATGTTCATTTTATTTACTTTCAACAATAACATACACTCCTTCCTCTAACATACTACGTCAAATCTATCGTTCGTGCTATCAAGTTATGAAAATTTATATTTTATTCTCATTCTTTCCTTCATCTTTCAAGATTACTGATCCTTGGAAATTTCAGATTGGCTGACAGTTTTGTATAAATTGTAATTTTTTATCTGATCTGTCTGTTGTAGGTTTATAAATTATAGCAAATGTTTTTTATCTAAAAAAAAATGTTTCATCGGTTATCTAAACATTGGACAAAATATACATTTTCCTAATGGAACTATGTATCTTCCATTCCTCAACAAGTTAGAGAATTGTTCATGTAAAAACCTATCAAAGAAAAGAGTTACCTATACGTATAAAAATAAAAAATTACAAATTGTTTCCTCAGTTCATACTTTTCATTTCCTTTATACAAGATGATGAAACACAAGTATAACCTCATTCATAGGACATAGAAGAAGTCAAAAAATATGTACAAAAGTTTTATTCAGTAATTAATTATTTTGTAGAAAAAGTAATTGTATTAAAATACTTTTGAAAATATGAAAAATAATTGAAAAAGTAATTGATTTTTTTCAAATACCTACTGAAATACTAATATACTATTTAGAACCAAGAAGTGATTGAATCCCCGGGATACACGCGCAGCGTATTCTTACCTCTCGCTAAGAGAGGTATTGGATTCATGCTAAAAATCGAATATCCAGATTTTAGTGAATAAGCACGATTTAAGGTCCTTAGAATCCGATTATAACATTTTTACAATGATGTCTCTGCGCGTGTGTGTGTCGATGTGGGTTTGTGTATGTGTGAACGTGTGGATGTTGGAACGACGATTTCTTAAAAAAGACTTAAGACCTGTTGAACTATGATATCCTGAATCTGACATTCCTAGGAAGAGCTGAAAAGGTTTTGGTAACAATTGGACAACCGGAAGTAGTAGCTTCTTAAAAAATTCTTCTAAATATAATTTTTTGGAAATTTTTGAAATAACAAATTTTGAAGAACATAAAATTCTCCATTTAACCCTTTCGATCCCAATTTGTTTTTTTAGATTTTTTTAAAAAATATGTATGTATACATTTAGTTGCATGTTCAAAAAAATCAAAATAAATATTTTCAGAAAAAAATACACAAGGGTTGGGGTTGGGGGGTGGTGGGATATATATGTCCCACTGGATACAAAGAGTGGGTTATATATTTCCCACTGGTATAATAAACAAAACAACTGAAATATGACAAATTATGTTTATTTAAAAAAAAATAGCATTACGTATAATAACATGTCATAACTGAAAATGGAATTATGTGTGATAAGCAGTGAAACAATTTTTACATAAGGGAATGTCACATGCTGCACAAAGTGTAGTAGTTCTGGTTTCCTTCTTCTTTCTAGCACAGTTGTAACACCTTCTTCTCGTGGGACCTTCAAGAGGTAAATGATCACCTATATTCATCAACTTAGATCCGGTAGAGGGTCTACCATATTGTCGTTTACGAACTACATTCGCGTACTGCCTACCGTAATACATTAACGATTCAGCGAGGAAGACCAAAAAATTCAAAAAAGGTGTTCTTTCTTTTCCTTTTTTTCCTTTTATTTCGCAGAAAACAATCCACGAATTTACTGCTGCTGTCATAAGTAAACGGTAGAACACTTTTTTCCACCACTTATTACTTTTCCTGTCTATGTCATACAACCCTACCAGTTGATCTGACAAATCAACACCGCCCATATATTTATTATAATATTCAACCATGATTGGACAGTTAATTTCCACTTTACTACCATCTTTAGTCTTTCTTTGTACTACTGACATTTGATTTCCATGGCAATTGGAAAGCATAGTCACATCTTTAGTATCTTTCCATGAGACTGCGCAAGTCCCAAACTGATTACAAAGAAACTGAGCTTCCCCTCTATTTCGCTTTTAATCTATTAGAAAATCAGGCATATTCTTTCTCGTAGAAATTACAGTCCCTACTGCAGAATATGATAAATTATTCATTAGTCGGGTACTAGTAAAAAACCTGTCAAAACATAAACTAACATTAGGATCCCTAATACTATCTGCAAGTTTCTTGACTACAGCTTCCCCTACAGTTGAATCTTTTTCTCTATCTTCATCTTTCCCCGCATATATGTTAAAATCATAAGTGTAGCCAGTTTTTGAGTCACATCTGACCCACAATTTCACTCCTCTTTTTATGGGCTTGAGAGGAAGATATTGTTTTAGAGTACTTCTACCTTTGAACTTTGCCATGGCCTCATCAATGCTTTGAAAAGTACTTTCAGATCTGACCCGTGGGAAGGTATGTTTGAAACATGAAATCAATTCTTCAATGTAATACAGTTTGTTGGCGTTCTCCGGTTTTTTGGGAGAATTGAAATATAATTTAGAAGAAAGTAGTTGAAATCTATTGCGAGAAATCGAATTTTTTATCATTTTGTTTCCAAGAGAAGAATTTGTAGACCAGTAATGGCGTTGAGCTGGAACTCTGTTGTAAGACATTATGAAATAGCACGCTACTACTATCATAATTTCGTACCGATCTGTAGGGTGCATAGATTTCTTTTTCTTCTCTTCTAAAATCTTTAGACGTTCGTTGGTTTTTTCAGATATCCAAAGAAATAGACTTTTAGGAAATAGCGTAAAGAAAACATCTAACTCAGATGACGAACGATCTAAATTTGCAAGAATCGTAGAAGGCAATTCTGTTGGAATATTTTTTCTGGGTTGGAAGTTTCTATTTACTGGAATCCATTTATCAATCATTAGGATTGGAAGTTCTTTATCTTCTTTACTTTCTATATCCTCTTTACTGTCTTTAGACGACGAATTTTCCGTCGAACTTCCATTCATTTCTCTGCCTTCTATTTTTTTCCTCTTACCCTGCACTGGTTGTCTTCCTTCTGCTTTTTTTCTTTTTCTCCCAGCTTTATTTCTTGATGAACGCGTGCTCTCATCACTAGAAATATCTGTGTGTGTTTGACTATATTCTGAACCACTGTCTGTAAATGGTTCTTCAATCTCAGACTCTATATCGGAAATATTTTCGGCTAAATGTAGCAAATCCGCTTCAGACAACGGTTTCTTTCTGTAATGAAATATAATATTCAACTACTAGTGGGACATTTATAACCCAACGAAATATACCGGTGGGACATATATGTCCCATCTGATACTATAAAAAAAATATGCTGATTTAAGAACACACTACACCATAAATAATTATTTTTGACTTACCTAGACATTTTTCCACAAAATGTGGTTAATAAATTACATCTGATTCCTCCAAGTACTACGAAAATAATAAATATTCTCACATCACACGTGCAACATATTGGAATAACATTGGGGCTATGTTCAAATGGTCATGTGCTGGCGATTTCATGGTGGGGATAGCTAATACGATGTCGAATTGCCACTGGGACATAGCCTAAGCGAATTTATAGAGTGTTTATTTACCACTGGATATATTCAAAACTTTCCTGGGACGTATATGACCCTTTGGGATCGAAAGGGTTAATACACTTAAAATTTTTATTATATCTTTTATAGATTTAGAGATAAAGACACTATAATATATAGAATAATCGGATGTAATACATCTCAAAGGCTAAACTACACTAAGGAAACTATTTTTTTCTGTATATAACAGAGTAACGTTTATAACGTAGTTTGTAAATGACAGATGTCAGTGTCAAAAATCAACAGTTTTAGTGGCATACTAATAGCTTTTTCTGAGAAGTGCATTTAATCTTTTTTATTGCTTTATTAATTAAATATTTAAAATTATAGATAAAATGCATATCATCCATCAGAAATACTGGCAATCTTGTTAATGAGTTGGAAGGATTTCTGACATAAAAGAACTTCCCCATACTATGAAAATTAGATATAATTAGTATTGTATGTGTGCAGCAGAACAATTTAAATACAACAAAAAACAATATTTGGGTAAAGTTCTGTAATTTTTTTGTTATTAAACGACGGTTCGATAGCGAAGTGCAATACAATACTTATATAAAATAAAATTGAAATGGCGAGAGATATTGTGCTTGCCACAACAGAATTTTTTTACATGTAACGACAGATTACAGATACTAAACATGCGCAACGGCTTTCTTATAATAACCTCTACTAATATGTAGGGGAGGTTTATTTTAGTTGTAATTTCCAAATGCAGCAAGAACACCAAAGTGAACTTCATTTATTTATATTTTTATTAAATTGGAAGGCAATGTGTCGTTAATTTTAATTCATTATACGATTTACACCCTTGTACTGGTTTACTTTGTGAATCGATTGTGCTATTTATGTTGGCATTTTTGTAAATTTCGTTTTATTATAATAATAATAATAATAATAATACTAATAATAATAATAATTTATTCAAGCATTACACATTACAGTTTTAGCCAGGTCGAAAAATACAGAGAGAAAAAATACCTACATACAAAAGGACATGTATTCGTTTATGCTGTAAAAACATTTAACAACAATCTTTTAACTGTTAATTTAAATTGTTTAACATTTACAGCTCGATTCACAAAAAAGTTTAAGCTAATCCTCATTTTTGGATTAGTGAATTCTATTCTATTCCGGTATTTAAAATTTAATTTTCATGATATTATCAATAAAGGTACATACTAGGAATAGATTAAACTATATTTTAAGTTATAAACTGTCAAAATTAGAGTAGAATTCGCTAATCCAAAAATGAGGATTAGCTTAAACTTTTTTGTGAATCGGGCTGTTAAAGTTTTTATATTCCCGGGTAATTTATTATATAATTGTATTCCGATAAATTTGGAAGATAATTTCTTTAATCTAATTTTAAGTAGTAAAAGTTTGTTATTTCGAGTATTATAAGTATGTACATTATTAATTTCATTATAATCATGGTAAATTTTTTTACGTACATTAAATATTCAAAAATACATCAACAAGGAAAAGTTAATATTTGTTGTTGAATAAAAATTTCTCTACAGTGTTCATTAAAATTTAAATTGAACATTATCCTTAATGCCTTTTTTCGAAGTTTAAAGATCATATAGTTCGCAGGACTATTTCCCCATAACAGAATACCATGTCATTTTGGAATGAAAAGTACTGAAGTACAAAGATCGTAAAATATGTAAGCTAACACTTGTTTTCATACTGTTAAGTAAGTAAAGTACTTTGCTTAATTCTTTACATAGAAGTTCAATGATTTCTCGTCAATCTAATTTGCATTGCATGTTAATCCAAGCAGCATAACTGTAGGTGAGCCAAAGGTATATGACTCTTTTTTTAAGGTAAATAAAATGTTTTGATTTTTGTCCTCATTGACTGTTAATTTGTTAGCAGCGAGCCATTCATTAGCTAAGTTAATGGAAAGGTTATTTTTAATAAGTAATATATTATTACAAGGATTTAATAAAGTAGTATCATCTGCGTAAAGAATTTAAAGTATATGGTAAGTCATTTATATATATTAAGAATAATGTTGGTCCTAAATGAGAACCTTGAGGGACTCCATATTTATTTATTTTACTGGTGCTGTGTGATCCCTTGCAAACTACTATTTGTTGTCTGTTTTCTAGGTAATTCTCTAGAAGTTTTAAAGGTATACCTCTAATTCCATAGAATTGTAGTTTGCTTAGTAAAATCTCATGACATACGCAATCAAATGCTTTACTAAGGTCACATAATGTTGCTGAAACTGAATTATAAATAAATAAATCAGCACGGCATATTACCCATTTCTGGGTGTGCCAATCTGTTTTATCACAGATATCGGTAATGATGATGACATATTTGTACCGTGCGGGCGCTTACCAGGCGTCACCTCACGGGCACTCATTGCTGGCGTGGAGAGTGCACCAAAATGAATTATTTTTAAATTATTCATTAGGTACTATTATTATCTTTATTTGTGTTGAAGTTACTTTATATTAAATAGTGTAGTCCCTATCTATAATTATTTTTTTATTAATGGAATATGAATTAAGTTTTTAGGTAAATAATTGAAAATGTTATTCAAATTTCAATTACCTACTAATCAAAAGTAATTTGTAATATAATTACTTTTTGGTAGCAGCAATTATTTATAAAAGTAATTTAATAACATTTTGGTTAATTGTACTTACTTTATGAAAGTAATTTGTCCAGCTCTGACACTAGACTACATCATTAAATCAGATCGACATTTTTCATATCAGCTGAATATCTTTCAAAATGTTATAAATAAAATAACTTTTATTTATTACACATTTCAAGTTTGTTAATTTAAATAAAAATAATAGCTGTATGAAAATGACCGGCATGGCCCTGAAAAATACTCGTATGTACGCATTTAAAACATACCTGTAAAATAAATTCATGCTCTCTCGTATACTGTCACTAATTAACGACCTTCATCAGGGTCCCTGCTGAACAAATTACTGTTTATTAAATATTCCAAATTCAAACTTCATGTACCTAGTTCATATCCAAACAGCAACTTCGGTAGGCAATCGTTTACGAACAATCAGAGGAAATGGAATTAAGAACTTAATAAACTTAATGTGCACCTACGCGTGTACTTCGCCGTGGATTTTATAGTTCATAACTTGGAGTTAATTATATTTACGGCTAAGTTATGTACTAAGTTTTCCTGTAAAATCAAGTACATTATTGGCCACGGGGGAGTGATAGTATAAATTTAGTTTTATTATACAAGTAATAGCGTAACCGTTCAACATGGAGTGAGGGGGTTTCTAAGAGATGAACGTTAGAACTCTCGAGATAAGGCCAACGACATATTTAGATTTAGCCACTTGTATAATTAAGTTATCGTTGATTCTGGATATGGCATTGGGTACTATAACATTTATACTCCATGAATAAATATGTTTTGGTCCACTTCTACATTTATTTTTGTGGTATATCTTTAAGGATATATATATATATACAGAGTGTTAAAAAAAAACCAATTCGGAGAAGGCTATGAACAAAGAAACGTATGTGCATTTGGAAGTATTTAATTAAATGTCAATTTGACACGAGATATTGTCGAAAAGGTTAGCTAAAGGTATGAAAGCTTTTCTTCTTGAATCCTTATTTTAAAAATAGAAATAAATTAGAAAACGGTGAATGACAATCTTCTGTATCTTTCTTTATTATCTTTTAGATAATATTGTTAAATAAATGGGAATAAATTAAAGGAGATCTTTGGGAGATAAAATAACTTCACTTCAAATAGAAAAACGTTTATTTTAATATCATATTTCTGAATTCACATCTGACATAAATCTATATAACAACAATACTTTTTTTAATACAATACGTTTTCATAGTTACATGTCAACACAGCCTACCTAAGTAAGTAATACAAATTTATTACTAATTTCACAAATATATATATATATATATATATATATATATATATATATATATATATATATATATATATATATATACAGGGTGTCCCATTTAAGGTACGAATGCATTGGTATCTCGAGAACCGTAAGAGCTACGAGGTTGGTTAAATTAGACAAAAGTTGCCCCATTAGGAGGCTATTTTAATGGTGTTTTGTTATTTGCGAAAAAATGCATAGGTCACTAGATACAGGTGAAAATGTAAATTTAGCGATTTTCTTTTTTTGCTTATAACTTTGTTACATGAAATAATACGAGATTCTGGTTTGCACTTTCTTAAGGCACTTTTGTATGGTGAATTTGCAGAAGTACTCAATTTTTTTTTTATATCTAACCATTTACGAGTTACTGATAGCAACTTTTATTTTTCATATGGAGGTCATATTAAGCTATGGCATTTTTAAATAGAGATTTTTTTTAGCTTTACAATGATATAAAACAATAATAATTTATTTTTATAATTAACAGAAAAATTAATAAAAATTGTTATTTATACTAAAATTAAATTGAAAAAAGTAAATCGAAGGCTGCTATGGAAACAACAAACAACAAAAAAGTGCAATAATTGAATTTCTGAATTTTACTTAACAATAGTAGATTATTACGAGTAATAAAAATGAATTTTTCTCGTTGGGAAAAATATGATATGTTGAGTTGTTACATTCGTTGTCAAAGTTCATTTTTTACTCGTAATAATCTACTATTGTCAAGAAATTACATTGTTGCACTTTTTCGTTGTTCGTTGTTTCCATAGCAGCTTTCGATTTACTTTTTTCAATTTAATTTTAGTAAAATTAACAATTTTTGTTAATTTTTCTGTTAATTATAAAAATAAATTATTATTGTTTTATATCATTGTAAAGCTAAAAAAAATCTCTATTTAAAAATGCCATAGCTTAATATGACCTCCATATGAAAAATAAAAGTTGCTATCAGTAACTCGTAAATGGTTAGATATAACAAAAAATTGAGTACTTCTGCAAATTCACCATACAAAAGTGCCTTAAGAAAGTGCAAACCAGAATCTCGTATTATTTCATGTAACAAAGTTATAAGCAAAAAAAGAAAATCGCTAAATTTACATTTTCACCTGTATCTAGTGACCTATGCATTTTTTCGCAAATAACAAAACACCATTAAAATAGCCTCCTATTGGGGCAACTTTTGTCTAATTTAACCAACCTCGTAGCTCTTACGGTTCTCGAGATACCAATGCATTCGTACCTTAAATGGGACGCCCTGTATACAGGGTGTTCATTTTAAATGGGCCACCATTGCTATCTCGAGAACTATAAGAGCTACAAAAACGGTTAAATGGGCAAACAATTTCTATTATACAAGACAAATTTAGGGAACAGAAAATTTTTTTTTCGACCAGTGGTTCTCAAAATACGGGACTCAACTTTTTTATTTTAAATGTGAATATATTTTTTTATTTGCTTATTTGATAGAGAATTTAATTCTGAATTCAATGATATAATATTATCATATCCTTACATAACGATTTTTTTGAGTAAAATAGATATAAAGTTTTAAATTAATTTGATTAAAATATATTACTAAGAGTGCAATGAATGGAGAGATTGGCAATACTGATTTCAGATAGTTTACAAGTGTTTTATTTTTCAAAGATCAAATTAAGATATTTATTCAGTTAAATTGAAATAAAGAGCATAATTTATTGTGATTTGGGTTTATGTTATACAGTTCTAGTGTTTTCCTTTATATAAATACACTCTTCAAAGGATAGTATAACAATATATAATCCGCTCTTAACCTCATTTAAGATGGGCTCAGCAAAAGTGAATACAGATGAACAAATTAACACTATTTTTGAGAAAATTGGTCTGCTGGATAATATCAATGAAGAGATAAAGAATACAAATTCTTTAATAAATAAAATTAACTCCTCGGTCATAGCAAATTCTACGGCCATTAAAAATTTGGAAACTAGGGTTGTAAGCCAAGAACAAACCATTAACCAGCTTGAGAAAATAATAAAACGTAAAAACCTAGTTATAATTGGCCTACAAGAGGAGGAAGAAAATCCACAACAACTAGAAGCTAAAGTTGTATCAGTGATAATGAAATACTTATCTTTAAATATAGAAAATGAAATAGAGTGTGTCTACCGCATTGGCAGGGACAAACAGGAGAACAATAACCGCCCAGTACTAGTAATGGTTAAAACTGTAAAGGTTAGAGACAATATTCTTGCATTGAGAACACGGCTGAAAGGCTCCAAGATCTTCATTAATCCAGATTTGAGCACAGCAGATCGAGTAAAGAATAAAAATTTGGTATCTCAAATTAAAGAGCTTCGTACTATTGGCGTAAAAGCAAAAATTACACGTGGATGGATCCAGGTATTGTCCGACGGTGATAATTCGGGTACTACTACTACTAGCGGCGTATCTGATGGCAACAAAAGGCAGTATTCTTCATCTGACGACTCTCCATCGAAGCTAGTTCAAGCAGTAAAAAAACCAAATGCCAGTGAAGCATACTACCGACCAAACTCCAATGCTGGAACTTCAGCCGGTCCTTCTCAATAAATAGTAATATAAATCCTGCTTCTATTTATGTAACAGAAAGTTCTATTATTGATAGTTATAGGCAAAATTCACAAAGTAAGTTAAATGTAGTTAATAATATTATGTTGTCTAATGATAACTCAGTTTATAACCTTAAAATTCTATTTTCGAATGTGGATGGATGGAATAATTTATTCAGTCTGGATAATGAGACTGAAACATTAATTTTAGATTCAGATATAATTTGTTTATGTGAAACGTGGCATACGTTTGACTCACTACAATTTCCCAATTTTATGTCAAGTTTTGTACACACTTTTCACTCTAAAGCCTTAAAAGAAAAAGATAAAGGGCGTGCTAGTGGCGGTTTAATAATATCATCCAAAAGTAATGTAAATTTCAGTTACAGACAGGTGGAAAATACAAACTTATGGTTGATTGTTGAACTCGTATATAAAAATTTAAAACTAATTCTTTTTTTTGTTTATTTAAAACCTAGTTTAGACATTATTTGTATTAATATGTTGGGTGAAACTTTATCTTACATTGCAGATACTTATATACACCATAAAATTTTAATTTTTGGGGACTTCAATAGTCACATTTCAAATCTAAATCAAATAGATAATGAAATCTTTTCTTCGCCGCATATTTACGAAAAACGCACTTCTCTACATTGTGAAACAAATAAAAGAGGCCTAAAACTGGTTGAAATGATGGAGAGGTATGGTTTTATTATATTAAATGGCAGAACTGATGGAGATATTCCAGGTAAGCTCACTTTTTTAAACAACAACGGCGGTAGTACAATCGATCAGGCATGGGCAAATCTTGAATGCTGTGAAAATATACTGTATTTTAATATTTATCCCACCCTAACTAGATCAGCTCACAGCCTTTGTATTATAACTTTAGTTAATCCATATATGCAATATAGTACCAAATTTAAACCCCAAAAAGCTAGCAAATTTACTTCATTTTTTCAATTTAAAGAAGAATGTATAGTTAGTTACCACACTAAGTTACACAGTAATGATAATATTTATTTCCACAGCAACTATGTTAATGATTTAGCTAATAATTTAGAGATTGCTATAAAGGAAACAGCGTGCGAAGCTGGTATGATGATAATAAAAAAAAACAATTGTACCCAAATTCCTACACATAACTGTAATAAACCTTGGTTTGACAAGGACTGTATCAATCTGAAAAATGAATGTAAACGTTATTTAAAAATATACCATAAAGCGTATACGAATCAAAATTTAATTGCCTACATAAATTCTAAGAAAAAATACGTAAATTTAATTAAACAAAACAAAATTAAGTATTTTAGAGATCTTCAATGTAAACTAGAAAACATTAATAACAACTCCGATTTTTGGAAAACGGTCAAATGCCTAAAATCGAAAACAGTTCAAAAAAACTCTATTAGTTTATCAGACTGGAAAAATTTTTACAGTAAGTTTTACAATAAATTTTCACCATCCTTTTATAACTTTTATGACTGTGGAAATAAATTTTTAGATGCAAACATAACCATGCAAGAGCTTCTAGAAAGTCTACATAAATGTAAAAGAAATAAGGCACCAGGCAATGATGGCATTAATAGTGATTTTTATAAATTTCTTACGCCAAATTGGACTCACTATCTTCTAAACGTGTTTAATGTGATCTTTACACAAGAAATAACACCGATTAAGTGGTCATCTATTTCATCATTTCAGTTATATAAAAAAGGAGGCCCAAACGACCCCCTTAATTATCGCGGAATTGCACTGGTAAACTCAGTAGCTAAAATTTTTACTCAAATTTTAGAGTTCAGAATTAGGGAATGGTGTGAATCTAACAATTGCCTTCACGAAAATCAAGCGGGCTTCCGTAAATCTAGAGGCACAATTGATAATATATTTTCTTTATCAGCAATTACTAATATCCATCTAAGATTAAAAAAACAAAAATGTTACGCAATATTTATTGATTTTCGAAAGGCTTTCGATTCAATAAATTTTGGTCTACTTTTTCAAAAATTATATGATACAGGCATTTCAGGAAAAGTTATTAGAATTATTCAAAGTTTATACAGAGATGCTAATTTAAAAATAAAAATTAATAATGAATTGTCCGACCCAATTAATATAACCAATGGTTTATTGCAGGGTGAAATTTTGTCGCCGCTGCTTTTTACAATTTTTATTAATGATATTTGGGATTTTTTTGATAAATCAGGTTTGAGAGGCCTCAATATTAACGGTTCGGATGATGTTCTCCTCTTGGCATACGCGGATGATCTCGTGGTTCTGTGTCACTCTGAAATTGACGTTAGGAAAAAATTACAGTGTTTAAAGGAATATTGCATAAATAACGATTTAGAAGTAAATACAAATAAAACCAAGATTTTAGAATTTCACAAAGGCCGCTCCAAAAAACTTACTACTACATTTCTGTATAATAATCAGGTAATCGAAAAAGTCAATAATTATAACTACCTTGGAACTATATTCTCTGCGTCAGGCAAGTTTAATTTAGCTGCCCAGGAAAATTACAAAAAAGCCAGCATCGCTAAAGAAAAAATTAAACAAATTTTATACAATGCCAAGTCAAGAGGCTGGAATGAAAAAAGAAAATTACTAAATTCAGTTATTAATGCAACAGTATTATATTCCTCCGAAATATGGGGCCCTTCTCAGCTTGATAAAATTGAGAAATGTCAAGATCAGTTTTTAAAATCAGTACTCATACTCAAAGTACCTATTACAACTCCTGGTTATTGTATAAGATGTGAAACGGGTACGTTACATGTTGCCAGTAGTATCTGGAAACGTGTTCTTCGCTGGTGGGCTAAAATTATGATAATGGAAGACAATAGGCTTCCTAAAATTCTTTATAAAAGATTATTGGAATTAGATAGTAATGATATTAACTCCGTTCCATTCAATTGGTGCTTTTATGTTAGGTCGTTTTTAGAATCGCTAAATGAAAATATTATGTGGGACAACCAATACATAAATAGCGAAAAAATTAACTCGGTTATAAATAAACTAAATGAAAATCTAATTCAAAGTGATTTAAATTGCTTAAAAAACTCTCATTTTGTAACAATAAAAAAGTCATTCAAGTATGAAGAATATTTAAATTTTAATTTATCTTTTCCAAAAATCCAACTATTAGCACAAATTAGACTCTCTGCAAAAAATAGATTTAGAATTATCCATCAAAATATAAGATACCAATTACAAGAAACAGAGATTTGTACTATCTGCAATAAAAATAGTTTGGAAACTATCTTTCACTTTTTCTTGGAATGCCCCATTTATGAACCATTACGTAAGGAATATCTCCATCAGTTCATCACTTCAGAGTTAACAGAAAATAATTTCCTTTCTTATTTTTTTCATGATTTAAGTAAAAATAAAGTTAATCAAATCTTTTACTTTACGTTGTCTGCTTTCAAGTTACGTAGTTTCGTTTGCAATGAGTGAATTTGTTATGGGAAATTACATACCATGTTTCATGTGTTTCAGTCTCATTCCTTGATACTACACAATTGATAGATAAGTTTGTTTTTTTTATTTTGTTTTGTTTTTTCCTGCTGTATTCAGGCTACAATTTTTGTTATGTCTCCATTTTGAATACAATGTTATGTAGAAAATTATATATTTTGTGTAAATTAGTTATTATTAATTTCGATATATTTACTATATAAGTATTGTCAACCATTCTGTATGGGAATTATGTCCCGAAAGCAAAATTAATAAATAAATACATACATACATACATACTTAGACTATTTCTACAACAATAGACTGTATACTTATAAAGACAGAACTTTATTTCTTAAATCAAACTACTTTTATTTTTATAAAAACTTACTTTGAAATATTCTCAAATTTATACTAAAAGAAAAAATTCTGTAAATAATATATAAATTTCTTTCATTTGAGTAATTTTATTCGTTTACTTATTTCTAATTAAGTTTTATTTATGGAGTCGCGGGACTGTGTGTGTTAAATGACAAAGGTTGTGGTTCGGAAGACCCATGGTCAAATCCGCTAACGTCAAAGTTAAAAATTAATTTCATTTTTCAAACAGCACATCTGTAGCGCTCTTTATAATGTAAGGTAAGGTAAGCACTCTCAACTGAACAAATATCGTCAATATGGAAATATTTGAAAATATAAAACATGAATCAGGTTTAGGTGTTATCTAATAAGCCGGCGTGCCTATATTTTTATTCATAAAAATGTGAATACAAGTAATTTTATAGTTACAAGAAATTTTATGAATATTTCAATTCATTTGATTATAGGTAATACCTGTAATGCACATCAGTAAAGCATTTGCTCATTAATTTAGTACTTATTGGATGACGCTATGTCTTTAATTTACTTATATATTTGCAGAAATTTGATTCAAGTAATTTTATAGTTACAGGAAAGTTTATGAATATTTTAATTTTATTTATTATGATATACCAGTAAAAGCTTTGTTCTTTAATTATTTCTATATTGAAAATCATTTGTCGGCACTTTACGTTATTTAATAATGCATTGTTATTTTTAGATTTTAATAGTGATTGATAGTTTAACAATATACCTACTCGTAAATTACATAAAAAAATAATAAATAATCAATGGAATCATACTCTTATGTATATGTAGAGTACTTTTTTTGGCTAGGGTATTTTAAGATAAAAACGGTGCTTGTAAATGGCAAAAAATATTACACTAAAACATAAAATAACAGTAAATCGATGTAATATTCAAATATTTAATAATTTTGCAATTGCGAGGAATGGAGTACTTTTCAAGTAAATGTTCCATTCTTCCCGAGTATATTGTTAATAAAAGTGCAGTGTACCTCACACCATTTTACTTAATGAAATAACCTACATCTCGAGTGACTCTTTTGTTCAAGAAAGCTCATATTGGACTAAAAAATATTGCCAGTTATATGGAGTGTAACAAAAAACATTTCTCGTACTTTTTATTGGGGGAGTCCTTTGTTAACGATTATAGTGGTGGTCCACTGAACACATTATTACATTTATATTGACTAGGAATAATCGTTGAGTTTTTATAATATTCAAAAAGTTTTATCATTGTTATTAGCGTTTTAAACTAAGAAACTGAATAGAGTACATTGATGTACACGAATAATTATGTAATTAAAATGTAGACGAGGAATATAAATAAATACTGTAACACTGTGTTTCAACTTAAGTTATATAAAAACAGAAGTCTATCCAGAATAAACTTGTAGTGCAACAAAACAGCTTCCATTCCGAGAGGTCTGTACTAATTTAATTCCTTTTACCGACGATTTGAGTGCTAATATGGATAAGAAATTATAAATCTTCGTAATTTACACTGATTTTAGCTAAGCATTCGATCGGGTTCACCATCCTACGTTACTTGAGCTTCTAAGAATAGACGGATCGTTGTTAAGATAGATAGATTCTTATTTAACCAATCGATCCCAATTAGTATCTTGCAGCAGTTTCAAATCGCACAAATTTTCCGTTCCTTCTGGGGTACCACTCACTTGTGACCCTTACTATTCAACGTTTTTATAAACGATATTGCCAAATGCTTCCTTCATTCGAAATTAACTTTATATGCTGATGATTTAAAATTTTACAAGACCATAAAAAATTTCGAAGACTGTCAAGCATTACAAACTGATTTAAGCCGCTTGCAAGATTTGTGAACTTTATTTATCTTGTTAACTTCACAAGGAATCGTACAAAAATAATATATATATATATATATATATATATATATATATATATATATATATATATATAAAAATGTTATATGACCTATAGGTGAATTCCTCTTTGTTTCGAAGATATCGAAGGAATTTAAAAAAAAAGATAAAAGAAAATAATGTTGCCAGAAGTCGAGACGAGACGAGACTTGGGGTCGGTCTCGTCTTGGTCTTGACTAGGTCTCGACTAGAGTGGTCTCGTCTTGGTCTTGTCGAGACGAGACTTGATTCCAGTCTCGTCTCGTCTCGAGTCTCGACAAGACTCTCGACTTTGCATCCATTAATAATTTTTTAATAATCGTATCTAATAGTACATAAAATTCTAAGAACAGCAGTATAATCGCGATTAAAAAATTCCAAATAATATTTGAGATATTTATATATATTCCATGAATATCATCAACTTGATACTTGAGCTTTTCAAACAATTAATATGAAAATATACGTATATATCGAGTGTTGTTTATCATTACTAAACATAAAATATATAATTTCAATTCCTTAACTACAGAATGCATTTCTATTATTAGCAATAGTTAAATAGATATGTATATGTTTAAATGAAGCAGTAAGTAAATGGATAAAAATCCCGAATAAAAGTAACTTCTTTCGCTATTTTTTTATTTTTTTCTAAATATATGTTAAATAAGTAGATAACTAAAACTTAGACTTTCCCTGGTACGTGTACTACAGGTTGAGAACCGCTGTTTTATTTAAAAAGTTTGACCTTGAGTTATGTTTTTAGGTAACGTTATATGATGATCATACTGACTATAAAACTTAAGGGATCGGGGACAAAGCAATGGTTTTTCCAAAAATATCACTTCCTTACAAACTTTTCTAATCTTTACATTATGCTTATTTTTATTAATTATATTCTGGCAACAATTTTATCAACGAAGCTGAAAATATGAATGAACAAAATTTATGAATTACAATCCCAGTCTCAATACAAGCGTGTCCCTAATTCCAGTATTTCATAATACCCAGTTGAATTGAACCTTAGATTAAAATAAGCCGAAAAGAAAACAAAGGCCTTTATGACCAATGACACAGGGCGAAGAAAGTGTACTTGTATTTTGCACGTGTTTTTACGAGAAATGTTTAATACCAATTTCTTAGAATGTCTGATACCAAATTTCCCAAAAAGTTATACCTGTAACTACATATTTTAACAATGTCCCTTACATTTCACTTTATTGAGATAAAGTTTTACTTTCATTATACATCACATAATAGATACATAAACTTTTATCTTTTGAAGTACATATTTTCCAAATTTTTGTTTATATACTTTTACTATTTCTTTACAAAATAGTTATATAACTGATTTGTTAGTATTAATAGTTTACATTATTTGCATTTAATATATTCCTATTTCTATATGCAATATGTATTCATATGTTTGAATGAAGTGAAATATTTAGGCGAATAAGAAGTACGTTCGTTGAACAAGTACAATATGATTGTTTTAAACCGGGACACAGACAGGTAATTTCCCTAGGATCGTAAAATCTTTGTCTGCATTTCCGTAAAGAATCACAATAGATTCTTTAAAAATGAAAAATACTGTATATTTGAAGGGAACGTTACTTTATTATAATAAATTAATTTAATTAATAAAACTAAAGTACATTGCTAACGTGGAGAATGCATCACAAATGTAACTTTTGTGCTATTTGAAAATTGGAAATATTTTCCAAGATATAGTCAGTTGTACCAATATTTTAATTGAGAATTAATCAAAAAATAAATTAAAATCAACATATTTATACATATAGAAAATGTATATTATAAAATAAAAGTTGATTTTAATTTAATTAAAATATTGGTGCATTAAAATAACACGAATTCTAATTTTATATTTCTTTCATTTCATCCCACCTACATTGTAAATTCATTTAAAAGTTACATTTGGATTATTTAGATGAATAAGGAATACATCATATTTACATAAATTAATTTTTGGAACACAACTATGAAAGTAGAAAATTACAAAATTTGAAAAATTAATATCTCTATATGAATATGAATTTTCGAACAGTATTTACAGCAATATTCTCAATTTTGGAAGCACTTTTAAAATACATGTTTTAAAAAAATACCTTTGAAATGAAGTCGAGAGTCTTGTCGAGACTCAAGACTTTCTCGACAAGACTTTATACTGGTCACGTCTCGTCTCGACTTTTCTAGTCGAGACCAAATAATGGCCTCGTCTCGACAAGACCAATGGAAAGCTAATTAACACAAAATTACAGTAACCGTTCAAAATGAGAACCTCCATTTTTTAAACATTCAGGTATCCTTCGAGTCATAGAATGTTGCCAGTTAATTACTGCTAGTTTATTCTTTAGAGAATTAGTAGCTTCAACTATACGGTCAGTCAACTCTTCGCGCGTATCTGGTTTACCATTACTATACACACGAGATTTGCGGCAACCCCACAGAAAAAAAATCTATAGGCGACAAGTCAGGTGACCGTGCTGGGCAATGTATAGGACCATTCACCTTCCCGGATAATTTTCATTAAAAAACACCGTCACTTGTCTCCCAAAATGTGGTGGTGCCCCATATTTTTTTTTTTTTTTTAATTCCTTTGATATCTCCGAAACAAAGAGGAATTCACCTATAGGTCATATAACATTTTTTGATCGTAATGACCCCCGGAATATATGGTATAAGTTTGTCGGTCAAGTCGCGGAAAACCTTGTATATATATATATATATTTAATATTTTCTGAAAGCATATTACCTCATAATAACTTCCATATACCCAGTACACTTACCAGGACTAGAGATTTATTTTACATTCCGTCACATAATACAAATAAATTTAAAAACTTCCGAATTAATAGCATTTTAACAATACACTAAAATTTTCAGTCAAATAGACACGTATTCCATCTTTCAATAAATAAAATTAAATTTTTACTAAAGAAGAATAATAAAGTAAAATAACGGTCATTTTATTATATATTTTTTACGAAAATGGCACTGCACATTGCATGTGCCTTGAAGTACTTTTTGTATATTATCTTATATTTGACTGTAAATATCGGAATCTGTTATTGGTATTTTATACTGTTAATTTTCTTAATAAATAATAAATAAATAAACCATGTAGTAAAGATAAAAGTGTTTACAATGTCTAAAGTTAACGGAAGCCTTATTATTTTCATTTTCTGCTTAAAGAAAAAATCAACCAGGGGCACATGGTACTTGTAGTAACTTTTAATTTAAAATAGAAGAAACTAATAAAAGGATCCTGTAAACTTGTCAACATTCACACTTCATAAAATAGAATGAATTTTTTATTGAAACATTGATATAAAGATTGTCTCAATCTATCAAAGTGATAAGAAATCTAGGTTTACGACACTGACAGGGGACCATTATCTTCACGTAATTTTATTTTTTAATATCTTGTCTCCTTTGCCCTTGGCAGATGTTAACTTCTACTTTTCGGATCTTCTGAAATATTCTCGTCTGTAACTGTTGTTCTTGTGGTCAGCCGTTATTGTATACTTTCTGCAAAAATTATGGTTTCTCTGTAAAATATGCCGTTACTGCCTTCTCTATATAATTTGGAGATTAGTTCAAGCTCGGTCGCTGCGTCAATTTGAGCGTAATTTTTTTCTTTTACCCTTAATTAAATGGCATTATTGTCAAATAAAATCAGTATACGAGAATTAGAAAAAGTACTTACAATTTTCAAAGAAATATAAAACGGTTATAACTGCTGCAGTTTATCAAAAAGGCTCTGCATCAACTTTTTTTTAATCATCACTCGGAAGCGATGATTCATATTCACTATTACTCTTTCACACTATTCTTTTGTAAGAGTTCCAAATTTCACTAAACTTTTACTGACACTTTTCTTTAGTTCCTGGCCAACTTTTTTGTAATTCTTCCCTCAAGTTTGCAGTAGAACTAGGACTATTATACAAATTTACCATTAATGTCAAGTAAATTGAGAATAATTATTTCTATCAGTGGCGGTTTGTGATACAAGAAATGAGGGAGATCATTTAAAATACACCCCGTTTCGCAAGCAATCCTTGATTGCATTTAACATGGGAAAATAGTTTTTTTTTTTGTAAATAAAAAGTGTTCAGCAAAAAATTAAGCCATGATATTAAACATGATAATTACCTCCTGCACGTTATTCAATATTAATTTCATTCTTGCCATTAGAAAAAATTCACAAATAAATAATTGTTTCAATATTTTTTTACATATGTTAACAAAAGAACATTTTTTTATTAAAATGGGTTTATAGAGCATGACTTTTTAACACACTAAAAGTGTGAAAAAGTGCACTTTTCTAAAGCAAACGAGTGAAATAATGAAACGTTACGGCATTTTATCAAACTTTTATTGCAGACGTAAAAAGAAATTGTATGCAACTCGAGTAAAAAGTGTCTTATTTCACTCATAGGATCTAACAAACCCGCCTACGGCTCGTTTGATCAAACTTTCCTATTCGTGAATTAAAATTATACTTTTTACTCTTGTTGCAAAAATAACTATTATTAGATAGGTATGTAATATGAAAAGATTTTCAAATGCCTTCCGTCGTATAATGGTTAGCATTTGGAATTTTAAAAAAATGTAGATTTGGGTTCTAGTCTCCAACAGGGTAATTTTATTTACAAACAAATTGTTGATCTGTCATAAATCTGCCTTCATTTTTTATTACAATCATATAGAAATAATATATCTTTGTATTAAATAAAAAGAAAATAATTGGTAATATATGATTACAATAACCAAAACAGTGAACAATGCGTTATATTTTTTATTGAAATTAAAAAAAACTTATATTTTTATAAATAGAGTAACACATTACATACACATGTTCTTTATTTCTTATTTATTTTTTATTAATATCAAAAGAAAATAATGCAGTTTTATTATATTATTGTTTTGTTTATTGTACGAGTAATCTATTATTGTCAATCATTTTAATTTTGTAACTGTCCATCCTTGACTCCCCCAAATCCCACAACTACCTATTAGCGCCTAGGGGACACATACAGGCTACAGGCAGATAGTACCAATGTAACATTAGTGTTATACGTTACCTTAATTTTTTTTTTTTATTTTATCAAATGGCTTCACTCTGATCTTTTTCTTTGTATTTGCTTCTTTCATATTATCTATACGAATATACATATTTTACACATATTATATATATATATATATATATATATATATATATATATATATATATATATATATATATTCTTCCCAAACTTGAAGATTACGTGGGAGATGAAGATTCTTGACTTCGAGAAGCAAAACTCAAAATTTCAAAATATTTGACAACCTTGAGTGTCAAATTAATGGGACACGGAAAAAGCCTCCCGGTGAGTGTAAATACATTCGGGCGTCCCCTGGGCAACGGCACCTCAGGATCGGCCAATCTTTTCTCAACTGCAGTACATTACTCAGGAATGAAGAAAGAATTTTGCCACGGCCATGATATTGACATTTTATCAAACCCAGTGCCTGCTCAATTCATTGAAATAATGTAGTGTAGATACGAATAAATAATAATAAATAAACAATGCCTGTATTTTAGGAGTAACGTGTATGTAAAATAATTAAAATATAGTAAAAATTAAATTGAATGCGAAACATCAAAAAATAACAAAATAAGTATAAATTTTCGTGACAAGCCGCTACTCTGATTTCCATTATATTAAAAGAAAAACTAAATGCAATTTTTGACATGCTGGCAGAACGAGATTTAAATATAATAAAAGAAGTGCAGACAGCGAAGACGAAACATTCAATATTCTATTATCTCCTTGGCTTTGATACTAGATGTCAGATCGTTGGTTGCAATTGTGGCTCTTACGTACATCAAAGTCAGTCACCGCAGATAGTGAGATATGAACATGCGAATTGAGGCATTGGTGTAGCAGTAGCATGTATTAACTTGCCGCTGTCCGCTGCACCGCGCCGCGCCGCGCTGGCGACATGTGCCGCAGCCGACTTGTGCGAATGCGCCAGATGCTGAAGCTAGCACAGAGTTGTATTCGGCCGATTGCACGCACAGTACACGAAGGATGATATGGGCGAGTGGACAAGGAGAATGGTCGGCAGACAGCTCAGGTGTAATTATGGTGTATGTCCTATTAACTACTGTTAATTAGGTAACTATATTGTTGCTTCTACAACAATTAACTTGTAATGGGATTCGCAATTACAAATCATATACAATTGAATTGTTCCTTGTTCTTGGTAATAGTAAATTGAACTTATTATTAATTTCGTTTTTATTATAGTTTGAAATGAAATAAAGTCTGATAAGCTGAAAGAAAGAAATCGAAAATCATAAATTTATACAAGCTAACTTTCAAACGAATAAAAGGTAGATATGTTTGAATTCTGATTTAATATAATATGATGATTATGAGTTTAGTTATACAGGATGTTAATGATTACGTGTTACAAATTAGGGTATGTAGGGGATGCAAAATAGACTAACTTTTACCAATAAACTCATATCCAAAAATACACAGTTATCGATCTACAGTCGTTTAAAAGAGTAATATGTTCTACCTTAAGTTCGGCTGTGGTCTGTCACTCCAGATATTAATTTCATTTATTTTAAATGTTTGTAATAAATTGAAGATACATTATGAATGAGCATATGGTTCGCGATTTCGCTAACATGGTCTTAATGTACGGCAGGACAAGAAATTCAAACAAATCCTGGCGTTTTTGCACGAATGTAAACAATGTAAGCTCCGAAGATGCAATGCTTGCATTGAAGTTGGTGGCTGTCATTTTGAGCAATTATTATAATATATATATTAGAAAAACGAATAAATACATATAAAAAAATTTGTTGTGGGCAGCACAATACCTCTCGCCATTTTCATATTAGGCTATATAATTATTGTATTTAACATTTCTGGTATACGCAAAAAATTCTAATTACATCTATTCTTTATTTTTCAATTCATTTTATGAACAAGTTTCGTCCTACTCTTCTAAATGTTCGAGATACTTTCAATTCATTGACGAGATTGGCGATATTACTGAAGAGTATATGAATTATATGTATAGTAACCGCGTGTTTAGTTTACACTGATACTGTACATACTTTCGAGACGGCGATACGGAGAGAGCCGATGAGCACGAGGCTGGCCGAATGACGTGCCATAGGAGCCATTCTTACTCCCGTATAGGTACATCATTAGATGTTTCACATCAAAAACTATTGCTAGAAGTGAAAATAAATTATGGCAGGTCACAGCCAACTAAAAGTAAGGTAGATAATTATTCTTGAGGCTGTAGCACGAAAACGGTGCGTTTCCAGATATGAGTTTATCGGTAAAATATAATATATTTTGCAGCCCTTACATGCCCCATAAACTAGTAATACGTATTCATTGACACCCATTTAATATCAATATTTACAAATTAGTTTGTGTATGTAATAAATTTATTTTATTTTATTAACTGTGACGAAGTCACATTGTTTCGCCATGAAATTCCAGCACTCCATCGTCCATGTGACACAGAAACAGAACTTGACAGTTTAAAATTGTTCTTAACATGCCCTTAACCTTACCTGTAGTTTGGTGAGCACGCGGTAACGGCCAACGAAATATCCTCTAGTTTCCAGCCTGCCACTATCATTTCGGGGTTTTTCGGGACCGGCATTCTCACTACACATCACACGGCCACCCCAAAAGCAACCCCTAACGTCAATTGGATCACGACTTACAGACCTGTCAAGACCGCAGCGCCAAACCCAGGCGGAATAAACTAGAACTTGAGAGATTTGTTACTTTCTATTTTATTGTAATATTATTTTATATATTTTACCTGTTAGTTTGGAACAAGAAAAACTGGATTTTAACATTTTCACTTGCGTATAGAATTTTCTAGAAATGTTTTAATAGCCAAGCCTCACGACCAATAGCAAGCTATGTCGGTTCTCCCACTCGGCCAATCAAATGCGAGTAAAGCCCTTCCACATAAACCGCGCGCGTTTGAACGAGAATTACTAAAATCTGACTATAAAAGGCGCAGCAGCAGCCCAAGAATTGATTCTGTCCTCTGGCTAGCTGTTCTAGTCAGATCCAGGAGTTCTATAGCTGCTCTATAGAATCAAGTTCCAGTACCAGCCCCAGAAGTAGATTTTGTCTCTGGCTAGCTGTTCTAGCCAGCTACAGAGTCCAGAAGACCTCCTACAGTAGGATCCAGTCATCAAGCGTCGCTGTTCGACGTATCTACGTTTTACCGAGTAAATATTTCACGTACTAAGTTTCTCAGAGTTAATATTTCACGTAGGTACTAAGTTTCACGAAGTAAAGATTTCACATACTAAGTTTCACGGAGTAAATATTTCACGTACAACGTACAAGTTCTCAGAGTAAATATTATTACAAGTTCTCAGAGTAAATATTATTTCAAGTTTGTCTAAAGTGTAAATAATATTTCGCGTACTAAGTTCACAAAGTTGATAATTCCAGTTTTACTTGATAATAAAATTCTCAGTAGTTCAAATAATATTAGTCACAGTTTCGCATTCATTTATTAAATTGTACAAAGTGTGTAAATAAACATAGTCTTAGTGTACTGCATTTTTCACTGCACAAAAACAACCTAAGAATCCTGGGCTACACGACTAGCTATCCGCAAATCTTCTCTCAATTACACGGAGATACAAGATGGCGCCCGAGTAAGAATCAACCCCGACAGCAGCGATGGAGAGTGAGGCTGACGTCACAATTTGGCGACCGAATAATGACGTCATAATTTAGCGATCGAACAATGACGTCACAAAATGGCGCCAGAGCAGTGTCGTTACATAACGTAATGTTTCTTATGTATACAAAATGCTTTTGTAAATTATAGAATATTGTACTGTACGGATACAATACAAAACATATTAAGAACATATTGCGGAAGAAGTAGAAAAAGTTTGGAAACATCTGGGACGTGATTGTGCCAACGGATGAAGAAGATTGGGTGAAGAGAAGAAAAATACATATAATTAGAATTGTATATGTGCAGACGACTTGTGTAAAGTTGTAAAGTCAGGTATTGTGGTGACTGTCAAGACAACTATCGGAGTAGCTGGCAAGCGACTAACATGTTTTGTTATTACATTTAATTTAAAGCTAAAAGTTAGCCATGTATTGTTTATTTTGAAAAATCACAGGCATCTGAAAAAAAGGAATGCAACAAAAAAAAAGCTTCATAGCAACATAAATAAAAAAATAATAATAAGTCAGTAATGAGCCAAGTAATGGTTCAGAAGTAATTTAGCTCCTCTTTCTTTCATTCCTTTTTTGGCCTCAATTTATCTTAATACAAAATAATATAATTTTCATAAAATCGTTTCTTTCTTTACTTAGTAGTGGGGCAAAATTATATTTTCAGGAAAGTGTAAAGTGTTGTGCATTTGTGTTGTGCTCCGAGACCGCTGTTGTACTAAACAGCGGACACCCCTTAATCTACGAATTGGACCAACCGTGCTGTCGCCACTTGGCGGTTTTAATCCGGCAAATTACGCCCCTGCTTCTACACTGCCCTCCTCTCGAGTTCCTCCTGCAGGAGCTTCTGCCCGTATTCAGCCCTGCGCCCTTGGTGGCGTCACTTTGCCAGCCTCACAACCACGTGTGAGGCCTCCTCCTTCTGAACCTCCTACCTTACTGAATCTGGCCGTCACCGCTTCCAGAACAGTTACCGTCTGCAGAATTCATCCAGTCTTCCAAGTCCCGTCAAGATCCTGCCTCCTAGTCACATCCCGTTTTTTCTAGTCAAGGTCAGTGCTTCTTTAGTTTTTTTGACAATCACCACAATCTCAGCTTGCGAGTTTTTGTTGTTTACTATTTAAAGTCTATTGGTCCTTCGAGCATTTTACATAATTATACATAATTTTTGGTCCTTCGAGCATTTTACATAATTATACATAATTTTTGGTCCTTCGAGCCGGATCTTCCACGGTAAAAATTTGATACTATGGAAATCCAATTAAAGTCATTGAAAGCCCTAGCAAAGGGCTATGAATCTCGTATAGTAAAATTGCACGAACTCGCGAAAAAATGCACTCCAACTGACACGCGTAATAATGAACGCTTCTTGGACGAATCCCAAGAAGTCGATTTGTTGAGAGATGAATTTAAAAACGCCTGTATCCGTATAAATGACCTTGAGCTGGCTAATGACACTGGTTTTGAACCTAGCTTCGAAACTCTAATGACTATTGAAATGTATTTTTCGAAAATCAAACGAACGCGTAGCGAGCTAGCTTTGTCGTCTCCCAAGGCACAACAGTCAAAGTCAGGTACGGAAATTAATAAAATTAAAAAACTTCCCCCTATTGAACTGCCATCATTTAATGGAAAAGTAGAAATGTGGCCATTATTTTACCAGTCGTTTAAATCAAACGTTCACGAGAACGTGGCGCTCACAAACGAGCAACGGATTAGTTATCTTATAGGTAAACTCACTGGTAATGCTTTGGAAGTAACGGGAGGGATATTGCCCACACCCGAAAATTACAATATTATTTGGGATGGCTTGGTAAAGCAATACCAGGATAATCGAACAATGGCTAAGCAATACTTAGATAACATTCTAAATATAAAGTCTAGTTCAAGAAACCCAAATGATTTAATAACATTTGTTAATAAATTCTCAGCTTCAGTCGAAGCTCTTAAACAACTCAAAATTCCAGACGTTCTGGATTTTGTTTTATTAAACTGCGCGTCTAAAAAGGTCGATTCAGAGATCGTACAACTATTTGATACGATATTCCGTAAAACGGAATTTCCCTCTTGCCAAACCTTTTTAGAATTTGTCCGGGATCAAGCAAAAATCCTGGAGCGGTCTTCATCTGTAAAAGGCCCACCAAAAATGGCGAAGCATCAGCGCACATTTTTGGCGGCAGATGAAACCCCAATCAAACCAATCAAACCATTCAAACCAAAATCTTGTATTTTGTGTAACAGTGCGGAACATTCCAAACTGTATTATTGTGATAAATTCATTAAAATGTCAGTCCAAGACAGATTTGGGTTTATCAAATCTAAAAATGCATGTTATAATTGCTTATCCAATGTTCATGCAGGTAAAGCCTGTGCCTTGCTCACCACATGTCGGGTATGTCACGGGAAACACCATACACTTTTGCATTTTTCAACTCCTCCAAAATCTCCCGCCAAAAAAATAGCGGAATCGGAGAATGACACTTCATGTCATGTATCCATAAACAACCAAGGTTATATTCTATTGTCAACTGCACAAGTTTACGCTACAGATATAAACAAGGGTAAACAAGTTATCAGATGCTTGCTGGATAATGGGTCACAAAATAACCTTATAACTAAAGATTGTTGCAAACGATTAAAATTAAAAATTACCCCCCTTAAAAATTCAAAAGTCACGGGGATCGGGATGACAAGTCGCCCGGCTTTCGGGTATGTAAATCTTAAAATAGAATCCCGAGTTTCGCCCCATAGATACAATTTAAAGGCTCTGGTAGTCGAACATATAACGGATAACTTACCTTCTTGCAAGCTAACCGTTTCCAAATATCCGTCTTTCAAATCCATTCTCTTAGCCGATAATACTTGGAATATCCCGGGAAAAATCGACGTAATATTGGGGGCTCAAATATATCCGTCGCTGCTTCTCTCAAAACGAGTAGGAAGAGCTCCTACAGCTTATGAAACAACGTTAGGTTATGTTCTTTTAGGAGAACTTGACAATAAATTATTACAACAAGAGTCTTTTTCGTCCTTTTCTGCATTCACTCAAAATAACTTAGCATCCTGTTTACATAAGTTTTGGGAGCTAGAAGAAATGCCAAACAATGCAATAATGAGTCCTGAAAATGCTGAATGTGAGAAAATATTTGTACAAACGACCAAACGTTTGGAGAATGGCAGATATATGGTACACTTACCATTTCAGAAGGATCCAGATTTGCTGGGGAATTCTCGTTTAATGGCCGAACGCCGGCTATCTCATTTGGAAAAACGCTTTTCCCAGTCATTAAATTTACAAAGCCAGTATAACGCCATAATAAATGAGTATTTAGAAAAGGGTTATCTGTCAGAAGTAACGTCAAACGAAGACGGATACTTCATTCCACATCACGCTGTCATTCGTGAAGACAAGGCTACAACGAAAGTTAGAATAGTGCTAGACGCTAGCGCTAAAACTCATACGGGGCTATCGCTGAATGATTTATTATACCCGGGCCCAAATTTACAAGCAGACTTGTTCAATTTATTATTAAATTTCAGGCTATTTCCGATAGCTTTGACAGCTGACATAAAGCAAATGTACTTACAAGTTATGGTGTCAGAACATCACAGAAAATATCAGAAAATTCTTTATAGATTTAATCCCTCTGAAGCAATCAGAGTATTTCAATTCAATCGTATTTGTTTTGGCATAAAATCTAGCCCTTATTTAGCAATGAGAACTATCCACCAATTAGCTGACGATGAAGGTCAAAATTATCCAAATGTCGCGCAATTAGTAACCTCTGAAATGTACATGGACGACTTAGTTTTATCGGCATTAAATACAAACTTAGCCAGCAATATTATACGCGATTCAATTAACTTAATGTCAGCTGGCGGATTCGAATTAGTAAAATGGGCCAGTAATAATGAATCACTCATTGAAAGCTTACCAAATTCACACAAAACAAATCTAGACTTCTCTCATGGAGAACAGCTAAAAATTCTAGGCATGTCCTGGGCTCTGAAAACTGACACATTTACTTTCCAAACATCAAACTTTGACACATCACACTGTACGAAACGAATTATATTATCAACTGTTGCAAGATTGTTTGATGTACTTGGATTAGTCTCACCCGTTATACTATATGCCAAGCTGCTAATAAAGGAATTATGGCAAGCTGGGATATCATGGGATGACATCCCTCCCAACAATATTTCTGCAAAATTTGTCAATCTCATGTCAGAATTTATTTATTTGGAGGAAATGTCAATTCCTCGCCATATCGGTATTTCAGAAAACTGTAAAGTAAATCTTGTGGCTTTTTGCGATGCCAGCGAAGTTGCATACGGTTGCGCCATCTACCTACAAATAACGGAAGTTAACAATATTACAAGCAGATTACTATGTTCGAGATCAAAGGTAGCGCCCATGAAAATTATTACCCTGGCTAGACTTGAACTTTGCGCGGCGTTACTTATGGCAAGGTTGGTAAATTATGTCAGTGAAAAATAATTAAAAAATATCCAATCGAAAATATATATGCATTTTCGGATTCTATGATTGTATTATCCTGGATAAAATCAGTTCCACATCGATAGTCAACATTTGTAAGCAACAGAGTAGCTCAAATACAAGAGAACTTGGACCCTAAATACTTCTTTCATGTATCAGGGAAACAGAATCCAAGTGATCTAATATCCAGAGGAGCACTCCCAACTCAATTAATTCATTGTAAATCATGGTGGCATGGTCCCAACTGGCTTCAATCAAAGGAGGAAAATTGGCCTATTAAGCAATTAAATCCTTTGCCAGTTGATCAACTACCTGAACTAAGATCAAAAACTTTTACTACTACCTCATCTACGAATGATTATTCCGTTTTATATACTTTGGCACAAAATATATCTTCTTGGCACAAGTTACTAAGAATAACAAGTTATATTTTAAAATTCGGTAAAAAACTGTTTTTTAAAACTTATATTTCCGCATCGGATTTAGCCATGGCAGAATCACATGTACTAAGGGCTTTACAAAGTATATATTTCCACGAAATAATAAGAACTCTGCAAAGAGGAAAACTTATAAAGGATAAACAAATACTAAAACTAGCGCCATTCCTAGACGAAAACGGAATATTGCGAGTAGGAGGAAGACTATCCAACGCAATATTACCGTTTGAAGTCAAACATCCAGTTTTACTGCCCAAGTCAGACCACATAGTAGAACTAATCATAGATTATTATCATAATTCAAACTGTCATGCTGGAACAGATTTGCTGCTAGCAATAATTCGGCAAAAATACTGGATCATTGCTGGTAGAGGCGCCATCAAGCAAAAATTGTACAGATGCAACAAATGCTTCAGGACAAAACCGGTTAATACACAACCAAAAATGGGGGATTTACCTAACTATCGCGTAACTGAAGTAAAGCCATTCGCTCATACAGGCGTAGACTATGCAGGCCCAATTAAATTCATAAAATCTAGGCATAAAGGTCAGCACGCAAAAAAGGCATACATTTGTCTTTTTATTTGTTTAACAATAAAGGCCATTCATATTGAAGTAGTCTCGGATTTAACAGTAATCTCCTTTATTAACGCATTTAAAAGATTTTCATCAAGAAGGGGGCCCATTTCTCATTTATACTCAGATAATAGCACCACCTTTATAGGAGCTCGAAATAAATTCAACGAGCTATATAAATTTGTGCAGTCGACTATATTCCACAAAACACTATCCAGCGAATTAGCAATGAAGGGAATAGAATGGAAAACAATCCCTCCCTTCAGTGCTAATTTCGGAGGAATTTGGGAGGCCGCAATAAAAAGTTGTAAGAAACATCTATTTAGGGTCATAGGTAAACAATTGTTAAGCTACGAAGAGTTGATAACACTATTAACACAAATAGAAGCAGTCTTAAATTCCCGTCCTCTGTGTGCCCAAGGCTCAGAGCACAATCCAGAATTGTTGACCCCAGCCCATTTTTTACTTCAAACCCCATTAAAGCATTTACCTATTGCCGAAGTTAATCCCAATTTAATCCATCGTAAATACTTATTAGATTCATTAATAAAATCATACTGGGAAAAGTGGCAGTTAGAATATTTGACAACATTACAAACACGCCAAAAATGGCTAACGTCAAGTAGTCCAATAAAGTTGGGGCAAATAGTCATAGTTAAAGAACATAGACTGCCCCCTTTAGACTGGCCACTAGGTATTATTACCAAATTATATTTTGGAAATGACAAAATAGCTCGCGTCGCGTTGGTTAAGTTGGAAAATAGCGTCATCAAACGCCCAGTTAATAAACTGTGCCCACTGCCAGCGCAATAGACAGCTCAATTGTCATCAATTTGCATTATTGTTATTAATTTATTTACTGTCACTCTGACACAACGTCACTTTGACACATTGTCAAGTAGACGTAACATCATTTGTTCATTGTCACTCGATTTTTCTGTCGAGTTGATCATTCGTTCCTTCTCGCTTCCTAGCAACCGTTCAATTGCAGTGCATTGTTGCGAGATCAAATAATTCATTGTTAGACGCGAATTTCTGGCGCCCGGGAATATGTAAAGTTGTAAAGTCAGGTATTGTGGTGACTGTCAAGACAACTATCGGAGTAGCTGGCAAGCGACTAACATGTTTTGTTATTACATTTAATTTAAAGCTAAAAGTTAGCCATGTATTGTTTATTTTGAAAAATCACAGGCATCTGAAAAAAAGGAATGCAACAAAAAAAAAGCTTCATAGCAACATAAATAAAAAAATAATAATAAGTCAGTAATGAGCCAAGTAATGGTTCAGAAGTAATTTAGCTCCTCTTTCTTTCATTCCTTTTTTGGCCTCAATTTATCTTAATACAAAATAATATAATTTTCATAAAATCGTTTCTTTCTTTACTTAGTAGTGGGGCAAAATTATATTTTCAGGAAAGTGTAAAGTGTTGTGCATTTGTGTTGTGCTCCGAGACCGCTGTTGTACTAAACAGCGGACACCCCTTAATCTACGAATTGGACCAACCGTGCTGTCGCCACTTGGCGGTTTTAATCCGGCAAATTACGCCCCTGCTTCTACACTGCCCTCCTCTCGAGTTCCTCCTGCAGGAGCTTCTGCCCGTATTCAGCCCTGCGCCCTTGGTGGCGTCACTTTGCCAGCCTCACAACCACGTGTGAGGCCTCCTCCTTCTGAACCTCCTACCTTACTGAATCTGGCCGTCACCGCTTCCAGAACAGTTACCGTCTGCAGAATTCATCCAGTCTTCCAAGTCCCGTCAAGATCCTGCCTCCTAGTCACATCCCGTTTTTTCTAGTCAAGGTCAGTGCTTCTTTAGTTTTTTTGACAATCACCACAATCTCAGCTTGCGAGTTTTTGTTGTTTACTATTTAAAGTCTATTGGTCCTTCGAGCATTTTACATAATTATACATAATTTTTGGTCCTTCGAGCATTTTACATAATTATACAACTTGTTAAATACAATAAAAAAACAATATTTAGGTAAAGTTCTGTAATTTTTTGTTATAAAACGACGGTTCGATAGCGATGTGCAATACAATACTTATATAACATAAAATGGAATTGGCGAGAGGTTTTGTGCTGGACACAACAGATTTTTTTTTAAGGAGGAATTGTGTTCGGAATATAATAACTGATGGAAAAATACATGGGAAAAGGGAAAGAGGAAGAAGACAATTTAGAATGTTGACAGATATTAAAGAAGGGAAATAAGAAGGGCCGAAAAGAGAGGTGCATAGTGGTTTGTTGTGAAAACAGTATTTCCGATTAGACCTGTCCAAATACAGAATTCACAGATGATGATATTTAAAAAGTTGAAACAACATGTTTGCTTTTAATCAATAATTTTATAAAATTAATTCAAAGAGAATGCAGTAAACTGAATTTTATAAAATAAAAGATATTTATATATGAAAAGGAATATAAAATTTAATAAACTGCAATAAAGAGAAAAAAAAATAAATGATTTGACAATGTATTGAGAACAAATACTAAATTGATACAAAAACGATTTGTACATACTATTTAAGCATAACTATTGGTATTAATAAGATACTAACAAAATAAGTTAGTCACGGATCACGAAAGCGATTTGTATAGTATAAGAAAAAAAATATTTGATGTTAGTTTAAGATTTAATTATAACCATTGGCATTATCAAGATAATAAAAATGATGTTAATAACAGAAATAATTACTTAAATTTAAAATTTATACCTATACGAAACCATATTAAAAATACCATTATATTATAAAAACCATTACTATAATGATGGTACAATTAAAGTAAGCATTTCAAACTATATCTTCCGACATTTTATGTGAAATCTTATTTGTTAGGCACCTAAAAATCATACTGACGTAAAAATAGCAAAATAAGTGATACATATTTCTCAAACAAAATTGAGATATTCTGGGAATAGAAAACTATTAATAAATATAGTGTGC
This sequence comes from Ophonus ardosiacus, assembly GCA_943142095.1. Lineage (NCBI taxonomy): Eukaryota > Metazoa > Arthropoda > Insecta > Coleoptera > Carabidae > Ophonus > Ophonus ardosiacus. The sequence goes on from OW964823.1 coordinate 40,552,616, forward strand.
ATACTTTAATGTTGGATTTCATGTTATGTAAATTTTTATGTACCGTAGAAAATCTAAAAGTATAAAGCAATGTATAGTTTGCAGTGTAATGTCGATATTTCGTGACGTACATTATTTCCCGGCATACTAAACATTTTTTCATTGGCGTATTTATAATGTCAAGAGACTTGGATAGGCAAGAAAATACTATTTTAATACATGTTTATTACAGGGACTTCAGATATTTTTCCGATTCTTGAAACATAAAGTACTAAAAATTAATAAAATAATTTTCTCTGAAAAGTAAGGTATCCGTGAGTTATTAAAGATAATTCATAGTTATATTTATAACGAAAATAAGTGCATGTAAAGTTCATGTATTTGTTCATTCGGGCTTTCTGAAAAAACCAACAAATTACGTTAAATAATAAATTATTTTTAATAACACCAATGTTTTACTACATTTTCTATGACTTATTATTACGAGTATAAAATTACATGTGTAAACCTAACATTATATTTCTATATTACTCTAGTAAAATTTAATTCGCTTGCTATAGAATTTACATAATGAATCGAATATTGGTTACCACAATTGTAAATATGTAAATACGTAGATATATCATGGAATCATATTGTAATAACAATAATGTGTTTATGTTTACCAATAACAAATAAAATTGATCAGAAGGTATTCGACTATCGACAGATTAATTTCCATACCTCTGTATATGGACTACTAGGAACTAGGAAACAAATCGAAATACGTTTATGAATACATCCATATCTTACTAAATAAACTAAGGGTATTTACAAATATCTGGGAAATCGATTTCTGTGCAAATATAAAAAGTTTGCGAACCAAATTTATGCGTATTGAAATTCTCTTTACATGTTAGGGTACTTATTTTATATGACCAATACGTCATTAATTTTGAAAAATGAGGTAAAATTATAATATTTTGCTTATTCTTATAATCTAGCACCAAATCTCACATTTTCGTTTATAAATTTTCAATGATGTTAAAAGAGAAAAAAAAGAAGTTCATAGAACATTTATTTCATACTGAAACAAGTGTGTCAAATAGATTGAACCGAATTATATTAAATAACTAGAATAATTTTTGGAATGATTAATAAAATACGAATATTAAAATTAGAACATAATATCAACAACTTTATATATATATATATACTTTGTAGTCACTGTAGAATGCAAGCATTTAAAGCTAATGTAAAGAGTGCACCACAAGGTTGGGGGACTTTATACGAAGTAAGGTAGTTCACATAAATCAAATTTTATAATTTGGTTATATTAAATCAAACTTAAATGCACTAGCACAACAAAAAAATAATGCTGTAATGAAAATTATGTTTCTAATAAATTTTAAATTAAAATAAAATTTGTCGTGCAACGGTCTTTCTAATGGTACTGTTTAATGATGTCACTATTTGACATTACTATCATGAAACTCAGATGGCGGAGCGTTAATTCATGAACAGAAATTAAGTTGTTTTCTAATCGTACTAATATATAATTACAGTAGTTGTAATTCGATAGTATCATTAAAATTTTGTAAAAATAGTGGGTGCCAGTCAATGCTTGAATTGTGAAATGACGTTGTTTAGGTCGGCATTTTATTACTATTTGCATATTTTATAAACAGTCAACAAATATAAAATACAAAATTAATTGATAAATAGTAAGTAAGTTAAATAAAAAATTATGACCACATAGATATTACTAAAGATTAAAAAAGTTTACCGACAACAATATGAGATAGCAAAAACACTGAAGTTGAAAAACATAAATTAGAGTTTGAGATCCATGTCTACTCCCCAGATAATACTATGAGATTATTGTATTAATTTTATATTTTTTAGAGTAGTTTTTTTTTGTTGAAATTTTTCCTTTAATGCAAGTCCGGTCCTGTTGTGTGTACAAGAGTGGGGGAGGCGCCGCTCTGGGGAGACGTGGTGGCTTCTGCCTGACCTTATTTACACGGTCAAAGTTAAATAAAGCCTTTTATTCATCCCTCTCGTATATAATGACATATTCACTTTGTTTCATTCTTCATTATACCTCGCCGTCTAGTTTTTGCTCCATTTTTTGATATTTTTCCTTCATTTAAGTTGTTTCATTAAAAGAATTAAAAATATTTGTATTATTTTATTTTTGTATGCAGTTGATACTTGTCGGATAAATTGCGGTTGAAGAAAGAAAATTCAACAATATCGTAATATTTACAAACAATTAATGGACAGCAATGCAATTCGGTAGCAAAAGAGTATGTTCGATTATAATACAGGTAGGTATTGATAATATGTATTTCCAAATATTTCAAAGATATACAATTCCAGGCTCATAATACTAGTTCGGCCGGTTTATATTATTAAAAAACATATAAAACCTACGCAAATTGTGAAAAAATTCTTGTGTTTTTTTTCGACTAGTATAAAATATACCTACACTTACGTGCATAGAAATCGAACAAATCGCAGTTTTAAATTCAATTATTTTCCTTTTTATCTCTCGCTAAATAAAGTATTGGATTGAAGCCAAAAATCGCATAACCAGATTTTAGTGAATAAGCATATTTTAAGATCCCTAGAATCCGATATAAGATTTTTATGATGAGGTGTTTGCGTGTGTGTGCGTATTGGAGCCACTGTTTCTCAAATACTACAAGACTTAAGACATGTTACCTACGGAAGTAGTTGTTTCATAAAAAGAATCTTCTAAATATTGGTTTTTGAAAATATATTTTATTACAAATATTAAAGAATATAAAAATCTTTATCCGATACACTTAAAATTTTTATTATATTTTTAATAGATTTAGAGATAGAAAAAAATAAATATATAAAATAATATATTATATGAATCTCACAGCCTCAACAAGTCCATGAAAACCAGTTGAAAAATTAAAATGTTTGAAATTGACAGATAAATGTCAGTGTCAAAAAACCCACAGACAATGCTGAAAACTTTTTCTGGGAAGTACCTACATTCATTGTTTATTTTATTATTAATTAAATATTTAAAATTATAGACACATATACACATACCCTTCAGAAGAACCGCCAATCTCATCAATGAATTTGAAGAATCTCGAACATTTAGAAGAGTAAAAGAGCAAACTTGTTCTTAAAACGAATTAAAAAATATAAATATGTATAAAGATATAAACATAATGTGTTGTTTGTACCAGAAATGTTAAATATGTAAAAAAATATTAGGCTAACCTAATATTGAAATGGCGAGAGGTATTGTGCTAGCCACAACAGATTTCTTTTTTTTTTTGGAAACTGTGTCTCAGATTAAAATAAAACATATGCTGCTTGAAAGATCATTTAACACGCTTTAACACGAGCTTAAACTAATTAGAATTCCTTTCGTGTTCTGAATCAAAAAGTTCTAAAATGAAATGCATGAAACAAATTAACATTTACACTTAGAACCCGATACAACATTAAAAACCGAATTATATGCATTTTAATACAGACAATAAATGCAATCTGTCAAAACAGTGTTATATTTGTAATAGCAACCTCGTAAATATGCGCTGTACAACCTAGTAAATATGCGCTGTTTTTGTTATCAGTTTCTGCATTCTGCATACTTGATAAGCACTTTTTGTAAATTTAGGCTCATGTTAAAGCGTTATAATCGATCTTTCAAACAGCATAATTTTTATTTCAATCTGACGTGTAGTTTCTAAAAAAAGAATATTAAGTTCAAATGTAGAAGTGATCGATTTTTATGCACGTAAGTGCATTATGAGTATGAGCCTGGGCTTGCATACAAGTAAAAGAATATACGTGCAGTATGCAGTATGCTACCTAATTATGAAAAAATTGTAATTTTTGTTTCGTTAGTTTTAGAGTGTTTAAAAATAGTTTAGAAATACTTGGCTCATCTATGAAAGTAAACTACAATTCAATCAAAACTCTACCACCAGTATTGTTTGCAACGTGTAATTTAAAATTTCCATAAGTCTGAACTTTATCAATTTCAGGAAAATGCGGGATATTTGAGCTAGTATCTCTTCTCGATAATGGAATATGTAGATAGCTCTTGGGACAACGGGAACGAAACGAAAAGAGAAAACGTATCGAATGAAGAACAAAACCAAACTCGAACACTTAATGAAAAATTCACCGAGTGTCGGGTTGCATTTGCCCTGCGGCTCTTATCAAACGAGAACTTGATTGCTACCATCACGGGATTGGTTCATTTTAATTAATTATTTAGTTAATTAAAAGTTATTTGATAGTACAGCAAAGGAAAATAAATATTTCAGAATATCATTTCATCAATACTGAACAAGGCGAACAATTTATAATTTAATTATTTAAAATTGTAATTGCACATTGTACTTATTACACAAAGTAAAACAAAACAAATATTAAAAGAAGTATTTTTAAATTATCCTATCTCATTATGAATTTGGTGACCGACAAAGAAAAAACTTAATTATTAAACTCATGCTGAAAAATAGATATACAACATTAATAAGCACGTCAATAATGATAACGGTAATAACAAAAACGAAGAAGTCGATTATGGTGACGATGATGATAATGACGATAATGATAACAACATTGCGAAACTGATAATGCCTATGATGTCAGAAAACAATGATAATAACGACGACGTCGACGAAGTTGAGGACATTGTTATGTTTTGTGTTATTTTACTCAAAACATATACTTATAGGTAGCGAGGGTTAAGTTGAGACTGATATAGTATGCGTAAATAGAAGCTACTTCGAAAGATCGAACTGTAGCATTAGGGGAGGTACCTACGTATTGTTACGTATATTGTTGTTTAGCCGAATCTTTAACCAAATTGTATCCTATTTATTAGTAATTATTATATATTATTATAAGAAGAAAATTTCTCCATCAACATTTAAAAATTATTATAAAGGGGAAAGGAATTCGCGCCACTTATATTTGTTTAAATGATGGAAATCTACAAATTTAGAACAATTTCATTTAAATCAATAAATTATACATAATTTTTAAATTAAATTTTGCTATTAAAATTTAGGCAAATACAACTAATATTTATAAAATGATACATTTTCAAAAAATACAGTTTAAAGTAACAGTAAAATTTGTAATCGAAACAAGATTTAAATCAAATAAAAACTACTTAAATTAATCTATTAGTGCACAATTTAATTTAACCTGAAACCCAAGTTCTGGAAATAAATTTACAAATTACAACACAAATAACAGTAAACCAGTTAACTATTTACGGTGGTAAACATTTAACTTTAAAGTAAATTACAGAAGTCGCACTTAAAACGCTATGTTAAAACGTTGAGGGAATACCCACAGCTTCTTAAGGGTTTCAAATTAAACATTAAGAGTTAAAAGGGATATTAAATCGTAGGTTTTTTTATCCGGAATCTTAAACTCGAGTGAAATGGCAGCCCACGACACGCAATGGATTTAAATGTGTTTGAACGAACGTTCTGAGATCGTAATGTGCCTGGTTTTTCTCTTGTTTTCCTCGGAATGCTACGCGTACACGGAGCTGGCTACAGATGGCAGCACAGAATGTAAACTGATCTTTCCAGCTCGAAGGATGAATTTAACAAGTTCAAATAACAGAGCGCACAGCGCCCGAACCAGGATACGTACAAACTCATAATGTTTTTAATTTGAAAGTAAAAAAAAAAACTTTATGTTTTTAACCTGATTCTCGTGGCGTAACAATGTTATACTTGACAAATCAATACCTATATACGAGTACTAGTTAAAAATCGGCAAAATATTAAATAATTTTTTTTTCTGCATAGGTACCTAATATTTGTTGCCGAATAATATTATTACTGATCAGGCCAGTAGTCCAGTCATTAGGTAGATTTTTAGATATGTTATCTATTTAAGGGTCGTTAATAAAAAATGTAACTTGTCGACCTTGAGGGCCTTCGGGATGCATCGCCACTTGGAAAAAACGGCGCATAAAAGCGGTTTTTTCAAAATATCTCTTCACCTATTTGCATTACGGCAAAAATAGTTCTTTTTGAATTTTTTAAGAATAAAATTCCCTATAGCTTTCATCTAAAACATTTCTTTCTTTAATCAATAGATAGCGAGCTACAAAGCTTCATATAGAGCAAATTTTTGAAAATTTCCTTAATGCTTTATTTAGTTCATAATTTCTTATGTTTATTTTTATTTTTGTACAATTTAGTTATTATTATTAATTAATTATTGTAATTTAACTACTAGGAAATTTATGATTTTACCTCAAATTAATTACAAGAAAAGTTTTTTAATGGAATCTTGTCCACAAAAATGCGCTGAATAACATATCAAATGTTGCGGAAATCGGAGCACGGGAATCTCCCGCTAATAGGGCTGTTGCAAGAATTTTTATATTACTTCTAAGTATTAAATTTGAAAAGATATTGTTCTTTAAAGAGCCTCAAATTTGAAAATATCGCGAAATATCCTTTAGATATTTTACAATTAATTTTTGAAATTTGGATAAAATTTTGAATAAGTCACGTGATCTGAAACAGAATGTGACGTCAGAGTATATACATCTTCAGCGGTTCTAAAGGTGCCAAGTGTATTGTCAAAGTTGTCAAACAAGTGTCAAATAAGAATCACGACCAGAAATTTAAAGTAAAATATATTATCAATTTATATAATAAATTCAGTTTTTATATTTTATTTTACCTCAACTCTTTAACACCCATTATTTCGGTAGCAGTAAAACAATCGTTCTGATATAAATCCAGCTATTGACCTCCGGTTAATTGTCCGATTTAACTTGAGTGTAATTTGAATTAGCCACCATTACTTTATTATTCATTTACAATGAGCAATGTCAGCTTCAAATGTCAAATTAAAAGATTTTGTTATTAACATGTGACAAACTGTAGCCTACGTTTATTTATATAAATAATATGAATAAACGTAGGTGATGGAAAAACTGTTTTCCTATTGGCTATTAATGATGTAATATATGTGCTTCTACGTCACAGGAGTGGGGGGTAGTTTTTCAGGACGCCAATCTTTTTATTTAATTATTTCCACAAATAACAACAAATTATTAAAATAAAAATTATTATTATTTTCGGCCATTTGCTCAAAATAATTATGAAAGTTATTTAAATTGTTCTAAAAACAAACAATATTACTTATTTAATACTTAGTCTAATAGGTTTCACTGTTTATAACAGTTTACATTCGTCGTGGCATCGAAACAAGTAAATTATTGATGATTTTTTTTATAAAAGTTGTCAACGTTTTCCTGCAATTTTTTTATTTTTTCATCCAGCACTCTGATTTTGTTAAAGATACGATACACGATTCTTCCTAATAACTCAAACTTACAAGAGTTCCCTCTAAAACATCTGCAAATCGGCTTAAATCTCATTTTCTGATTCAAATTTCGATACAATTAAAGATAAATAATATTAAGTACCTACTTAATATGTGTCAATGTGGTTGATGAAAAATTGAGAAATGAGCCGATTTTCAGATATTTTAAATTTTAGAAGAATTTCATGCAGTAACTCGCAAATTGTTTATCGGCAAAAATTGTGTAATACATTAAATGAAAGAGAATTTCAAACTGAATTCATATTTTCAAACCGCGTTATCGTATCTTTAACAAGATCAGAGTGGTGGATGAAAAAATAAGAAAATGTAGTAAAACGTCGACAATTTTTATAAAAAAAAAAACATCGATATGTACTTTTTTCGGTTGCATGACGAAAGCAAACGGTTATAAATAGTGAAACCTATTAGACTAAATATTAAATATGTAATATTGTTTGCTTTTTGAGAAATTTAAGTATATTTCATAATTGTTTTGAGCAAATGGCCAAAAACCTGAATATGCCGCCATTTTTCCCAATTGGCGAGAAGTTCCCGTGCTCCGATTTCCGGAAAATCTTGATATGTTATTCAACAAATTTTTCTGGAACAGGATTCCGTTAAAAAGCTTTTCTTGTAATTGCTTTGAGGAAAAATTATAAATTCCCTGGACTATAAAACGTCTTTAGAATGAGAAAAGAAAAGCAAAAAACAATAATATATATATAGTAGTTAAATAGTAATTAAAGAAAAATAAATAATTTGTAAAAAAGTAAAAAAAAAATGTAATAAAATATGACCTTAAATGAAGCATTAAGAAAATTTTCTAAAATTTGCTCTATTTGAAGCGCTATAGCTCGCTATTTATTGGTAAAAAAATGTTTGAAATGAAAGTTGTAGGGAATTCTATTGTCAACAAATTCAAAAATAACTATTAATGCTAATAGGTGAAGAGATATTTTGGAAATACACTTTTTTGTGTCTTTTTCCAAGTTGGCGGTGCTTCCCGATGGCCCCCAAGGGCGAAAACGTATCTTTTATTAGAATCCCTAAATATATAATATATCCAAAAATAAAAAATTCCCGACCTTTTGTGGAATAAACCCTTATATCTCTACTAATTACTGGACTAAGTTATATAAATGAGCCGAAACCTGTAGTGACTGCACGCATTTTTGAATTCTATCAAATGAGGCATTTGTTGTCGCTTTTCGCCACGAAGCGAAAATTTGGTAGCATGCGTGTTTCAAAAATATTCGCCTGCAAGCGCACGAGTCAAGGCGAAAGTATTAACCTAACTTCATTATTTTGTCTCGCCAGTCGATTTATATATTTATTATATATAACTGTTATAATATTCTCTATTTTAACAGTATAAAACCCGGAAATTTTTCAAATAAAAAGTGAATATAGAATTCTAAAAAATGCATGTTACCAAGTTTCGTAAAAGTAAAATCGTATATTCGCCTGTTTTCTGTGATAGAATTCTAAAGTGCATGCTGTCGCTACTAGTGGCAGCACGACCTACAATTAGAATAAAAAACTATTGTGACAGTAGCATATAATAAATATATAAATTATATATAAATTGGCTTTGAAATAAATTGTGACAAAATAATGACGTTAGTTTAATACTGTCGGCTCGAGTCGTACGCTTTCTGGCGAATATTTTGAGACTCGCATGCTTATAGCTTGTCTCAAGATATATGTACATGGCAATACTTGTGAATTAGCGGCCCAACCCTTCATAGCTGGATATTTTGCCGGCGATTTGACCAGGTTCGGATTAGGAAAATTTTAAAAGGATGATTATTTTCAAAGGAATATAATATTTCCAAAATATGATTATTATTTACCGCTGGTTAATATTAACTGTTTAACAATATTTTGTAAATTTGTATAAATAGCGTAAACACGTATTTTGTATTATTACTCCTTCAAGTATTTAATAGTAAATACAGCACAAAATTAGTGATAAAATGTCTGAGAAGAAGCATCTCAGACTTCAAGACGGCGATTCATTTATCAGAAGACGCAAAGAAAATTATTTTAAATATTTTTAATACATTGAAAAGTGAAGGTGGATATATTTATTGACGAAGCAATAATTACTCTTTACGAGGATTGTACAGTATTTATTGTTCCTAACATACTAGGCTTTGAAACACTGTCTTCATAACAACGGTAATTGTTTATTGTTTATCTGTTAAACGAAGTGCCAAATTTGATTATTCTAGTGTTAATAATGTACAAGGCTTGATAAGATGTCAGCAAGATGGGTACCCCGAATATCGGTGCCCGAAAAAACACAAGAGAGAGTCACCTCCTCAGAAGCCAATTTGGCTTGTTTAATTAAAATACAAATAGCGTTTTGGCTCGCTTTGTTATAGTTGATGAAACATTAGATTACGAGTCGAAATTTCAAAGTATGGTATACGAGGAAGATATATTAAAACCGACGAAGCTATTATGGCAGCAGTTCACAACTTCGTCTGCGATAAAGATTCCGATTTTTTAAAAAAAGGTGTTATTATGTTAGAACATAGGTGAAATAAGTGGCTTCAAGTACACGGTAATAATGTTGAAAAATAAATTTGTTTTGGAATAATACTACCTTTTTAGTTTAAGTTCTGTATTTTTTATTACTAAAACCCAATGTTTCGGTACCCATAATCTGCTGCCTTCTTTAGGGGAAATTGACATAAAAATGTGAAAAAACAAAAAAACAACAAGTAATTAAGGTAACATGAAAAGTACGTAAATGTTACCATTTTTATGTATACAATTTTCTATACAACTGTCAATTTTGTTTGAGGTTATATAAATTTTTAATAAAATCTTTTTAAATCTTTAAATCTAATTGCAGCTATTGTAGCTAAGACCAGGTGAATGTGCTAAATGGTTAAGAAAGTATGTATTAATGTAGTTTAAGTTAGTCATATATGGATTTCCAGATGTTAGATAGAAAATAATTCAAAATTTGTACCACCTTTTAATACTACATTATATATTCTAGTGACATATAAAAGTCAATTATTCGTACAAGACAAGGTATTCTATTTTTCCATGAAGAATTCTTTTACTAAGCGGCTATGCACTAGCATGTCGAGTTTTAGTGGAATAATACTTTAGAGAGAAATTTCCCAACGAGGAATTTCAAATATTCCGCCAGAAATAAAATATTTCTCAAAGCCACGATTTTGTGAAGATAAAAGGAAAAATATTTAATTAAAGTTATTAATTTCCCGTCTTTTGTGAAAAGAAAAATGAATAAAAATTAGTGAAAGAAGATGTGCGTCTTTGAACATGATGTTAATCACAAGTTATTGTAAAGTTACGGACTGCATGTCAAAGTCCAAAACTTGAAGTTTTACATAAAAGAAACTTCATTATGTACTTCTATTTTTATGAAGGATACCAGTTAGTCATTATACATATATTTTTTAAAAAAAAAAACCACTCAACAGGATTAACTCCCAATTACTGAGTAGGTTTACATACACAAACATCCATGCCTTAGTGGGATTCGAACCCAGAACCCAGACAGCATTCATGACTAAGAGGCGTTGCTCTAACCATTGAGCCACCGGAGCCAACAAAGTAAAATAAACAAGAATATAACAAAAGTACTCATTTAAGAAAAAAATTTAAAATAAAGAAATATGTTTCCATTTAAATTATAAGTCAAGATTTAAATTACATAATTATAAATTTTGATATGCAACGTGACGCAAAAATTATTATACTCATTATCAGGCATTTTGGTACTATTAATTAAATAATATCTGTAGGAAGATGTAGTAAATATTACTAATTATTATACCATATGTTCCGTGCACTTTTATTATTATTAACAAATACGCATTATATTATTTCATAATGTATTAAACATTTTTGATAAAAATTAAATTGTTATTTAAGTGAGAAACGATACAATATGAAGTTTATTGAGGGTTACGCTCAAATTATAAGAAATGAAAATTGGGTCATTTTACATTTTCTGATTTATTTGCTTTGGTGTTTATTTAAATAAATGTTTTATTTACGTACCTTATACTTTACCATACTGGCCGTCAAATAAATGTGGACTGGAGATTTCTACATTGTTGCCAATTCCGTTGATCATGTTGAAAATGCAGGGTGGGGAGGAAGGAAAACGTTGAGCAGTCCATATTTATTTGAAGACAAGTATAGTACTTTTAAAGAATTACACAATAATAATATTCTCTCTTGTATACTCTGCTGTCACCGGTCACAATTTTAGGTTAGAATATTGTTTTGCATTGTGGAGCGTAAATGTGTATGTGTGAAGTGTGCGCATAGTGTGAGAGAGAAATGTTTTTGTGTGAGTATCAAGCCATTTCGTTACAAAGATAGTACGCGCGTTCTCAACCGCGAAAGTTTATTAGCAAATTTAGGAATGTAAAGTTGCTCATTTCAAATTATTTTACATTATTATATTTATAAAATATGACAGAATTCATGATTATATAAAAAACGACTTTTTTAAATGATTCCATTCTGATAGGTCGTAAAAACCAATATCATTTTACACAATTACTTGTCTATCGTACGTAATTAAGTTGCAAAAGTTGCTAGAAGTTAGCATTTTCTTTATTTATAAAATTAGAAAAAATTAATAAGAAATAGAACATACGCCATACTCATATGATTTAGTAATGAACTATTTTTGGCTTTTTTGGGCTTAAAAAATACGAGTAGTAGGATTTCGTTTGCAGAACAATTGATGCTGTAAGCTGTAGTTCATGTTTATTTTAAAAGTATATAATTAGTTGTAGTAGGATGCTACGATCAAAGAAACGCATGTCTTAGGCCAGGTTTTTCCAACTCTTAACTTATCCGCCAGATAAAAAAATATCGCATCATTAAATTGACATGTGTATAATTTTGTCAATTTACTCTGTAATATCGATGCGATATTTTCATATTATCTGGCAGTTAAGTTAACTGATACTTTATTCAGAGATAGAAAAACCGGGTCTTAATATAAAAGTATTTAATTATATATCATTTTAACATAAGATATTGTGAAAAATGTTATATTAAGAAATCAAAGCTTTTCTTCTTAAAACTATTTTAGAAATGGGAATAAAATAGAAAAGTTGTTTCTATAAGCTTCCTCACCATTGGTAACTTTTTAATTTGAAAAGGTACGAGGTTGGTTAAATGAGCAAAATTGTGCCATTTTGAATAAGAAAAATGGTGTTATCAGCAAAAAAAGTGTATTAACTATCCCCGAAACATGGGACAATTTTTTTTATTCTTTCACTGAAAATAGTTTATTTTTCTTTTCAATAAGATAATGTTCTTTATATACAATTTTTTCAAATAAACGAGTTATTTACTTTAAAAAATAAAAATTTTGTGTACTGTTTCTAGTTAATTTAGCCAAGTAAGCCACTGAAACAATAATTACCTCTCGCCTAAAAGAGGTGGACTCATGCTTATTCAGATTTTTGTGTATAAGCACGTCTTAAGGTCACTAGAATACGATTTTATTATTATCACAATAATGTCTGTGCGTGTATGTGCGTGTGGATGTTGGAGATCCGGTTTCTCAAATTCTGTAAGATTAAAGACCAATTTAGCTATGTATTCCTTAATCTGATCTTAATTTTTTTTAGTATTTTTAATAAAAGTTTGTTTAATTTTGAAGAAATTAGTGAAATAGTCTTAATTGTCTGTAATTTAATTGTAATTAATTTTTATTCTCAATATGACGCCACGGCGTCACTCCTATCTTTCTCTCGCTCTGCACCATACTCTATAGTAGGTTGCGAGAGAAAGATAGCAATAGTGTGACGTCACAATGGCAGTCTTCCTTCAAATATCTCGAAGAGTAATTATTAAAAGAAATGTTTTTTTTTTAATTCAGTTGTTATTTATTTCGTAGTATTTTAAGAACAAGGTGTACATTTTATTATTTTTACCTCCCGCTACCCTTGGTAAGGGAGGTATAGGGATCGTGCTGAAAATCACATATCGCGATTTTAGCAAATGACCAGGTTTTAAGGTCCCTAGAATCCAATTTTAACATTTTCACGATGATGTCTGTATGCGTGTATGAGTGTGTATGTGTGTGTGTATGTGTGTGTATGTATGTGTATATGTGTGTATGTGTGTGTGTATGTGTATGGATTTTGTCTTCGCTCTAACTCAAATACTATCATTCAGAAAATTCTGAAACCTTGTATTTCTATCCTAATCTAATATGAAAAGAAGCCATTAGATTTTTCGCATTTTATGTCTTATGAAAATTAAAGATTATTGAATTTTCTACAGGAATACATTAATACTTTTTCTATATATTTTACAGACAAATTTAAAAATATTTTTTTTTATTAGTCCCAAAGCCTAAGATAAACACAATTCTTTTGTTGCACAGTTCATATTTCAAATGAATGTAACTGACAGTAAATGTCACTGTCAAAAAACTAATCGCTTCAAATTAATAATAGTGACATTTCAAAAAGAAAATAGTAAATAATAGTTTTCTACAATGGAACTGTTTGCAGCGTTAGTAAATACGTAGGTATGTATTTAAATTAATAAAAATTAAATAGCGGGAGGTTTTGTGTTGGCCACGTCAGATTTTTTTATTATGGTGGAGGACCGCATTGGACAACCGGAAATAGTATTTTCCTAAAAAAAATCATGTAAATATTATTTTTTGGAAATTGATGTTATTACAAAGATTAAAGAATATAAAATTCTCTATACATTTAACATTTTTATTACATCTCTTTTAGATTTAGAGATAGAGAAATAAATAAATAAAATATTCCATTGTAAAAAATCTTACAGCCCAAACAACTCCATGGATACCAGTTGAAAAATTAAAATGTTTGTAATTAACAGAAAAATGTCAGTGTCAAATATCCAGATACATTTCTGAAGGCTTTTTCTGGGAATTACATTTAATATTTCTTATTATATTATAAATTAAATATAAAAATTATGGATACGTATACTACATATACCAATCAGAAATACCGCCAATCCCGTCAACAAATTTGAAGAATCTCAAACATTTAGAACAGTAGGAGAAAACTTATAGAACGAATTAAAAAATATTAAAAATATAAGAATAATATATGTAATTAGATTTTTTTGGGTATAAATACAGTATGTACTTATATGGAAATTACGAGAGATCTTGTAATTTGCATTAATAATTAAGTGTAAGTTTAATGATGTCTGATGTCGCTGAACAAGAAAAGACAAGAATTCTCTTTCCCATTTCTCCTTGTTAATTCAAAAGAATTATTGTATAATCCATAACTTAAATGATCCCTAGGCGTTCAATACTTTTTATATTTTGTCTTTTTATATCCTTATGTTAGGTTTAAAATATTGAATTAATAATGTATGGTTTAGATATGAATAATAATAATACTGGTACTAGGGAATGTATGAAATAAAAAAATACTCCGTGTAGTGAAACATTGAATTATATGACCAAACGTTTTTTTTAATCCATCTAATAATTGTAAAGTTCAAAAAATTACCGTTGTCTTTTAAATTTGTTAAATAATATCATATTAATAGAATTCGAGAATTAAAACTTCTGTTGCGTCACCTGCAAGAGAGCGAAATAGATATATAGACACCGATCTCTTTTGCTTTTTAAATTTACTTAAGTAATTAAAAAATTATATAAGTACCAATTATTTAATCTGTTAGTAAGAGAAGCAAATTGTGAAATATGTCCATTTATTTCAAAATTGGCTAAACTCTTGCTAATGATCTTTTTTACTAGTATTTCAGCAAATAAAGTATTTTATAAAGTTTGATTAAACTGACAAAATTTCAAGAGTAGCCTTATTCACGTTTCTATTAGGTTTGAATAAATATATTTAATTTTAATGCACCGTACCTTATTAACCACCTATTTATTCCATCGTTAAACAAAATACTACTTCACAATAACAATCATTGTTTACATTATGCATAACTTTGCATATGTTAGTCGTAGAAAATGCTCGTAGCAGCAAGCAATGTAACATTTATGGTCGATTTTCATGTAAAAGTAACGAATTAGCCCACCTTGCGGCAAACTTCTTACAGCCAATTTTTCTCGAGGTAAATTTATATAAATGACGCGCTATTTTCTTTCGCGTTCCCGGAGTGTTTTCCCAATTTTCCGAAATAACATTCTTTTCGCATTCCGGAGGCGAGGAAGACTACCGCGATCTCGGAATAGGCATAGCTTCTTGTTTATATAACTTATTAAACTGTTTTCCTTGTTTCACTATTAATTTGCTGAGGATGTTACGTTTAAGGAATAAATCTAGTTTAGCCAAGAGAGGTTCGTGAGCCTTCTCCAGCAAAAAATCTCTTTCCCAGGCAAAAATCTAGAGGGGATTTTGTTTACTTTTAATTTAACTTATTTATACGGTATTGATTTTATCGGGTTTTTGTCGGTTGTTTTATTTTAAAAAATTGTATTTTGCCAGGAAAAGATCACGCCAGCAATATAAAAATTAAATGAATTTTTATAACCAAATTAAAAATCTGTTGTAGCCAGCACAAGACTTTCCATCAATTCGATGTATTTTGTATAACTCATATATCAAAAGTTTCTTTGAAAAATTCTATATATTCTATAAAATTGTTACACGAACACATACTAATTTTTACAAATTCCTTACCAATAGTCCTTTTGAAAAATACAATAAAATTGATGAATGAAAATACACTATGTAAATTGTACTTGACATTTCCTTTCTTTTTCAGCTTTTCCTTATTTTATAATATTGTTTACCATTACTAGTCTGCACCTCACAGGCTAAAGGAGGTCATAAGTTTCAAGCTATTGAACATAGGGGAATTCGATTCACAAGTGCTCACCTAACGCACATAGCCACTATTTATTATATTTTTAACTCTCGCTAAGAAAGATATTGTAACCATGCTCAAATTCGCATATCCAGATTTTAGTGGATAAGCACATTTTAAGGTCCCTATAATTCGATTATAACATGTTTACGATGATGTCCGTGTGTGTGTGTGTGTGTGTGTGTGTGTGTGTGTGTGTGTGTGTGAGTGAGTGTGTGTGTGTGTGTGTGTGTATGTGTGAATGTTGGAACCACGGTTTCTCAAATACAATGACTTAAAAAATATTTAACTGCAATTTCCTCAATCTGATAATCCTGGGAAGAGCTGATTAGATTTTGGTAACAATTGGACAACCGGAAGTAATAGTTTCTTTAAAAAAAATCTTCTAAATATTATTTTCTAAAAATTTCTGTTACTAGTATTATTGAAGAACATAAAATTCTACATCTGATATATTTAAAATTTTTATTATATCTTGTATAGATGTAGAGATAAAGGCACTGTAATATATAGAATAATCTAATCGCAGAGGCCAAGGCACTATGGAAACCAGTTGACAAATTCAAATGTTTATAACATAGTTTGTAAATGATATATGTCAGTGTCAAAAACCATCAGTTTTAGTGACATTATGAAAGTTTTTTCTGGAAAGTATGTACAATGGGCTACTTGCGTGGTACTGAAAATTTTATTTCTATCACTATATACGTAATGTTATGTTGAAAACATATATTACAAAATATAAATTTTATTTTAAAAAAGTTATTTGTTTTTTAGTAAATTAAGAAAGAAAATTTTCTGTGACGTCATTATATTTAACTGAAGAAGAGGACCATGTTGAAGAATGTAACTTATAGATGGCATTGCGTGCGAGAAAGTTTTAATTTGAATTTGACATTTTTCTCTCTCTGGGCTCTCAAATATATTAATTACTTCACAAATAAATACATAGGTAGTTACATGTAATTTAAAATATCGATACGAAAAAGACAAACTAAAATACTAACCTCCAAACTATTGTTGAAACGTCAAACAGGATGTCTACATTACCCGTACAAACAAACGCTATGGCTTTACGACCACTCATTGGTGCGGCGTAATTCTACGTCATACATGGCGGTAATTCAAATAATCAAATTTCATTATTTTTTTCTGGTTAATTAATAAAAATTTGGTCAAAAGAAAAAATAGGGGTAGCAAGTTTTTACATGCTCTTCAAAAATATGAAATAAAAAAAAGGTACGCAAGTAGCCCATTGCGGCAAAAAAATTGAAACACCTACGTTTATCTTGTTGGCTGTTTTTATGAATTTTTAACATAGTAATTTGCATCGACCTTTAAACTAATAGACGCAGCGTACGAGCAAAACGCTTGTCCCGCCATAACGGTGCAGACACAGTATCTCTATCCTTCAACAGTACGGAAGTTAAGAAAACGCGGCAAAATGAAAAATTTGATTTGTCCCTTTTAATTTGAATTTGACATTTTTCTCTCTCTGGGCTCTCAAATATATTAATTACTTCACAAATAAATACATAGGTAGTTACATGTAATTTAAAATATCGATACGAAAAAGACAAACTAAAATACTAACCTCCAAACTATTGTTGAAACGTCAAACAGGATGTCTACATTACCCGTACAAACAAACGCTATGGCTTTACGACCACTCATTGGTGCGGCGTAATTCTACGTCATACATGGCGGTAATTCAAATAATCAAATTTCATTATTTTTTTCTGGTTAATTAATAAAAATTTGGTCAAAAGAAAAAATAGGGGTAGCAAGTTTTTACATGCTCTTCAAAAATATGAAATAAAAAAAAGGTACGCAAGTAGCCCATTGCGGCAAAAAAATTGAAACACCTACGTTTATCTTGTTGGCTGTTTTTATGAATTTTTAACATAGTAATTTGCATCGACCTTTAAACTAATAGACGCAGCGTACGAGCAAAACGCTTGTCCCGCCATAACGGTGCAGACACAGTATCTCTATCCTTCAACAGTACGGAAGTTAAGAAAACGCGGCAAAATGAAAAATTTGATTTGTCCCTACTTGTTATTGCATAATTCGTTTTATTATATATTTTTAATATAATCTTTATATACATATGTATATTATTGGGGACAAGTAATAATTAATAAGAACTTACATATGAAATGACACAGCTGAACCGCGTACGTACTGCTGACTGCACGGAATACACCGTTTCCCCATTATTTTGTAGCACACACACCTCACAACACATATATTTACGTATATATTGACAGAAATAATTGTAAATGTTCTCCAAAAAAGTAAATAATACGCAGTCACGAAACGTCAAATGTAGATTTTGACAACTATTTAGTGATAGAGAGCGATGTATAGAGGTTTACATATGTCTGAAAAAGATGTACAATGAGTACGAACGTATGCGCAGTATACTTTAACTGAGAACTTCCGTATTGTTGAAGGACAGAATATATATTTCTATCCTTCTATGTTGGAGCATAATTCTAACAATAAAAGAATAGGAGACACTTGGTCCATTAGTTTAAAGGTCGATGGTAATTTGACTTGCATGTCAAAATGACATCAAATAATGTCACACAAGCAGTGGCGTTTCATTATGAAATCCATAAAACTGTTTTTATTTACTTAATTTTTATTTTACTAAGTAAATAATTTAATCAAAACAAAGAAAGAGAACCATGTATCACTTATATCAAAAATAAAATATACCTAATGAAAAAAAAAATTATAAACCAAACAATCAAAAACAAAGAATTAATATTTTATGGGGGCTTCATTTTTTACCTCCCGCTATCCTTGGTAAGGGAAGTATAGGGATCGTGCTAAAAATCACATATCGAGATTTTTTTTTAAGGTCCCTAGTATCCAATTTTAACACTTTCACGATGCTGTTTGTATGTGTGTATGTGTGCGTGTGTATGTGTGTGTGTATGTGTGTATGTATGTGTATGGATTTTCTCTTCGCTCTAACTCAAATACTATCATTCAGAAAATTCTGAAACCTTGTATTTCTATCCTATTCTAATATAAAAAGAAGCCATTAGATTTTGGTGTACATCGAATAACCGGAAATGACACTTTACCTGAAGCTTATAAGGGTTTTTCTTCAAAAAATACCATTAAATGCCATTTTTTCGCATTTTATGTCTTATGAAAATTAAAGATTATTGAATTTTCTACAGGAATACATTAATATTTTTTCTATATATTTTACAGATAAATTTAAAAAAAAATTTTTATTAGTCCCGAAGCATAAGATAAACACAATTCCTTTGTTACACAGTTTATATTTCAAATGAATGTAACTGACAGTATATGTCACTGTCAAAAAACTAATCACTTCAAATTAATAATAGTGACATTTTAAAAAGAAAATAGTAAATAAAGCAATAGTTTTCTGCAATGAAACAGTTTGCAGCGTTTGTAAATACGGCGGTATGAATTTAAATTAATAAAAATTAAATAGCGGGAGGTTTTGTGTTGCCCACATCAGATTTTTTCTATCACAGTTTGCAAACGTTTATTCATCGATAAAATCGTATGCCTAATTTGTCTAGAGTGTATTTTCTTTAGTAACAGGGCCCATGTTTTCGATGGCGTTTAAATCTTGACTTTTTGTCGAGGCATTTTAGTGCTTTCAAATTATTTTCATTTAATGTGACATTGACATTTATGTAAATAATTACAGAAAATTTACGACGCCTATGTTTGAATATCCTGGCAAAGACTGAATTATAAAAATAAAAAATAGGTGTTTCCGTTTTTACATCTCGCTAAGAGAGGTATTGGAATCATGCTAAAATTCGCATATCCAGATTTTAGTGTATAAGCACGTTTTAAGGTCCCTACAATCCGATTAAAATGATCTCTCTCTCTCTCTCTCTCTCTCTCTCTCTGTGTGTGTGTGTGTGTGTGTGTGTGTGTGTGTGTGTGTGTGTGTGTGTGTGTGTGTGTGTGGATATGTGTATGTATAGCTGGATGTTGGAGGGACGATTCCTCAAAAACTATAAGACTTAAGACCTGTTTAACTATGAATTCCTCAACCTGACATTCCTGGGAAGAGCTGAAAAGGTTTTGGTAACAATTGGACAACCGGAAGTATAGTTTATTAAAAAAAATCTTCTAAATATTATTTTTTGGAAATTTTTTATTACAAATATTAAAGAATATAAAATTCTCTATATAGTATATTGAACATTTTTATTATATCTTCTATTGGATCCAGCCACAGAGCGTCGCTGTTCGACGAGTCTAAGTTTCACCGAGTAAATATTATTCCACGTTAGTCTTCAGTATAAATAATATTTCAGATACTAAGTTTCAAAGAGTTAATATTTCACGTACTAAGTTTCACAGGATTTCACGTACTAAGTTTCACGAAGTAAATATTTTGCTTACTAAGTTCTCAGAGTAAATATTATTTCACGTATGTCTAGAGTATAAATAATATTTCACGTACTAAGTTCAGAGTAGTTTGAGTAATAATAGACTATATATATATATATATATATATATATATATATATATATATATATATATATATATATATATATATATATATATATATATATATGAATTTTAGAATATTTTATTCATCTTATTTATTTGTGTTTCAACATCTTGAATAATCAGCATTAATTGATTATACTAGCAGTTAGTAGTTATTTTACTTCATACAACGTTGCTTTAAGTAACTTCATAGGTAAAAATCGCAAGGATTTAGATTGGGTGGCCCTGGTATCGAACTGACGTTACTAATAATTAATATAAACATATTTTGTTATTTGTTCAATCATAGCTACTAGATTTTTCGCGATTACCTATATTTTTCATTTCGCTAGGTGAGGATGAAATGTAATACGTACAAGAAAAGTGAAATAGAATAGCTAGTTTATGACCATACCAGAATAAAATTGGAACATTGTAACCAATTAAGTGATAAATCATAATATTATACATTATAGTGACATTTACACTGTAAATGAAATATCTGGTACATTGTTTCCAAATGATTAGAAATAACAAAATGTCAAACTAATTAGAGTTACTTGTCAAAAACACAAATTTAATTCATAAAATTGATTATAACAAATGAAATAAATTAATGATATCCACCAATATTGATTCATTATCTTTACTTTGTAGCTTGTACTTTGTAGTTTGTAATGGATTTAATAAAGATAATAATAGAGTACATGTCAGGACGACTAAATGTCACAGCACCCAAATTTCATCACGTCTAAATTTCACAGCGTCCGAACTTTATAGCGTCTGAATGATGCTTCTGCCCTGTAAAAAACGTTTTAAACAGCAAAGAGAAACAGACATGCGTGGATATATATATAACTTGTTACACTGATTCTTCAAGGTTTTAAATACGGTTTGAAAATCATTCGTTTTTGGAATATTAATCGTTTTTATTTAAATCGTTTTACACTTTGAGATATTTCTATTTTTTTTCTATATATTCCAAAAATGACTAGATTTTTAAGATTTTTGCCATCTCATTATAAGCAACTTGATTTCATTTTTCACACACTCCCGTCTTTGCTTAAAGTTGGGACATTTTCTAGTTTGATTTCATTAGTTTCACGTTATCATCGAAAACGCCTATTTGTTTTGAACTACCAGATGTACCTTTGATAAATTGATTGGGCGTTAGCGCCTCTTCTTCTTCGCTGTCCAAAAGCAACTGTTAGCTCAAGACGTGATATAGATAACAACTTTAGAGCCGTTACATGTGTTTTTGACCCCATTAATCGACATTCTATGATGTTAGACATAAATATGCCACTGCAGAACTACGTTCGTTGCTGGAGTTGACAAATCGTCGGCCGACTATTGGAATGTACTATGTCCACAAATATTACTTTCGAGATAAACTGCTTCAAACATTTAAAATTTTATTGTAAAGAATGGATAATGAATACACATGTTGCAATTTTTTTGTTTGTATACTATCATTTTCCTTAACTTTGTATGAAATTTGTTATATTATAGTTTTTAAATATTTTCGAAATATAAAAGGACCTAGTTGGACATGGTTCAAAATAACATAGTAAATTTACACAAAAAAATCCAATAAGAGACTTTTTGTACCATGTCCACACTTTTTATTATTATTTTTCCTATACTTTGGCCAGAAGCAAGTGAGAGAATTATGAAATCTGATTGGCTCCGAACTTGATTCAAACAATTCTTAGTGTATGTCAGTTTAAGACGCTTGGTACAAAACTATAGTCTGTTCAGAGTACAAGAAGCACTGAATTTGATGTTCTTTTTACTGGCCATTGGCCATGGTACAAATAAATACCAGGAAACCGAATTTGACCATATCTAATTTTTTTCAAAAAGTGGACTTGGTACATTCCAATAATCAGCCGACGAAATGTATGTAGCTGTACATTGAGTCGTTTCCAGTTATTAAAGGACTTCAAATAACACCGGGGATTTCGTAAATTTTTCACTTGAGGTAAAACCTGTAACCATTGGTTCCATATTTCATTACAGGAATCGTTATTTCTTCGTACCAGTCAGCACCTGTTCTGCAAATATCTTGTAGAAGGACTTTAAGAAAGGGCATCGAACCCGCCAAAAACTGGGGAATAATAATACTGTGAGATTCAATGTTTTTGGGGTGAAAAAAGTGAAATAAATCAAGAAACAAATGAAAAAAATAAACTAAGGATCATCAATTGTTTATTTTCATTATCTATTAATTATACTCCAAAAATTCTTTTAAGGGCCAGTTGTACAATCAAGGGTTAAGGCAAGGGTTAGTAATTAACAGCTGGTTAATCAAAAAATGTGTTGTACGATAACGGGTTAAGCGTAACCATGGCTTTTAACCAGAATATTTTTAACTTTTGATGAAATGAGGGTTAAATGATTTAACAAAGTGTTAACACATGACATTTGACGTTTGT
This sequence comes from Ophonus ardosiacus, assembly GCA_943142095.1. Lineage (NCBI taxonomy): Eukaryota > Metazoa > Arthropoda > Insecta > Coleoptera > Carabidae > Ophonus > Ophonus ardosiacus. The sequence goes on from OW964823.1 coordinate 40,575,742, forward strand.
TTAACTATTTGTAATGGCTTTTCGGCGACGCTTGGTAGTTGAATCTGATTCTGAAGATGAATTATTAGAAAATATGTTTTTAAGAAGTAGGAACTGATGCGATCACAACACAAGATAAAGTAAATAAATTATTATATAAAGTGCATGAAGTATTCTTGGTTATTGGATAAAAGAAATAAGCAGGAATGCAGTCAAAGTATAAAATTTTATTTAGTCAAAAACTGACGTTTCGCTACTTGTGGAAGCTCCTTCGGGGCGAAAGACTAATATTTTTAAATAATTTGTTACACTCGCTAAAAAATTATTTTAAAATATTCAGCAGGAAGCGAAACATCGGCTTTTGATTAAATAAAATTTTATACATTGACTGCATTCCTGCTTATTTCTTTTATCCAATAACCAAGAATACCTCATGCACTTTCACTTTATATAATAATTTATTTACCTTATCTTGTGTTGTGATCGCATCAGTTTTTTTATTCTTTATCATATCTTTGTACTGGGCGACAAAATCCACTAATTTTAAACAATCATCTTGCGTAAAATTAGGTTTCTATTACGCTTAGTTTTTGATATTTTGTAATTTTAATTTTTATAAAAACTGACGTATATGTCAAAATTGCAATAAAATAAAATTTATGTTTTGTTTTATATAGTATAATTTGGACAAACTGATCCAGTGTTACTTGACAGACTGCTAGGTAACCTTTAGAAAAATAGAAATGGTACAACTAATTGTGTTTTTTAACCAGTGGTTAGGTTAACTGTATGTTACGTAACCGTAGATACTAACTGTGTATTGTACAACTCGCCCTAAGTCAATTATTTCGGGATAAGTTAATTTTTTTTTTCGGCGTTGTAGTTGGCATTGATAAGATTACAAAAATGTGGAAAATATGCTGTCTAACGTATATAAATTAGGAAACAGCGTAAAAATATTGAAAATAACATTAAACATAAACCAATAATGATCTGCAATCAATTCTTTCACTTGTCTCGACAAATTTCAATTTTTTCACCCCAAAAAATTAATATTTCAAGTTATTTTTTATTGAAAGAATTTAAAGGCCCTTCGACGCATGGACCACTAATGCCTCGGTACATTGAGTTTGTTACAATTTAGCATAATATTACATTATATTTTATTTAGTAATTGTGGGTGCTATTCACAGCTCTATACTAAGCGTTACTAAGAAAACAGTATTAGGAATTACTCAAAAATACTCTATACTAGGCGATACTAAGCGTTACTAAGTTTTGTATTACAACACAAATGTAAAACAAGGTAGTACCGTGTTTAGCATGGCTGAACGGCCATATTGTTGTATACCGATGTGCAATTCATGGAAAAAACGTACTACAGATTTACACTTTTTTCGATTTCCAACCGATAATTCTAGAGTACAAATAAAAAATCATTTTGACAAATACGAATTGGTCAGTCGGAAAAAAGTGTGGATAGACGTTTTGAAAATTGGAAGAAAAGTGAGCCCTTCCATGAAAGTGTGCTCCTTACATTTTGACAAAGAAAGTTTTACTAAATCTAGAGGTGTGTACAAATATTGTGCAAGCCAAAATATTTCATTATTTAGAGTGCAATATTTTGATATGCCAATTATTTATACAAACAAGATGCAGTAACTGTAAATTTCTAAAGAAAAACGCAATACCGACATTTTTTTTTTTTTTTTTAATTGATTTAGACCTTTGTTTTTTTTAACAATTGGTCAGGAGCAATGTATTTTTAGGTTTTTAAATTTCTAAATTGATTGCCTGAATAAATGTCACAATTAATTTTGTTATTTTACTATTTCCTTCTGATAAAAAAAAAGAAATCAATACCGACATTAAATTTACCAGTGTAGTAGTTTGTGAATTATGCAGTTATAATATAGTAGTTTGTGAATTTAAGTAGTCATAGTTATATATTTATATGTCAATTGCTTATGTTTTTCTGAAAAATAAACACATTTTGAATTACGTCTTTTTAGTTTTTATTTGTATTACAATTATCAGAAGTGGGATAAGAAATCCGATCATTTATTGAATTATGGCGAATACCGATGCTGAAGTAATTATTGAAGATAATGAAACTTCAATTGAAAGTAATATAATTAATATTCAAGAAATTATTGCTGCTACTACGAAAGCTGTCTTGGAAGCAAGACTTGAATGTTCAAATAATACAGTAAATTATAGTGATATTTCTGCACAAATACCGTCTTATGCTGGAGAAGATAGTGAAGATATAACGGCATGGGTTAGTAGAGTTGATGAAGTGAAAGAAGCTTATAATGTCTCTGATGCAATTATAAAATTGCTAGCTACCAAACAACTAACTGGTAGAGCAAAAGATTGGTACAATTGTTCTCCAGGGATAATTAAGAAATCGTGGACAGAATTAAAAGAAGAATTACGTCGACTTTTCAGTAGTTATGAAAGTCATGTGAGCCTATTACGAAAAATGGAAGTTAGGAGGTGGAATGTAGGTGAAAGTTTCTCAACGTATTTCCATGAAAAGCTGAAGTTAATAAATAAATTAAACTTACCTGAATCTGATCAAATTCAGTACATGATAGAAGGAATTGATAATTATGTACTGAGAACTCAAGCGTTAGCATCTCGACATAAAGAACTGTGGAGTTTACTTGAAACAATGAACTTATTGACCGAAAACCGTCTTCATCAAGTTGAAAGTCTCCGTGTCAATGAAAATTATTCTCCAAGTGTCAAATTGACATCTAAATCAACGGCTAGATGCTACAACTGCAATGTTGAGGGACATTTTGCATCTACATGTAGACGTCCGAAGAGAGAAAAAGGTTCCTGCTATAAATGTGGGAAGATGGGTCATTTCTCTCAAAACTGTCCAACCGCGAAGAAATTAGTTCCTGATGCTGGAAGTACAATGGTTATTGATGAAGTTGAAAATAAAATGGTTAATGATGAAGTTGAGAATAAACTTGATAAGTACACAATAATAATTCAAACTAATTCTAATAATTTCCGTGCATTGATAGACTCTGGCAGTGATATTAGTATTATTAAATATAAATATATATATATACTTGGCTTTGTTAACATTAATTTACAAATTAACAATATTCTTAAAAAAATACCTTGTAAATTTGCTGTCGTTCCTGATGATACTATGAAGTTTGAGGCTCTTTTGGGTCATAATTTTATGTCAACAAAGGGTTTAATGATTACATTTAATTTTAATTCATCTGTAGTTATTGAATATTGTGACGATGACAATGACAGTGACAGTTTTAGTTGTCAAGATTTGCTAAATATTAACAGACTAGATGAACATGATATTAAAATACAAAATAATAGATACACGAAAACAGAAACAGATTTAAGTGACAGGAGATTCAACATAACACCAGAGGATAACAAAAGAAAGCACAACAAAGAGTATTTCGAAGATGAAATGGGTGAAATAATAAATCAAGAGAAAAAAAAGAGACAGAGAATTTCATCTGAAGATATGAGAAAACGTAAAGAGTATTTGGAAGAAGAAATAAATCGAGAGAAAAACGAAAAGAGACACAGAATTCCATTTGAAGATAAAAGAAATAAAAAATATGAAGAAAATTCGAACACAAGGAAAAGTCACCAAAAATATGAGCCAAAAAATGAACATGAACTTAGAAGAAGTTCTAAAAAGCGCGTGGAAAGTGTAAGAAAAACTAGAACACCAGAAGATGAGAAAATACCTCATAGGCGAAGAAGGGAAACGAAAGAAACTAGACAGTCTGAAGAAATGTATGCTGAAGATCGTAAAAATAAAGAAAGGACCAATAAATATCGAGAAGATGATAAAAGAAGAGAAAGCAAAAATGGGGGAAGAGGATCCAAATCTAAAAGAAAAGAAAAAGAAACTAAAAAAGTATCATCTCCCGCATTCGAAAGATTTAGCGAAGGTGCTATCATTATTGAAGATGGTACTAGTAGAATTACTGTGGATAGTGGAATATATTACAAACAAAAAGAGAAAGATTACAAATCGAGATTAAGATGTTAATAATTATTAGTTAATTTTATTTTGTTAATTCAAATTGTCAGGATGGCCGAGTTGTAGTAGTTTGTGAATTATGCAGTTATAATATAGTAGTTTGTGAATTTAAGTAGTCATAGTTATATATTTATATGTCAATTGCTTATGTTTTTCTGAAAAATAAACACATTTTGAATTACGTCTTTTTAGTTTTTATTTGTATTACAATAACGTCAACAAAAAATGTAGAAGATCCTGGCCCATCTAATCAACAAAATCGACTAATTGTGCGGAATCGAGCCAAATAAACTGTTGACAGTCCTGTTATGAGCACTTTTTGTTAAGATAATCTTGAGGGTTTAGAATCCAATGAAAATATTGTGACAGAATTTGATATTGATGCCGCAAATACATTATTGTTACTTATGCATAGTGAACAAAAGGATACTCCGAAAAAAATGTTCCGCGATTTTCAAGTACAGGTTAACACTCTACAAAAACTAACCTAATGTAATTTTGTAACTGACGATAAATCTCTTAACAATCTGACAAGGTTATGTAGTGAAAATTTACTCAATTCGACATCGGTACACAACAATATGAATTAGACATATGATATAATATGATAAAAGAAATTATAAATACACGAAAATTAGTCTTTAAAAAGATTGGTTGGTACATATAAAACTGATATATTAATGAAACAATAAAGAATTACGAAAATATACCACTAGAACTTAAAATAAAATAAGAAAAAAAAAATGCAGTTACACGTTCGTTGTAAACATAGCTTATAAACTCTGAATGTCTCTGGCAGGGTTTCTAAAATTCGCCACCAGGGTGCATATTGCTGGGCTGGAAATCCCTTTATTATCGAGCTATGAATAGCACACATTACATTACAACATCTCTTTAAAATCAGTAATAATATAATATATTTCCTACCTGCACTACTTTATCCATAGTTGGTATTTAATTTCTTTTAAAAAATGCTGATTTGTACACCAAATGGTAACAATAGTAATAAATGTAATATATATAAATAAACGAAAGGTAAATTGTGTTAAACTCGTACGAAGCAAAATGAGAAAATCAGAATAGAATTTATTTAACCTCACTACTAATCAGCTGATACATACCAAAATATAACATAAGCGTACGAAGAAAAATATACTTTCAGTTGACTGATTTTTAACTTTTAATTTAAAACAGTATAATTGATTACATTTTAATAAATATATAATATTTACTAGTAATTAACAGTATTACAATTTTACATCCTCTTGTAATTAAATACTGTGCGTACCATTACATTAATATATCACCACGTACTACTAAATTGTAGAGATGGAGCAGTTATTTGCATCGTATAAACTTTCCCGCGATTTTGAACAATCTGATTAGTTTATCGAATAAGTCCTATCTCCTCCACACCGAATTCTTAAAAAAAATCTGTTGTTTCCAGCATAAAACCTTCCGTCAATTCGATGTATTTTGTACAAATCCCATACCAAAAGTTCCTTGAAAATTTTTTTATAAATCCTGCAAAATTGTAACACGAACACACTATTTTTTACAAATTCCATACTGAAAGTTCCTTTGAAAAGATTCTAAAATCCAACAAAATTATAACACGAACGTGCATTATGTACTTGACACTTCCTCCTTTTTCAACTTTTTCCTATTTTATTAGGGTCGCTGCTTCTTACTCTTCTCTTCTACTCATTACCGTCCAACGCATTTTCTTGACACAGTTCTTTCTCTCTCAAATCTTCTGCTACACAGGCCTTTCATCTTTTCTTTGACCTTTCTCGTACTCCCGGCATTATAAGTTCCTATCTTGAGCCGAGGCTGCAACTGCAAGTCACTTGCGAGTGACACTCTGTCACTTATATAATTTTCTGATAATATACTTTCCACTTTGGTTTTGCACTTGACACTAACATCTGTCAATTAGAATGTTTTGAATATACCTGCTGTTTTCGTAATTTTAGCAAAGCTGACTGATTTTTGAAAGTTAATCTCTCTGTAACTCTATATCTATTAAATGTGAAAGAAAATGTATAATCAAACCCTATAGAGAATAAGATATTCTTTCATATTGATAATCACAAAATGTTGAAAAAATGATATTTAATAGCCAGCAAGTAAGCTTTGCAAAAATTATGGAAACAGCAGATATATTCAAAAAATTCTAATTGACAGATGTCAGTGTCAAGTGCAAAACCAAAGTGGAAAGCATAAGATCAGAAAGTAACATAAATGACAGAGTGTCCCTCGCAAGTGACTTGCAGTTTCAATGCCGGAAGTACGAGGAAGGCCAAAGAGAAATGGAAGGTGTTATAGTGTTAAAAGTCATCCATCAATTCAAAAATTGACAGAAAATATGAATACTCTAACTACGGCTCTAGCAAGTTTAATGAATAAAGTACCTGTTGAATCTCCAACGATAAATATTGCATCCAATGGGTCTAATAATCCTGAGAAGAAAATACAAGCAAACACTGAACTTCCTATTAAATGCATTTTAGATTGGTCTCTACCACAATTTTTTGGCAACCCCGAAGAAAATCCTAAATTATTTGTGACTAAATGTACCGATATATTTGAAGCCAATAATTTGGATAAGCACATGTGGATATCGATGACTTCAAGTCGTTTTAGGTCATCGGCATTAAAATGGTCAATTCAAAAATTGGCAGAAAATATAAATACTCTAACTACGGCTCTAGCAAGTTTAATGAATAAAGTACCTGTTGAATCTCCAACGATAAATATTGCATCCAATGGGTCTAATAATCCTGAGAAGAAAATACAAGCAAACACTGAACTTCCTATTAAATGCATTTTAGATTGGTCTCTACCACAATTTTTTGGCAACCCCGAAGAAAATCCTAAATTATTTCTGACTAAATGTACCGATATATTTTAGATTGCAACAATTACATACTATTTAGAAAAGACAGAGATTTTGTTCGTACTAATACAAAAAGGGGAGGTGGAGTACTAATCGCTCTCTCTAACATCTTTAAAGCTACCAAAATCGATCTCTATTCCATCTGTGATAAACTATATGATATTCCCTCGATTGATATTCTTTTAATAAAAGTAACACTTCACCATCATTGTCTCTATGTACTATGTATTTACATTCCTCCCTCTTGTAATATCAATGACTATTATACTTTATTCGAGTGCCTTTCTTCTTTAGAATTCCTATACAATGAAAATACGCTTATATTCGGAGATTTCAATATTCCCGAATATACAAATTGTTGCAATGGTACATCCACTTGTGAATTCTATAATTCATTATTCAATTACATTAACTTGGCAATTTTAAATCAATATAATAAGATACTTAATAGCTATAATAGGATTCTATATTTAATTCTAAGCGATACAAACTGTTCAGTTTCACATGTATTGGATATTTTAGTACAAGAGGACAAATTTCATCCTGCATTAATTGTAGAAATGTATGTTACATGCAATAAATTTAAAAGTGTAAGTAGACAAGATTTAAATTTTAGAAAAGCAAACTTTCCAAATTTATACGCAGATCTTGATAGTATTAATTGAGAATTCCTTAATAATTACAGTGATGTTAATCAAATTGTTGAGGCATTCTATCACACTTTAAATGAGGTTTTGGTTCAACATATGCCCCTTAAATCTAAATGCTCTAAGATCTATCCAGTCTGGTATACGTATGAAATAATAAAAAAAATTAAACTGAAAAATAAAGCATGGAAGAACTTCAAAAAGTCTGGTAATATCCTTCATAAAAATCAATTTTATTTATTACGCCGTGAAATTAAGAGTGAAGTTATATTGGCATACAAAACTTATTGCGACAAAATGCAAAATGATATTATCACTGAGCCTAAACGATTTGGACGTTTGTTAACAATAAGAGAAATGCGTCATCTATACCGCCAGTATTAAGTTATAAGGACAACACTATTCAAGATCCACAGACTATAGTAAACAGTTTCGCTGAATATTTTTCTGACTCCTTCGCAAACAATTCTAACCCTGCTTCATTAAATCCCACAGACGTTAACACTAGTAACCCTCTCCTGCTATTTAAGTCAGTGACTACCGAAGATGTAATGGAAGCAATTAATAAATTAAAATGCAAGATGACTATGGGTCACGGTTCAATTCCTTCATTTTTGATAAAAGATTGTTCCTCGGTATTTGTTAAACCGTTATTAATAATTTTTAATTTCATTTTGAATACAAGTACTTTCCCCGATTCATGGAAAATATCAAGAGTAAATCCAATCTACAAAAAAGGGAACAGAAATGATATAACAAACTATAGACCAATTGCTATTTTGTCAAATTTTAGTAAAATTTTTGAAATTGTTCTTCATAAAAGAATTTATTTTCACGTTTGTAACCAGCTGTCACATAACCAACACGGCTTCTTCAAGGGCAGATCTACGGTAACTAATCTTCTCTGTAAAACTCAATTCATTTGTGAAGCACTCGATGAGCAAAGTCAAGTTGACGTTATATATACGGATTTATCGAAGGCCTTTGATAAAATAGAACATTCCCTTCTCATTTCTAAATTACATAAATATGGATTATCTGACTGTCTAATTATGCTTTTAAAGTCATATTTAACAAATAGATACCAATTCGTCAGTTACTCTGGATATTCCTCTGAGATATATTTGCAAAAATCTGGTGTCCCTCAGGGTTCTGTTTTGGGACCCCTATTGTTCAATATATTTATAAATGATATATCAAATATAATAGATGTTGAATTTTTGATGTATGCTGATGATTTAAAATTATATTCAAAAATTTCGAAAAAAGAAGATTGTGAGTATCTTCAGTGTAACTTGGATAAAGTATACCAGTGGTGTTTGGAGAATAATCTTCATTTGAATATCCAAAAATGTAACGTTATGACTTTCTCGAAAAAACGTGAACCAATTCACTTTAATTATGTTTTAAATAATTGTACGTTAGAAAGACCATCTGTTATTAAAGACCTGGGTGTTGTTTTCGATCCGAAACTAAGGTTAAATCAACACATCAACGAAATTACTGCAGTTGCATTCAGATGTCTTGGATTCTTAATTAGAAACGCTCACGTATTCAAAGATATGTCTATTCTTTGTCTCCTATATGTATCTCTAGTACGTCCTCATTTAGAATATGCCTCGGTCATCTGGAATCCGAATTTTGTTTACCAGTCCAACTCCATCGAAAATGTTCAACGCAAATTCTTAAAATGGGCTACATACATTATTGAGGGATCTTATCCCACCAGAGGAATACCTCAAGAACAATTATTAAGTTCTTTTAATATTGACTTTTTAGATGCGAGAAGAAGTCTGCATGCAACAATATTTCTTCAGAAAATAGTAAATTCTACTATTGACTGTCCATATCTTTTAAACAAATTGTGCTTTCATATACCTCGATCATCAGCAAGAAGTAAGTCCACATTCCATATTAATGTAGCACGTACTAGCAGCCTTCAGAAATCTCCGTTGCATCAACTTATATCATGCTATAAGCATTTTGAAGACCACATCGATCTATTCCACCATGATATTAATTACATAAAAAAATAACTCCAACTACTTAAAACGTAATAATCTATTACCAAATTCTGCTTTCCTTACCTTAGAATTGGGCGTAAGCCTGTTAGGTATTGTAATAATAATAATAATAATAATAATAATAATATTTGAAGCCAATAATTTGGATAAGCACATGTGGATATCGATGACTTCAAGTCGTTTTAGGTCATCGGCATTAAAATGGTGGCAATCCATTCAGACAAGTGCGGAAAGTTGGGAAGATTTTAAAACTATGTTCCTGACAAGATTCGACAATGATTTATTTATTAATGAATTGAAAATTTCTTCTACACAAAAGACTCTATCCGGATGAAACTTTTGATACAACGAAACAGATGATTATCGGGCTAATGAAACCTCAACTTAAACCATTTTTACGCACAGCTCATATCTTGACAATAGAAGAATTTATTAGCACTACAAGACAAATAGAAGACGATTTGAAAATAGGGAATCCTTCATCTATTCAAGATCCGAAACGGATAATCTGCTACCGATGTAATGTAGAAGGTCACTCCAGGAATAATTGTCCGAGGAACGTAGCTGCAGAGACATCGGAGAATTTCAACAAGATAGAAGATCACCAACAGGGAAACATGTAGTTTGGAACTGGACACGAGGCATCAGTTCCAATGTTTTCCAGAGAAGTCCTCAAATAGATAAGTGGTCCCGTAATTATAATTTATGTAATTTAGAAACTAATGTTAAATGTAAACCTACAATTCTTCTTAATATAAAATCTCATTTTATCAAAACATTGTTAGACACTGCAGCTGATGATAATTTTATTGATCTAAAATTAGTTAAAAAACTAAACTTACAAATGAACAAAAATAATATTATGAATATCAAATTAGGCATTACTGATTTTCACGTTACATCTAATGAGATATGTGACGTAAAACTGACAGTTGACAATGACATTATTGAATTTAAAGCAATTGTACTTGACAACTTGTCATCAGAATTAATTTTGGGCAATACGTTTTTTGCTAAATTTGAAGGTATAATAGACTATTCTGGCAAGTTTCTTTCTTTTGGTAATAAACATAGACATCAAATTAGTTGGTTAAATAGGCCAACAGTATATATGAAAATTCAACCTATTAATGAATGTGATTTCACGATAAATAATAATCTATCTTCTAATGAAAAACGTAATATCTTGAATATTTTAAATAATTATCATGAACTTTTTTCTAGAGAACTGGGAAGAACACTAACTTTACGACACGAAATTAGAATATGTCATAATTCTCCTATTTCCCTCCAACCGTATCCTGTGTCATTAGAAAAGAAAAAGAAAATAATTGAAAAAGTAAGAGAAATGGAATCCATGGGTGTAGTAAAGAAAAGTAAATCCTCCTGGGCTTCACGTATTGTACTCATTAAAAAGAAAGATGGCACCGACAGATTTTGTATAGACTATCGACCATTAAATGCTATAACGATTACTGACAAATTTCCAATGCCAAATATATTTGATGTATTACGTAATTTTCATGCCTCGACGATATTTACAACATTAGATTTAAAATCGGGTTATTGGCAAGTGGAGATGGATGAAAAGTCGAAAGAAATGACAGCTTTTTCTACACCAATTGGGTTATATCAATGTAATGTTATGCCTTTTGGCTTAAAGAATGCACCTATGACTTTTCAGAGACTTATGAATGAAGTTTTAGGTGGTTATATTAGTGATTTTTGCGAGGTTTACTTAGACGATATCATTGTACACAGCAAAAATATAGAGGAACATTTAGTACATTTAAATAAAGTTTTCATGCGTCTAAGTCAACACAAGTTAACATGTAATTTAAAAAAATGTTCCTTCGTAAAAGAAGAAATAATGTATTTGGGTCATAATATAAATAAATTCGGTATAAGTCCAAGTCCTGAAAAGTTACGAGTATTTGAAGAATTTTCAATTCCTAAAAACAAAAAAGACTTGCGAAAATTTTTAGGATTATGTAATTGGTTCGGTAATTTTATTCCAAATCTATCATCTATTTTGTCACCTCTAACTGATCTCTTGAAGGACAACACAATATGGAATTGGTCTAAAACATGTCAAAAACACTTTAATCAAGTAAAAATTTCCATTCTAAATTCACAAAAACTAAGTCATCCAGATTTTTGCCTTGGGGAAAGCCACGACTTTAGTTATAATCAATGTATTAAATAAAATTTTTAGTAGAATGGGTTTTCCTAGAGTAATAATATCTGACAATGGAACTCAATTTAATTCAAAAATGTGGAAAAATGCGTGTACTAAGTGGAGGTGTGAAAACTATAAAACACCGATATATCATCCAAGAGCGAATCCTGTTGAAAGGCGAAATCAAGAAATTAAAAAACAATTGCGGATTATGCTAGAAAACGATCATCGAAAATGGGATGAACATATAGATTCAATTCTTTTCCAGTTACGAGACAGGGTAAATAATGCTACATCTTTTTCTCCTGCAGAAATTATGTTTGGTAATAAATTAAGAAGACCAGGTGATTGGATAATAATGAAACGTGAGATAGCCTCAGAAAATAAAAATAGTTTCCCACAAGAAATTCAGAAGATTAAACAAATTGAAGATATTGCTTCTAAAAATTTATGGGAATATAAAAATAAATATAAAAATATTAATGGTACCAAAAATTTTGGAATAGGAGATAAGGTCTATGTTAAAAATTATCCAGTGACAAATACAACAAAGAATATCAGCGCGGGTTTAGCACCGAAATGGTTAGGCAACAGAATCATTAAAAATAAATTAAGTCCATATGTTTATCAGGTAGAAGATGTGAACTCAAAAAAAAAATCGAAATTATCATATTAGCCAAATTAAATTCCGTACATAATATTATTTAGTGGTGGGGGATTGTTATAGTGTTAAAAGTAGGCTGCAGTGTATTTTATGTTGTTGTCATAGTATTACTGAAAATAATTAATTAATTAATGAGAATAGTGAAATAATGTGACATGTTAGGATTTGCTTTGTAATAAATAATATATACTAACCTCGGTATTGGTGTATTACTTAAACAAAGGAATGTGTAGTAGAATATTTTAGAGAGGAAGAACTGTGTGAAGAAGATGCGTTGGATAGGAATGAGGAAGTGTGAAGTGCAATTTACAGAATGTACATTCGTGTTATAATTATATTGGATTTATAGAATCTTTTCAAAGGAACTTGCAATATGTTCCAAGTACTTTCCTCACCTTAATCGTTGCACAGCCAGGATATTCCTGTTTTTCACTTGTTTAACTTGACATTTTCTGGAGTCCGCGCGTCCATAGAAAAAACATGCGCAGAGAGCAAAATCCGTCCGGGCGAGTCCAACTTATAAAAATAGGTATATTATGTTTTAACTTAACAAATAGCATCTGTATAGTGTAGAAGTATTTTTTAAATGTAATTTTTGTAATAATAATTTTGTTTTGTGCAATAAATGCTTTTATTTTTATTGATTTCGAGTTTTGTGTTTATTATTGCGAGTGATATTGTACAGTCAACATATGTAGGTTGGGTAGTACAACTTTTAATGCGCTGATATGTCTTTTCTCTAAACTAGCGGACTCTACTTTTAATCACTGCCACTCTTAATGTAGCTTTAGAATGTGGTAACATTGTGTTTTCAAACAGCGAAGGATTCGACATGCTAATGGCGTTAGGATAGGTTAGATCCAATCACATGGGATAACATTAAGGGCAGGATTCGGGACGTATGTCGCTCGCTGAGTGAAAATAAAGTGTTCAACGCAATCAACAATCGACTTCGGCTGCAAAAATGCACCGATTAAGGTGGAAGCAATTTAATCAATTTTTAGCATTTATTCCGTAAATATTACCTAATACTAAAGAATATTTCTAACAGCACACATGACCGAGATTCCCATTTGAAATTCTAAACCTGAGTATAGTTACGTCTATTTCCAATAAATTCCGGAAATTGAGACTACTGCTATTAAATTCATCAGATAGGATTATATTATGTTAGTTTTTTTCCTGACGCTCTAGGACTTTGTAGTTCTGAAAATAGGCCTGGAACGAGAGGTCTGAAACACCATGTATAGGGTGACACGAAAAAAACCCTCAAATGTGAACTATGTATAAAACTGTTATAATGAAATTTTGGCTAGAGACCATTAAAGTTTTTTTTATTGTCATTAAAAATTAAAATTACACAAGCATTAAAACAATCAAACAAGTAGCTGTTTATTAAAGTCATTTATGTAAAATAACAAAAGCAAAAATTTCATTCTAAAAGTGGAATACAAACTAATGACGTCACCTGCGCAACTCTATTCCACGAGTCTACTAATAAAAAGAAAGTTTTAAGAGATAAATTTCAGAGAGCGCATTAAGAAGAATTACAGTTGGCTAAGAAATGAAAAGATTGTTTTCTTTGTGAATCATTTTCGACAAATGTTCGTCTGTCATGAACTTTTAAAGCACCTCGTTAGGTTGAGAAATATATATTGTTTACGAGGATGTGCACATATTTCATTTTCTATCTCTGCTGTTGTTATTTTTTTTTTTTTTTTTTTTGATAATTGTATTGACAAGATTACTTCACAAAGTTTATTTATAATGTCTTGCTAACGAATTTAAATTTATTTTTCTTTATTGGTGAAACTTGTTGATTTTGATGGTGCTTTATATAAAGAATAAAACTTTTTAATTGGAATTTAAATATTTTATTATTTAAATTATGCATGTAAAATTTTTAAAGCTCCAATAAATTTTATTTTATATGCGTGTTTATTTAGCACATGTATATTACATTTATTATATTCAGATAATAGATAATAAAAGGCAATAAAATATTTTTAATCTAGAATAAAATCAAATAACACTATAAATTGTACCGTAACTTCATTATTTCTTGTTATCGAATATATCAGCTTTAAGTAGGTAAGTTTATCTTAAATTCAGTTAAATACCTCTTAATTTACAACATCTGTAAAGTATTTTTTGTTTGTAAAATTAATTATCATCATTAACATAATAATTATTTGCTTAAATATTCAAAGAAAAGCGAATTTTTAACATTTACATTTTATTGGACAGAAACAAAAACTCTTCTATGTTTTATAGATATACAGTGGAACCTCAATTATCCGGGGTTCGATTATTGCGGAATCCAATTATCTGGGTCCCGGATCTCCGTATATTTTTTTTATAGGTTTCATATAGGCAGTTATAATCAGGGAAATACGTAACATAACGATACCCAATAACGTTTTAAAGTTTCATTTATTATATTTTTTTTTTTACAATAACGGAACATTTAAAAAATAAGGTTATGTAAGCGCAACGTAACAAAAAACGATTCCCTATAACGTTATTCCTATTTACAAATTTTAGAAAAAAATTGCCGTAGAAAGTATAATATCTTTATTTTCTGATAGTATATTATTTGATGATAAAATGTATAGATGTCAATAGTGGCGTACCGCGTTTCAAATTCAAATGTTAAACACTTCAGACTAAGAAATACATATTGTTTTAAAAATATTTTTTTTACTGTCGATATACAAAATACGCATTTGCGCTTTCTTTTGTCAACGCTCATGCGCAACTAAGTAGAAAAAACGCTCGCTGTTCGAACTATAAAATGTTGAGATATGTCACTTGTCTACACTTTTAATGGAAATGTTTAGTCAGGAACTAACGGCGCTGTAGTTACTTTCACATTTACCGCCTCCACAAGTCAATCTGACATATGACTGCTCTATCGGCGTATTACATAACCACACAAAATGCCAGAAATAAAATAGTGCAGTCATTTACAAAAACGAGAGTAAAAATGCTTAGATTAGATTGAAGCAATAGCTCAAGAAGAATGGAAAAAACGCTAAATTAAAATTTAAAAATATAATCGTTATTTATTGAGTAGTACTGTAAGTACAAAGTGTACATTTTATTACATTTTGTTATGGTGGGGGACCCCCATGTGGCCACTGTAGAATTTTTTTGTGTGTTTCGAGCGCAAATGGACATTGTCGATGTCGAGAGAACAACAACCTCTTAATTGACAGTATCCCATTTTGCGCTTTTAATACACAAATAGCTATTTATTAGAAAGGTAAGGAAAATACCGTTACCTTAACGTTATAATAGGCAGACTTTCAATTTCAATGTTTACCGTATTTAATTAGTATTCACGCTAATGTTAACGCTAAAGCAACACAAACGTGGTTACATTCACACTTTTCATCGAAACATAACCTCAAAAGATACAGAACGTGTGACATTAAACGCTCGCTATTCCATTGCACATAACGTGTCTCCTTATTCAGGTAACGTGAACCTTATTAGTACGCTTGCGCACTCGGGCTGTCACGTGACTTTAAAGTTCACGTTATTTTTGCGTTAAAACTGCAATAACTCTTTATTAACGACACAAAAATAACATTATTATAACGTACTGTTATTATGTTTTTTCTTAAGTTATTTAAAACGTTATCTAACGAAAATACTCGTATTAGAAAGTTTTCACACAACATCATAATAAATAGCATGAACGTTAAAGCTCCCGTTGGCTTTATTGCGCAAGCATACGTAAATTTTTCATGGTGTATATATTACCGTTCAATTTTAACCTTATTTGCTCAGAAATAGCGTTGAAAACCACTTAACTTAAAACAGACATAACCTTACTTTTATAGAAAGATAGCTGCAATGTTGTTAAAGAAATACAATAATTTTAACGTTCACGGTATCTATTTTGACATTATGTGAAAACTCTCTATTTATAAAGTTATGAAATAACGCAACGTTTTGTTATCATTATTCTATCCCTGCACCAGCGCCTGCGCAATTACGGCACGACATCGCTATATTTATTGCACTTTTTGAAAAGTTGGTTAACCCTTGTGTACACGGATTTAATATTTAATGTTAAAACACGGATAGGTACACGTATACCTCTATATATTTATTAGGGTTTCTATAAATATAAAATAATATAAACCGTGAAAGCAGTTGTCTGATATTAATTTGAATTATATTTTACCAATTAGTCGAGGTACGTTAGCATTACGCATACGTACTCGTACAAAAATCGTGCATACGTATTGCAGCGTAAAACATGGAAATCTCGCAAAGTATGCACTCGCCCGATCTGCGATGAACACACAGAAATCAAAGTGACGTGGGGTGTATTAAACCCCACCTGTCCATAAACGTAACATAAAATCTCTGAAGTGTACTGATACCAATATACTTATTTTGAAATTTCAAGGTACATTTTATATATCTTTTATATATTACTGAATTTTATTTAGTTTTTCTAAGTGTAGTATATCATATTTTGAAAAAGATCAGGCGCATTTGTTGGCCACGTGGAAAGAAATAGATACTGAAGAGAAAGTCAATAAATAAAATTTGTGATGATAACAATGAATAACCACCGCAGAAAAAATTAAATTCAAAGCAAGGTCGCTGCACAGAATCTCTTAGGGCGAGAAATAGAAAAAGAAAATACCTCTGCAAGTCATGTCAAACACATTTATATATGTAGAGCACGCGATAATTTACTGTGAAAAGTGCAGCACATTTGAATCTTCATAACTTCTCTGTAGCTAAAAGCAACTTAGTAAATGTTTTTTTTAGATCATAGATTCACTTTTCAAGATTAAGAATGTTATTTATTTTTGTTCGTAATATTTAAATATTTCTTTGTTTTTATAATATAATGCCAAAGAATATTTTCAGTGAGTGTTTATAAGTTCTATTTTTTTTTTTTTTTTTTTTTTACATAAATAATGAAATAATTTTATTGTTTCTTATTTCCATTGCACCAGGAACTTCTAAAACACCAACAAATATAAAAATATCAAAAAAAAAATACCGGATGTTTCATAAAATTAAAATGGGGTTTGTCACACCCCACCTGCCCAAATTTGTAATTTTTTTTCTAGTTGAACTCAATAACAAAATTAATGAAAATCGGGACGACACGAGTGGAGTGATTGCTTCTCGCCGACAAGTCTGGGCCTGCAACGACACGTTGTCGTTATATCGGTAAGTGTGAAAGCACTCCATTTATTTACATGGGACTTTGCAATCACCGGAATCGTCATCGGCGTCTCGACACAGTTTTAAAACAGAACAGACAAAACGGCATGAATCGAGTCGCTGGCCGCCTGGGCGAGCGGGGACGCCGGTACTAGCGCTTGTATTCGCATATGCCGCCTCTTGTGTTCCTAGCCTTTACTAACGTCTGTGCGGCTTCATTAGGAACCATGGCCAGGCGGGGCGTCGTCGAGAGTCGCGCCGCTTGCAAATTAGGAGGATATCCCATCTTGAAGCGGTGGCTGACTCTTGACACGGCGCGCCGCTACTTGAATGATGTGTGTTAAGCATGTCTGGGTGGGTGTTGCGCCGAAATTTGCCGAACGCAATAAATAGACGAATGTGAATAGTCCAGCATCTGTATTCGGCAAACTTCAAATCATTAAATGAATAGTTCTTGTTATTAATGAAAGTAATATTTTCTACATATTTCTTCCTAATTAATCTTTTAATTAACGCATTAAAAAAATTAATTTAATTATCTAAGGTTATCGATTTTTCGCGTACCCCCTCCCCGTCATTACCCCGGATAATGTAGATTGCACTGAACTCTATTTTTTTCTTAGAATGTTTTCAATTCTTTCTAGGATACTCGTAGTTATTTATGCAGAGGTTGTAAATCAAAAAGTAGGCCATAGCCGTTTATCATAACTTAAGTCTCATAGGAAACATTCATAGCGTACCTATTAGAATTTCAGTTCATGATGTTAAACATATTAGGTAGGTATATCACACATGCAAAAAAATTTGTTGTGGCCAGCACAATACCTCTCGCCATATCCATATTAGGCTATGATCCTAATTTTCACCATTGTGATATGATATGAAATGATAAATTTATATCAAATCACTTATCAGTGTCATAATATTATTTGTCAAATATGAACAAACACATGCGCCAAATTTGTATTTTCTTGTTATGCGCAACCAATATTGTCAACATACGGTAACCGTAAATACATACAATATCTTACTTCTTTACTCATTTATATCAGATCAGTTTGAAATTAAGAATAACTCTAAGTGATGAAGTGAAAAATTTTCACTGTATATCACTTCGATGAAAATTGAGAATTGGGTCCTCTCCTATATAAGTATTGTACATATTTAACATTTCTGGTACACACAAAAACACATATCTTCTTTATATATTTTTATATTTTTTAATTCATTCTATGAACAAGTTTCCTCTTATTCTTCTAAATGCTCGAGATTCTTCCAATTCCTTGATGAGATTGGCGGTATTTTTGAAAGGTACAAGTATGTAATAAGAAATATTAACTGTACTTTCCAGAAAAAGTCTTGAGTAATGCATTTATCTCTTAATAACAAACATTTTAATTTTTCAACTGGTTTCCATGGGCTATGAGATTCATTAGAGCATAGGTATTATTTTATATATTTATATTTCTCTAAGTATATAAAAGATATGTATATAAAATTTTTAAATACATCCGATAGAGATTTTTATATTACTACATAAATTTTCAAAACATAATATTCAGAATTTTTTTTAAGAAACATACTTCCGGTTGTCCAATTGTTACTAAAATCTAATCAGCTCTTTCCAGTAATATCAGATTGAGGAAACCGCAGTTAAGCATGCCTTAAGTCTTATAGTATTTGAGAAACCGTGGTTCCAACATCCACACTTACACACATACACTCTCTCTCTCACACACACACACACACGGATATCATCGTAAAAATGTTATAATCTGAATCTAGAGACCTTAAAATGTTTATCCACTAAAATCTGGATATGCGATTTTTAGAATGATTCCAATATCTCTCTTAGTAAGAGGTAAAAGTGTATTTGAAAGTTCTTGGGAGAAAATCATGGGTGTCACAAAAATGTCGAAATTTAGATATTTATGCCATGATGTTCTATAGCACGGCGAGCACTATCTAAAGATGGTTGCAGAACTGGAGAAAAGAAAAGATATGTGCCGTGAGTATTACCTGTGCATGCATTTTAAAATTAACTCTTTTCGGGGAGAAAATTGTGTATATCTTTGCTTAAACGGTGGAAAACAATTGTCAGTTGCCAGCTCTTCTCTGCTTTACCTTGTAACTTCAATTTAGTATACAATTATTATTGTCAATAGACGGTGTGTTTAATAAATACTGCCTAAAAATATTGTTTATTAGTTTAAAATTCGTTTTATTTAAAACAAGGAGAAAGCGCGCGTGACATTCTTAAAAAAAATTTTTGTACAATGCATTCCACACCTCTATACTGTTTGTATTTTAATATCAGAGAGTTTGTAAGGAATGACATGCCATTTAAAGAGAGATGGTTTTGCAGGTATTTCATTTTCATATCTAGTACAGTATAAAAGCCCTTTACATGTATTAGTAATTGGTATCTCTTCTTTATATTTATTTATTTATTTATTTATTTATTTATTTAGAATACAGACCCAACAGGCAAAGCCCAATAAGAGGGTAGGGAGAGACATAAGAATAAAACAAATACAAGTTAAATACAAAACACAAATACAAAAAACAATGCACAAATTATTAACGATTAATTACTGCACGCTTAAATTGTTTAAAATCTAGGAGGAAAATATCTACATCTGAGAACTTGGTTTCGTAAACTAAGCTCATCCGATAAATAGGGGAGGATAAGCGAATATTTGAGCGGGCAAAAGGAAGGTAAAATGTGTAGCAGGACCTAGTTCTAATGGAGGGTACATGGAATTTTAGTAGTGATAGGGAGTGAGAGTCATCAACTAAGCCGTTTATCAATTTGTAGAGATGGATGATTAACCCGGCAGCGGGCAGGTGGGGTGTGGTACACCCCAGTCACTTTATAATTGTCGCCATTTTTGCAATAACGGCCGTACACAATCATCTAGCCATCTACCTTCCGCAAATATATTGGTCTGTCAATACGCAACAGGATTCAGTCTCAAACTAAATTGCAGAAAGAGTATCATCAAATTAAAGTGACGTGGGGTGTATTAAACCCCACCTGTCCATAAACGTAACAAAAATTCTCTGAAGTTTACAGATACGAATATACTTATTTTGAAATTTCAAGGTACATTTTATATATCTTTTATATATTACTGAATTTTATTTAGTTTTTCTAAGTGTAGTATATCATATTTTGAAAAAGATCAGGCGCATTTGTTGGCCAGGTGGAAAGAAATAGATACTGAAGAGATAGTCAATAAATAAAATTTGTGATGATAACAATGAATAACCACCGCACAAAAAATTTAATTCAAAGCAAGGTCGCTGCATAGAATCTCTTAGGGCGAGAGATAGAAAAAGAAAATACCTCGGCAAGTTACGCCAAACATATTTATATATGTAGAGCACGCGAAATTTTACTGTGGAAAGTGCAGCATATTTGAATCTTCATAACTTCTCTGTACCTAAAAGCAACTTAGTAAATGCCTTTTTAGATTATAGGTTCACTTTTCAAGTTTAATAATGTTATTTATTTTTGTTTGTAATATTTATATATTTCTTTGTTTTTATAATATAATGCCAAAGAATATTTTCAGTGAGTGTTTATAAGTTCTACTTTTTTTTTTACATAAATAATGAAATAATTTTATTGTTTCTTATTTACATTGAACCAGGAACTTCTAAAACACCAACAAATTTAACAATAACTAAAAAAAAATTACCGGATGTTTCATAAAATTAAAATTAAATTGGGGTTTGTCACACCCCACCTGCCCAAATTTGTATTTTTTTTTCACCTGCCCGCTGCCGGGTTAAGGTATTTTCTCTGCGTTCCTGAAGACTTTTTAAATTAAACATATTTAACAAGGAAATATAGGTTACTGATCTATCAGGAAAAATGCCATTGACTTTGAAAAACAGATATCGCAAAAATTTTTTCTGAACTGCCTCAATTAGGTCTTGGTGAACTTCATAAATGGGGTTCCATATAATATTGCAGTATTCTATTTTAGTCCTAATTAGAGAATAATATAGAATAAGGATAGATGTAACGTCTTTAAAAGACCTCGTGTTTCTAAAGATAAAACCCAAAAGACGGATTGAAGCGTTATAAATGTCCCTCACGTGATCAACGAACGACAATGTAGTGTCAAATTTTACTCCAAGGTCTTTGATCAAATGAACTCTAGATAAGGGGACATTGTTAATGGAGTAATTAAAAGTTAGTGGTGTGAGTTTCCTGGTGTAGGACATCACATTACACTTATTTAAATTCAAGTGCAAGTTGTTTCTTGAACACCATTTTGAAACATTAATTAGATCCTGCTGCAATTTATGACAGTCATTTACAGTAGAAATTGGACAGAAAATTTTCAAATCGTCGGCAAATAAGAGTTTTTCACAGTCAATAACATTTGTGATATCATTAACAAATAACAAAAAAAGCAGTGGTCCTAGGTTAGAGCCTTGAGGAACGCCAGAGGAAGCTATGAATCTAAATGAGGAATGACTCTGGTATTGTACAAATGACTCACGTTGATGAAGATAGGATGATAATAGGGCAACGAGTGGAGATGAGAATGAGAAAGAATGAAGTTTGTTAATTAATATACTATGGTCAATCCTATCAAACGCCTTAGCAAAATCTGTGTATATACAGTCAACTTGCCCTTTGCTGTGTAGAACAGTGGACACTGAGTGTGTGAAGTGCATCAAATTAGTAGCAGTAGATCTATTTGCCATAAAGCCATGTTGATGAACAGAAATGTGGTTTTTAATATCACTGAATATATGAGTGTAAATAATTTTTTCAAATATTTTACTAAAATTAGATAACATAGCTATAGGACGGTAATTTTCAATATTACTGGCTGATCCTGACTTTAAAATAGGTGTGATGCGTGTTACTTTCCAGGCAGTAGGGAAAGTACTAGTACTTATGCTCAGGTTGAGAAGGTGAAATAAGGCAATTGATAACGGATAAGCACAGTCCTTAATCAACAAACTAGGAATCAAATCTGGTCCCGAGGCAAGGGAAGGTTTCAGGGTTTTTATGGCTTTCTCAATATCTTGAAGGGTAATAGAAGGGATAGAAACATGGTCCTGACAAGGAGGGTTAGACTTATTTGAAGGAAGATTCGATGGGGAAGAGTAAACAGACTGGAAAAAAGTTGCAAATGCATTGGATATGCTATCAGAAGTTGTTAAAAGAGAACCATTAAATTGCATAGCTTTACAATTTGTAGATATTTTCCTCCTAGAGTTGACATAGTCCCAAAATTTTTTGGGTTCTGTTTTAATTGAATTCTCGCATGCTTCCACATAATTAGCATAAGATTGATTTATCAAACTTTTTAATTCAGATCTTATTACTTTATATTGAGTACAGAAAGTCGGATTATTCGGGTTAGAAATATGGAGGTTTCTTGCTTTGTTTTTAATTTTAATTTTATTTATAATAACTTTGTTAAACCACGGTGGATAACGCTTGCGAGAAGACAATTTTAATGGGACACATATATTAAAAAATTCATATAATTTGCAGTACATAAAATCACATGCTACGTTGACATCATTGAATTCCTTTAAACAATCCCAGTCGAATGTATTTATGAGAGCATACAATTTAACAAAATCGGCCTTTTTAAAATTATACGACTGTCTGAGACTTACACAAGGTTTAAGCTTATGTGGTATACAAATATTAATAAAAATGTCAAGAGCGGGATGGTGTAAAGGATATTCTACATCGAATACAAGATTATTAGAATGTGTAACTTTGCACTCAGTATTGCTGACTACTAAATCTAGTAATTTATTGTTATTATTTAAGATCGTATTATGTTGCCTAGCATCTACAAATTCCAGTAGGTTGTGGAAGTTATCTATCTTTGGAGAGTTAACATTAGTAGCAAGTTCAGGGATGTTGAAATCCCCCAAAATTGAAAAATTGTTATGCTGTAAATAGGGTAAGCTTTCAAAAAAATCTAAAATTCTATTGTAGATTTCCGCGTTCTGGCTTGGAGGAATATAGATCGTAAATATATAAAAACTGGTACTGTTGAAGTCAAGTTTGGCACAAACAACATCGATATTGTGAGGGAGAATGTCCGAATAATCACTCAGATCGACAACAGTAGATGAAATGTTATTGTTCACAAGGAGCGCTGCCCCTCCACCTCTCGAGACTTGACACGCCTCAAAATTACGATCGCACCTATAAACACTAAACCACTCGGTACATAATTCCGCATCACTAACACTATTTGTGAGCCAGGTTTCGGTGAGGGCAATGACGTCATATTCCACGGATGCGCTGATAGATTGCCAAGTTGCTAGTTTGGAGGTCAAGCTTTGAATGTTTTGGTAAAAACAGGTAATGTTTCTCGGTGAAGTTGTTCGTGAATTTGACTGTGGTTGCTACTTATTTCCAATAATGTTGGATTTTAATCTTTTTAAAGACTCATGATAAGCAAAGCAGTTTTTATCCCAGGCATCGTGAGCTACGTCAACTTTTGTGTTATGAATAGCGTTATATTTAACACAATTAGTGCAATTGAGTACTGAAACTTGACAGGTGTTGAAATCATGGGTACCACCACATTTAGAACAAGATTGTTGTTTTTGAATGCATTGTTTAGATGTGTGGTGGAAACCACAACATTTGTAACATCTCCTGACTTCAATGCCATCGTACACCGGGCACAAATCAAAGCCAACAAATACTTTTTCGGCTTCGAGGAGATTATGATAGGTGAGCACATCAACTTGAAGTAGGGCTTGATAAACGTTTTTATTTCTTTTTGTAGGCGTATACACAAGGACTTCGCATTTATAAAAACATGTTTTGTTTTGGTGGATCAGCTGATCCTTGAAAGATTCCTTGGTAAAAGGCTCAGACATTCCCACAATACGTAAACGCGGATTAAGAGTAGGTAACCGCTTAATTTCATATTTACCACTGAGATTTGTGTTGACTAACTCTTGAATTTTGTCAGATTGATCAGAGCCAATAATGAGAGCACCATTGCTAGCTTGACGTACAGAATTGATGATGATGTTGGAGGTAACCGGATTGGCAGTTTTTAGTAATATAGTTATAGCGTAACATGTTAATTGTAACATCCTGTTAAAATTTGTAGCCAATAGAAACAAATGTATTATCTGTCATTTTTTTTGCCTTTTACTAATACTGCTGAAGAATTTTACACAGGATGTTAAAATTAACATGATAATTTACAGAATACACCCCTTATATCTGTACAATCACCCTTAATTATAATTTAAACAAGATTGTATCAAGCTACCTCATATATAATCAAAACGTGCAGTCTGTGTTCTAATGTGTGCAACTACCGTGAGTATTTTTTAACGTGAAACATTAGATTTGTCATATCCATGGTTACAACTTGACATTTGATTGACAGAAATGTATTTGCCTGTCCCATTTAAAATTAAACATAGGGAACGAATTTGACATTTGACAAGACGTCAATAGAGGTTAATTTTGTATAAATAAATATATCTGCTTTCTAAATTAAATTTAGTTGTAGAAAAATATTGTCTGCACCTGGTGCCCGAGTGATTTTTTGATTCGGCTAAATTTCTTTTTGTATTTAAATATAATACTTCTGTCAAATTCATTCTCTACGTTTCATTTTAAATGAAACATTGCTGTCAATCAAATGTCATCTCGTAACTTACAGAAAAATTCAACGGTCATCTATTATATTGACAAGATGTCATTAAAGGTTAATTTTGTTTAAATAATTATACCCGTTTTCTAAAAATTCAATTTAGTTGTAGAAAAAATATTGTGTGCAACTTGTGTCCGAAATATGTTTAGTACTCTCGAATGGTTTTCTGACTCGGCTAAATTTCTTACAACATTTAAATATAATACTTCTGTCAAATTCGTTCCTTATGTTTCATTATAAATGGGACAGGCAAATACATTGCTGTCAATCAAATGTCGAGTCGTAACCCTAGATATGACAAACCTAATGTTTCACGTTAAAAAATACACACGATATATCTACATAAACGTAATAATATGATGGTTTCTTACACTTCTCCTGTGTTGTGGTTGTTCTTGTTATGCTACGGAGACTACTGCATTTTCTCATACATACATCATATTAATTAAAATTACTCCCGTGATTTACGAAGTGAATGATATCTGAGATAGGTACTGAGAATTATAGGAACTTAATATTTTATATACAAGTAGGCACGGATAATAAGGTTAAATCAAGAAGTACCGGAACGGTAATTTCCAACGAAATATACCGGAAAGTTAAAATTTTATAATCACAATTAGTTATTATTTTTTAAATATACTTTATTAATTTTCATATTCTTATACTATACCGCGAGCCGAAAATTTATTTTCCAGATGTATAAGATTACCATGGTAAATCAGTTTTCGCACACTGTTGCCCCTCGCTTTGACTGATAACATTGATTGTGGTATTGATAGAAAAATATTAAATAACACCAAATATGTGTAAATTATGTGATATTTTACTTATCCCTTTTGTACTGATACTGATATATCGTTATTAAAGGAACACTGTAATGATGAAAATGGATCAGAAACATTTTTAATCACAAGCGATTTAAAAGTAATATGTATCCGAAATGTCTACTCGTCACAAAATATGAACGAGTTTGCGTTGATAAGCATGCGAATTAAAGAAAATTGTCAAAAACCAAGTTCAATATCAATTAAAAATGTTTAGGAAGTAGCTGTGCCAATTCAGGTTAAAACCATTTTATCCATTCACGTATATCAGCACATGAGATAGACATTATTTGAACATTTTTCTTGTAAATAAAATATATCTACTTTCATCTACGTCTATATTCACTATCAAGTACGTATGGACCCATCCGATCTCCAGCCCGTACTTATTTGACGACAACTTTTTATATAATAAATAATAATAAATAAATAATATATATTAAATATATGGTTTTTGCTACACAGTACTATATCGCGTGTCTACTTGAAATCCATTATAGAAATCTCATTTTATAACAATTAAAATAAATTAATATCTAACCTAATAAACTAAGCTTTCTCAAAGTTCAAACATTATTCATTTATTTGTAATTTTGTGTTAATTTCACGGGTATTACTACAAACGAAAAAGATTTATGAAATTCAATTTTACAGGTTACAAAACGTGCAAAGTAAAGTTTGGTTAGTGATTTACGTATAGAATTTTATTATCTACAACCTTTATTTGAAACATTTTTGCCTTAATAGGTACAGCAAAATAAAAAATTAATATTGTATTCTGTATGTAACGGATTTCAAGTGGACACCTGGTATATAAATCTTGCACTGAATATTTGTCATTATTCCCTTTTGATGAAAAATCAAAATATTTTTAATGTATAAATTATAATAAATCTTGTAGGTAATGCATTAATCATTTATTTATTTATTTATTTATGCACAATTGGAGAACCAACAGTTTATCCAACCAGTTATAGGTTCCCACCTATTAATAAATTTATATTAAGAATGGTACAATGCAAGAAGTAGCACAACAAAAAAAATAATAAAAAACAAACAATGAATAATTGAGAAAAAAAACTGGATAAAGTATAGTTTTCAAGTCGCTATAACAGTTATTATTACCTTGGATGATTCCAATCTTTGATCGCATCGCTCACTCGTGTTGCAAACTTCATCAACAGCATCCATTCTAGCGTCGTTGTATAATGTACTATTACTCTTTACTCACTTGCGTCATACATACCTTCATTTAGAACTCAAACATCGTATAAAAACATGTTATTCGTATAATTTTATGAGTAGTTCTTCAGATTTTTTTTATGAATATGTTTGAAGAGTATGAGTATGAAATAGTATAGAAGAAAATAGTATAAAGGGTGTAAAATTCTCGCATGGAATGGGGTTAATAACAACAATAAAACAGTTTTGCAGCATGCTTGTATTTATCTTGAGCAAGTGCAGTAGCTCGATTGTGTTTCCCACAATTACCCATGCTCGAGGCTGGGGAGTTGAGACTCAAGCCTGAAGTTCCTGCGCTGGCTGGTCTCATCTTAACTTCGTCGTGATGGCATGCGGGTTCTTTATCTCATCTTTTTTTCCTACAGGCCCGCGAGTGCACTTTGTTAAAGATGTTGTAGGTTTTTTCGTTTAATCGCCTTCTTACTTTGTGGTTTTTATACCAAAGCTCTGACGCATTGGCTAATAGACAGCACGTTAAACATGATGGGTCTTTGAAGAATTAATATGAGATAGATCAGATAGAAAGCTAATATTTTCTTCGAATTTATCATACTTATCCGATATGATAAATATTAATATAAGTATTGTGTTAAACAAAGGTAAATAATTTTGTAGGCAGAACTGATCAAAATGAATAAAAAAAGTTTAATCAGCATGGGTTCGATATTTAATAGTTTCCAAGATATCTGATGCGTATATGTAATATATATATATATATATATATATATATATATATATATATATATATATATATATATATATATATATACAGGGTTAGTTAAAAGTTTGAAGACGGCGATTTATTGTCGTTAATATTCATTTTAGGAAATTATGTTCAATACAAAAGTTTTTTAAGAAATTTTGATCTACATTTGAGAATACTTGAATTTTTTTTTTCTTCAATTGTTTTCGAGTTACGCTTGTCCGCGTAATTTTTTTAAATGGGAACCTTTTAATTTTACTCTACCATTCGATAGAGTGTTTTTTCTCTTTACAGCAGTTATGATTTTCAATTTATTTTTACAACATTTTTACAAGGAAAAACACCGGTTCAAGTATTTACGAATAGTAGGTCTACTCACGAACTGTCCCGATGTTTGCCGACTACTCCAGCAGCCAGCTTTCAATATGCCTTCACAGTCACGGTAGGTACGCGCATTCCAGTTAGTATATATTTCAGTGATAGATATATATATATATATATATATATATATATATATATATATATATATATAATTTTAAATATTTAATTAATAATAGATTAAGAAATATTATATATAATTCCCAGAAAAAGCCTTCAGTAATGTATATCTGGATTTTTGACACTGATATTTGTGCACACATAAAATTCTAATGATATCTATTTTCTCATTGTATGAGGATGTTCCTAAATGTAAGAGATTCTTCCAAATAATTTACAAGATTGGGTGTATTTCTTATGAACATATAAAACTATTTATTTTTAGCACTAACATTTGTTTGTCATTTACAAACTATGTTACAAACATTTTAATTTTTCATCTGGTTTCCATAGAGTTATTTGGGCTGTTTATTACAACGGATTATTGTATATATATTTCTTTTTATATTCTTAAATATTTTAAAATCGAATTTTAGTGACCTTAAAACGTGCTTATTCACTAAAATCTGGATATGCGATTTTAGCATGAATCCAATACCTCTCTCAGCAAGAGGTAAAAACTGTCGAACTAAACCAATGCCTTGTGCACTTGTTCACAAAACAATTTTATTTATTTTATAATTGGTTATATAAGTTTTATTCAACATAAACCTCAATTTTTTTTAAGAAAATGCTTGAGATTTTCATGCCTCGCTGAAGTATTCGTACATTCACTGAGCGAAATTGGCACTTCAGGATACTACAGTTGAAACATCTTTTCAAATCCTCTGCGTTTACAATACGTTTCAGCCGTCAAAAGGATGATCGTCCCTATTTACCTCAGCGACGATGCACTACTCACCGGGAGATTGTGGTGTCAAGAGACGCTAGAGGCTACAGGAATTTCCACAAAAGCGGGAATAGACGATTACTTTGACATAATCGGTGGAGAAGAATAACGCGAACTAGGTATTTTACGCAAGTTTAATTATGACATTCCGTTATTCTTAACTCAAATTGGCTGATGTGTTTACCTTCCGTCACCTTTAGGTAAGGAAGGTATTGTATTTGGTCAAAAAATTCGGTGGTGAGTTTTTAATGAATAAGCACGTTTTAGGGTCCCTACAATACGAATATACCATTTTTAAGATGATGTCTGTATGTGTGTCCGTGTGTGTGTGTGTCCGTGTGTGTGTGTGTGTGTGTGTGTGTCCGTGTGTGTGTGTCCGTGTGTGTGTGTCCGTGTGTGTGTGTGTGTCCGTGTGTGACAAATTTTTCTCCGACGATAACTCCAATACTACAATTCTAAAAATTATAATTCTTTCGTATTCCTCTTCTGTACATCCATATGAAGAGTTGATTAGATTTTGGTTATAATTGATCCACCGGAAATACCCTTATTTGAAGTTTTTAACAGTTTTTCTTAGAAAAACGCAGTTAAATATTATTTTTTGACATTTTGTTATTCTTACTTACTTACTTAATCGCTATGTCTTTCTACCTTTCGGTGTAAGACTTTCCTGGAGTTGTCGTGCTGGTCTGGCTGGTCTCTTCTTCCAGCTTTCTCTCCAGGCTTTCCTGTCATTGGTTAGCACTTTCACTTCATGCCACTTAATATCGCGTTCTTCAGCAGCTTTTTTTACTTCTTCTATCCAGGTTTTGGCTGGTCTTCCTCTTCTTCTTTTCCCCATAGGTTTTGTTTCATATATTTGTTTTGCTAATCTGCTTTCTTTCATTCTATTAAGGTGCCCAAACCATCTTAGTTGTCCCTGTTGTATTATATATTCTACTGGTGTGGTATTAAGCTGATTTCTAAATGTTTCGTTTCTAATTCGGTCTATTCTTGTCTTTCGTTTTATTCTTCGCAGAAACCTCATTTCCATACTTCTTATTTTACTTAAAAGGTTTTCGGTTATAGTCCATGACTCACACCCATATGTTAGTACTGGGATTGCTATTTTTTTAAAAACTTGAGCCTTCGTTTCGTCTGGGACTTCCTTTTTACCGAGGAATTTTTTGGATATCGCATTGTACATTCTTCCTGTTGCCCCTATTCTTTCTCTTATTTCTTCTTCCATTTTTCCGTTTTTATTTATTATAACCCCAAGATATTTAAATGAGTTGACTTGTTCGATTGTTTCACTTTCTATTTTTATTTCACATTCTTGTTCTCCATTTATTATCATAGTTTTAGTTTTCATTGTGTTTATTTTCATATTTCTCTTTCTAAGTTCTCGATGTATGACATTCAGATTATGTTGTAGCTCTTCCTCATTCTCCGCAAATAAGACCATATCATCTGCGTAGCATAGTTCAGAGACGCAGGTCACTTGCAATTTTCTGTAGCCTATTCTGTAAGGTTTCATTTCGCGTTTGCTGCTTTTAATTACATCGTCTAAAATTACAGTGAACAGTAGAGGGCTTAATATACATCCCTGTTTCAAACCTGCGTTTGTGCTGAATGTTTTAGAGGTCATATTTCTAGTCCTTACGTAATTAATGCAGTGTTCATACAGACTTTTAACCGCATTAATGGTACTTATGTCTATTCCTCTATTATTCAAGCTATGCCAGATATCTTCTCTAATGATCCTGTCAAACGCTTTTTCTAAGTCTATGAAGCACATATATATTTTTCTTTTCGATTGATTAGCTTTTTCAATTATTTGCCTAATCGTGAATATATGGTCTTGAGTACCTCTATTTGCTCTGAATCCGCATTGAGTATCTTCTATATTGTTTTCAATCTCATTTCGTATTCTTTGTTCTAAGATTCTTGCATAAACTTTACCCGGGACGCTAAGTAAAGTTAGTCCTCGATAATTTTTACATTCTTTCGGGTCTCCCTTCTTAAAAATTGGTGTTATTATACCAATCTTCCAATCCGTGGGTGTTGTTTCTGTTTCCAGAGCATCATTCATTATCTCTCTCATTATTTTTAGTCCATTTTTGCTCATATATTTGATCATTTCTGGGGCTATTTCATCATGGCTGGGAGCTTTCCCTAGTTTTATTTTATTTATCGCGCATAGGAGTTCTTCTTCGGATATATAGCTCACTGTATTTGTTCTATGTCTCATTTCCTTGTTTATTTCGGTAGCTACGTGTGTAGTCTCTCTTTCTTCATTTACTTCGCAATCTAATAATTCTTTAAAATATCGTCTCCATCTTTCCATTATGTTTTCTTCCTCGTTCAAGATATTTCCGTTATCGTCCTTGATATTTAATAGTGTTGTTGGTTTTTCTTTTCTCATTTGTTTCAGTGCTCCATAGAACAGTTTTTGATTTCCTTGGTATGCCTCATTTAATTTTAATCCAAATTGCGCCCAGGTATTTGTTTTAGCAGCTTTTACCAGGTTTTTTACTTTAATTCTATTTTCCTTATATTTATCGTAGCTATTTTTGTCTTTCTTGCTTAAGTATGTCTTCCATGCTTGTTTTTTTGTCTTGATTGCATCTTTTATATCCTGGTTCCACCATGCAGTTTTCTTTAGTTGTTTGTTATTTATTTTTGTTACACCACATTCCTCCTTCGCTGCCATCATCATACATTTCTTTAGTTTGTTCCATTTGTTATCTAAATTGTCTGTCCATGATATGGACATGATCTTCTTATCTAGATTTGTTTGGTATTTATTTTTAATTGTCTCATTTGTGAGTAAGAACGATTTAATTTTCTCTTTTATTATCTTTTTTCTCTGTTCTTTTATTTCCATGATTGTTTTTCTCATTTTCATTGTAACCATGTAATGATCTGATCCTATTTCTGGTCCTCTCCTTACCCTCACGTTCTTTATTCTCTTATTTAAACTTTTACTTACTAAAAAATAATCAATGATGGATTTTTCGTTCCTATTTGGTTCCACGCGAGTATATTTGTGGATATCTTTGTGGGTAAATCTTGTGTTCGTTATGTATAAGTCATTTTCCACGCATAGTTCTATTATTCTGAGGCCATTTGAGTTTCTCGTAGGTTCTCCCTCCTTATTCATGTATCTTTCAATTCCTCTATTATCGTTTCCTACTCTTCCATTCAAATCACCAAAAATAATTACTTCATGTTTTGTGTCATCAATTTCCTCTTGCAGCATTTCAAAGAATTTATCTTTATTTTCTTTTAAATCATTTTCGTTTGGACCATATGCACATAGTAAAGTGATACATTCATTTTTTGTTTGAGTTTCTATATCTAATCGTAATATTCTTTCGCTAACATATTTTTCCTTGTTTATCACTTGTAGTACGTCGTGAGTTAATATTATTCCCACACCTGCAGCTGCCCATTCTGTATCACTAACCCCTGACCAGTACATCCAGTGTTTTTCTGTTAATTGCACTAGTCCTTGCTTCTTTTTCTTCGTTTCGGTTATGCCAAGAATAAATAGTCCAGCTTTCTCAAATTCAGTTACTATTTCTATTTCTTTCCCTTTTATTCCTTTCACATTCCATGTTGCCAAATTCAGGTGCTTTGTCCCAGGTCTCACCAAGATGTTCTCTGTACCAAATTTTGTTTTTCTTTTGTTATTTTTTTGTGTGTGAGTGTGTGTGTGTGTGTGTGTGTCCGTGTGTGTGTGTGTGTCCGTGTGTGACAAATTTTTCTCCGACGATAACTCCAATACTACAATTCTAAAAATTATAATTCTTTCGTATTCCTCTTCTGTACATCCATATGAAGAGTTGATTAGATTTTGGTTATAATTGATCCACCGGAAATACCCTTATTTGAAGTTTTTAACAGTTTTTCTTAAAAAAACGCAGTTAAATATTATTTTTTGACATTTTGTTATTATATATATTAAAGAAAATACTCTTCTCTATACAGTTTGATTATACATTTTCCTTCATATTCAATAGATGTAAATTTAAAGCATTATAAAGAAATTAATTTTCAAAAATTAGTCAGCCTTGCTATTTATCATGGAAACAGCTGACATAATTATTCAAAAAAATTTAATTGATAGATGTCAGTTGCAAGTGCAAAACCAAATATGGAAAAAAGTATAGGATCTAAAATTGGTATGTCATAGTGTTGCTCGCAAGTGACACGCAGAGAAAGGCCAAAGAGAAGATGGAAGGACATTACTTAGTGTAGTTTATGTTATAATTTTATTGGATTTATAGAACCTTTTCAAATGAACTTTTGGTATGGAATTTGTAAAAAATAGTATGTGTTCATGATATTATATAGAATCTGTTCCAAGGACCTTTTGGTATGGGATTTGTACAAAATATATGGAATTGCGGGCGCTCTTGTGCTGGCCACAACAGATTTTTTTTTTCTGTTCTAAGAAAAGAATATCGTTGAAGACTGGTATACTACTAATTTATTATACTCGTAGTTTCAATCTCACATGAAGAAAAATTATTCATGAAATAATTTTTATTTAGTCATTGTGAAGATTATGTATCTAATGTAGTAATAAGTAATTAATTTTTAATATTACTATTATATTTTTACTTTTCGTTAAGAGAGGTAGTATTGGATTCATGCTAAGAATCGCATATCCAGATTTTAACGAATTATCACGTTTTAAGATCCCTAGAATCCGATTATAACATTGTTACGATGATATCTGTATATTTGTGTGTGTGTGTGTGTGTATTTGGATGTGTGTGTGTATTTGGATGTGTGTGTGTGTGTATTTGAATGTGTGTGTCTGGATGTTGGAAGGACAATTCTTCAAAAACTATAATACTTAAGACCCTGTTAAGTACGTATTCCTTAACCTTACATTAATGGGAAGAGTTGAAAAAGTTTTGATAATAATTACAACCGGGAGTAGTAGTTTCTTAAAAATCCTTTAAATATTATTTTTTGAAAATTTTTGTTATTACAAATATTGAAAAACTTAAAATTCTCCATCTAATACACTTAAATTTTTATTATATTTTCTATAGATTTAGAGATAAAGAAAATATATTATACAGAATAATCTGTTGTAATAAATCGCACTGTCCATACTACACCAAGGAAACCAGTTGTCAAATTCAAATGTTTGTAATTGACAGATAAATATCAGTGTCAAAAATCAACGGTTTTACTGACATTACTGAAAGCTTTTTCTGGGAAGTACATTTAATATTTCTTATTGAATTATAAATTAAGCATTTAAAATTGTAATTAGGTATGCATGCATATTAATAGTACATATATCCTTAAGAAATACCGCCAACCCCGTCACTGAATTGGAAGATTCCTTATAGAATGAAAGTATAGATGTAATTAGAATTATTTTCGTGTACAAGGCTTGTTAAATACGATACTTTTGTAACAAAATAGAAATGGCGAGGGGTATAGTGCTGACCACAACAGATTTTTTTATTAAAATATCAATTTCAAAATTACAGAAAAAAATCTGTTGTGGCCATCGCAAGATCTTCCGTCAATTCGATGTATTTTGTACAAATCCTAAACCAAAAGTTCCTTGGAAAAGATTCTATATATCATGTAAAATTGCAATACAAACACATACTATTTTTTACAAATTCCATACCAAAATTTCCTTTCAAAAGATTCTATAAATCCAATAAAATTATAACATGAATATACACTATGTAAATTGCTCTTGATACTTCCTTCTTTCTTCTTCCGCTTTTTCCTATTGTATAAGGGGTCACTGATTCTCACTCTTCTCTACCACTCATTCTTGTCCAACGCATCTTCTTCACACAGATCTTCCTCTCTTAAGTCTTCTGCGATACAGTCCTTCCATCTTCTCTTTGGCCTTCCTCGTACTCCCGCCATTGAGACGAGGCTGCAACTACATGTCACTTGCGAGGGACACTAGACTTATACTACTTTTAGATCCTATACTTTCCATATTTGGTTTTGCACTTGACACTGACATCTGTTAGAATTTTTTTAATATATCAGCTTTTTCCATGATAAATAGCAAAGCTGACTGATTTTTAAAAGTTAATCTCTTTATAATGCTTTAACTCTATATCTATTGAATATGAAGGAAAATGTATAAACAAACCGTATAGAGAAGAGCATTTTCTTTTAAATTTATAATAACAAAATGCAAAAAAAATATTTAACTGCATTTTTTTTAAGAAAAACTGTTAAAAACTTCAAATACGGGTACTTCCGATAGATCAATTATAACCAAAATTTATTCAGCTCTTGGATGTAAAGAAGAGGAATACGAAAGAATTATAATTTTTAGAATTATAGTATTGGAGTTATTGTCGGAGAAAAATTTGTCACACACGGACACACACACACACACACACCTACATATATATACAGACATCATCTTAAAAATAGTAAATTTATATTCTACGGACCCTAAAACGTGCTTATTCATTCATTTTTTGACCTAAGACAATACCTTCTTTACCTAAAGGTGACGGAAGGTAAAAATGGACTGGTAAACACGCTAATGCGAAAAAAATGTCAATTTGACATTCACAATGACTTACTTGACTTATTTAATGTTACTCCGTAGAGGAGCATAGGGCATCAACAAAGCGGCGCCAGCGGACACGGTTATGGGCCAGGGATTTTATTTCTGACCATGTCTTCCCTACTGCTTTGGCTTCTTCTATTGTTCTTCTCCAGCTTTTCCTTGTTCTACCCCTTTTTCTTTTCCCTTGTGGGTTCCAGCTTAGTGCGTGCTTTTCAACAGCTGTCGAACCTTTACGTAATGTATGACCAATCCATTTTCATTTTCTCTCTTTATTTGGGCAGAAATTAGTTTTTCCTTGGTACATTCTCATAGTTCTTCATTTGTAATAATATTAGGTCAGAATATTTTCAAAAATTTTCTCAGGCATCTGTTGATAAATGCTTGTAGTTGACTTGATATAGCTTTTGTTACTTTCCAAGTTTCAGAGCCGTAGAACAACATGGATTTGACGTTGCTCTAAAAATTCTCAATTTTTTCTTAGCGATATTTCATTTGATTTCCATACTTTATATAATTGTACAAATGCTGCATTTGCTTGTCGAATCCGTGTCTTTACATCTTCTTCTGACCCTCCAGTACCAGTGACTATACTATCTAGATAGGTAAAGGCCTCAACTTCTTCTATGCCTTGATCGTTTAATTGAAACTGTATTGCGTTGTTTGTGTTTATTCATTCACAATAAGAAACAAAAAGTTTACATGAAACGAAATAAAGAAAGGCGTTTTTTATTCAGCTAACCGGGTTACATATGCTTAACTACGCAATAAGCTCGGTAAAGCAAGTAAGGAAGTAAACTAAATAACACTTGTTTAAATTTATGATACTACGTCACATTCTCCATGCATTAGTATGAAAGTGAAAGATATGTTGAATGACATAGGCTGTCGGTGGCACTCAAATCTTTTCATATTTTTCACACATAATTATATTTCCATATATTGACCACAAAAGTTATTTTAATATATTTTTATGTATTATTAGTACTATGTCTACTAGAACAGTCTTGGATTGTGTGTAATAAACATGAGCATTATGACGTATTGCTATGGTAATGTCAAGAAATTGATATTGACACGGGAATATAGCCTAAAATGTAAAATACAAGCACAACATAAGCATTCATAGCCTACCTACTTTGTAAATTTTATTAAAACTTTCTGATTCGTAATCCGTGTCTGTGTACATTATTAAAAAATTGCAGTAAGACAATAGTTATTTATGTATTAAGAGCTTAAGGTGGCTTTTATAGTCTGCGGCGGGATTTTGAGCCCGAGGCGTAAGCCTAGGGATAAAAACACGTCAAAGGCCATAAAAGCAAGTTACGCTCGTGGTACATACGAAACTTTATGCACGGACGAAAATTTTCAAATTATGAGTGTTAGAAAAATTGTATCGAAAAGAATTTGTCCTCGTACATCCAGTATCTAGTGTTGCTATGAAAGCGGAGAACAACAGTTTATTGTTTGTTTATTAGTTATATCATTTGAGTTTTATTTTGTGTATCTTCGTGCTTTCCATATAAATATCACAAAATTAATTTACATTTTTCATTAAAGAATATAAAAATTTTCGATTTGTAATAAAAACTTTTCATGTTGCCTGTTTATATTGTAGGTTATAATTTGGTTTGACATTTCATTATAGCCCGGCGGGCTATAATAAGCCCGCGGGTTATAAAATGACGTTTATGTCAAAGAAATTCGTGTATAATTGTCAAATTATGATACGTCCGTGCATAAAATATTGTATGAACTGTGGGTATTACTTGGCGATTTATAAACCCGAGGGCTAGAGGCCCTTGGCCTAATGATATATCGTCCTTGGCGGGCATAAACATTTTCATAATAGACTTGATACTTAAAATAAGGTATAATAAGTGCTGAATAGGATCAATTTATGTGATTCCAACTGATGAAATCCACTGTTTGAGAACAAATCTATATCTAAGTTATAGAATATTAAAAAAAATATTGCTGTTAAATGAATAACAATAAAGACTTCTAAAATTAAAAATCTCTTCCAGATTAGATAAAGTATCATAAATTTTTTTTAAAAAAATCTGATGTGGCCAACACAAAACCTCCCGCTATTTAATTCGTATTAATTTAAATACATACCTACGTATTTACTAATGCTGCAAACTATATTATGTTCCATTGCATATAACTATTGCTTTATTTACGATTTTCTTTATTATTTAATATGTCACTATTATTAATTTGAAGTGATTAATTTTTTGACAATGACGTTTACCTGTCAGTTACATTCATTTGAAAAATAAACTGTGTAACAAAGGAATTTTGTTTATCTTAGACTTCGGGATTTAAAAAAGAAAAATGATTTTTAAATTTATCTGTAAAATATATAGAAAAAGTATTAATGTATACCTGTACAAAATTTAATAATCTGTAATTTTCCAATGACATAAAATGCGAAAAATGGTATTTTTTGAAGAAAAACCGTTATGAGCTTCAAGTAAAGTACCATTTCCGGTTATCCGATTTACACCAAAACCTAATGGCTTCTTTTAATATTAGAATAGGGTAAAAATACAAGGTTTCAAAATTTTCTGAATGATGATATTTGAGTTAGAGCGAAGACAAAATCCCTACACATACACAGACATACACACATACACATACGTAGACACATCATCGTGAAAATGTTAAAATTGGATTCTAGGGACCTTAAAACGTGGTCATTTACAATAACTTCGATGTGTGATTTTTAGCACGATCCCTATACCTCCCTTACCAAGGGTAGCGGGAGGTAAAAATAGTGGACGATCCTATTAGGATTAAAATTTGCATTGCTTAAATCCTGAATATCAGTTCTGGCATTGATATTTCAATCATCCGTGACATTATAGCATTTCAAGAAATGACGTTTGGAGAAATTTTATTCTTATTCCTCCATAGCTTGAAATTTCGAGGTGAAAAATATGTTATAATACAGGCCCTAATAAGTAACGTTATTATCGATATTTTTTTAAATATTATATATACTTTGTGGTTCTTGTGTTACACAGAAAGCTATATATTTTCTAATATATTTTGTTGATTTGTCTAACTAAATAATTCATAGTTTTACTAACAATACAAGAAAATCAAATAGTTTGAAAAGAATTGACGTCATTTGTTTGTCAGAGCTTAGGAAGAAGGCACCATAAAAAATTACGACAATTTTTAAGAAAGATCGGCGGATTATTCAATCTTGATAAATAATAGAAATTTACTAATAAATTTGAGTTATTATTATAATGTTAAATATTTATTTTTAGCTAGAAATATAATTCAGTGTTACGTTATAATATGAAAGTATCTTTACTTTAAATAAAAAATAAAAGCTTCCTTCATTACTAGTAGAAATAATACTATTTAAATATAAAAGTATAAAAAAAATATAGTCCAGTGAATGAAACGATTTTACCCTACAAAAGGTTGAGTAGTTCTGAATTATTGATATGTTATAAAGGACGGAAGGTTAGTGAAAAATACAAATTTCCACAACCTCCGCTTCCTGCGCCATTTTGTAAAAACCATCGAAAATTGGTACTTTTTTCAGTTTATTGCCTATAACTTCTTTCTTATGCATTTTAGCGCAAAAAAACTTTTTTGCTGACCTGTAGAGGATAAAATTTCCTGCAAATTAGTTTTGTGAAGTTATTTTGTACGATTAATAGCAATAGAGCTATGAAGATGACAAAAAAGGCTAAAATTGCGTACTTTTGCAAAATTTTGATTGTCTATCCACTTTACATCGCAATAGCTCCGTAATACATCATTTTAACGTAAAAGTTGTCATAATAAACCTTGTAGAGAATGGGGTATTCCACCATAACAACAAAATTAAAAAAATTTCAATTTAACATAAAGTATGGATCAATAAATAATAGTTAAAACAATGAAAACATTTTTTAAATAATTACTTTACGAGATATTTCACATTTGCTAAAAGGGAAAATTGACGTCATACAATTGTTATCCTTCTCTCGCAGCGTACTCAGAGCAGTGTGTGTGAGAAAGACAAGTATAGAGGAAATGTGACGTTACACTGATTTTTCGAAAATAAAATACTCTGAAACTAGGAACAATTAAGATTTTTTAATACTATGAATTGCTTCAAAACTGAATGAAGTTTTATTTAAAATAATAAAAAAAAATTGAGTGGAATACCCCATTTTATTATCTACAAAATCCAATTATTTTTACGACCAATGCAATGGAGTGCAACTCTTTTTTGTTTATTATTTCTAATTATAAAAGCATTATTTCAAATGAAATAATCTGTATAGATGCAAAATAATTATGTGTTTTTTTAAAAAACAGCAATTTCTTCGTTTATTTGCCTTTGACTTCTTTCTATTGCTCATCAACTCAGAATAAGTTATATATATACTATAAATCAATTTTCTAAAACTTTGGCGTATTATGTCTATTGTGAAACCAATAGCAGTGGAGCTGTGCCGCTCCCAACAAGGCAAAATTAGCGATCTTAGAAAAATATTGATTTTTTTATCACTATAAATAAATCATTATCAACAAATTTCATTATATTCTTTTAGATGTTGTACTCAGGTCCTTCAGATATGGAATGGATGAAATATAGATTACCTCAAAACATCCATTTTGAAAAATTGCTTTATTAACATTTGAATCATTGAAATCGACACTTTTTCAGTTTTTTGCTTATAGGGTAATTCCGGGAGAGATGGACCAATGGGTGAGTTGGTCCAGTAGCAATATTTCTGTCCCTATTCGTTAGATGTCTCTACTATTTCTTTCAGAGAACCGTGTCACGCGCTTGAAGTCCGGTGTGCAATATTAGCTGCTTACTGTGCGTGTTTTAGCAAATACATATTTTTTGTGTTAAAATTGAAGCGCAAAAAAATTCACTCCTATTTTCCGTTGGTTGTATTTTTTTAACGATAAGTGTTTTTCTTTTGATTTATGTTTAGTTATAATTATTCATGTCTGTTGCTTACAATATAACCTAAATTAACTTAATTCTTCTGTTTATGACATAATTTAAATGGTGGTCCATCTATTCCTTACAAATGGGAGAGATGAACCACTATGTTTCGGGGTTAGTTGGTCCACAAATAATTAGTATAAAGAGATAGTTTATTAATATTAAATAAATTATAAATATTAAAATTTTCAAAAGTGGAAATTGAAGAGGCCTTATTGAAAGCTATAGAAGCCGTAAGAGAAGAAAAATGGGAATTAATAAAGCAGCATTGACATTTGGGATTCCGAAGTCAACATTAAAAAGAAGGCTAAAATCGCAAAATTTTACTACAGGAGATCGTCTAGGCTCCAAAGTGGAGATGAAATTAGTGAATAATATAAAAAAATTACATAAATTTGGATATTCTCCTGATAGGAATGAAAAATTAAATATTCCACAGAAATTCAACAAAAATCTCGGTATGGCACGATATCATTGGTTGAAAAACATTCTCTAAATTATAAGTTGGCATCTTTCTATTGATATATTACAAGATTATTGAATAATCTAACAAAAATTATAAAAAATCTGATGTAGCCAACACAAAACCTCCCGCTATTTAATTTTTACATACATACATACGTACATAAAATCACGCGATTCCCACTTAGGGGGTTAGCAAATACCCGGAAACAATAGTAACAATAAGAAAAGGGATAAGAGTAAGAGCTCAGCTGACTCACTTCATTCTTTAACAACATTCTTCTTTCGCCTTGTCCAAAATCATCATAGCATTCATACATATTAAAATGACCGATTTTCGTTAGCGAATAACCCCATCCGGACCACAATAATAGTTACGCAACAATCTTCCTTCGCCACACTTTCCTATCCATTTTTATTAATTTAAATACATACTTACGTATTTACTAACGCTGCAAACTGTTCCATTGCATAAAACTATTGATTTATATACTATTTTCTTTTTAAAATGTCACTATTATTAATTTGAAGTGATTAGTTTTTTGACAGTGACATTTACTGTAAGTTACATTCATTTGAAATATGAACTGAGTAACAAAAGAATTGTGTTTATCTTAGGCTTCGGGACTAATAAAAAAAAATATTTTTAAATTTATCTGCAAAATATATAGAAAAAGTATTAATGTATTCCTGTAGAAAATTCAATAATCTTTAATTGTCATAAGACATAAAATGCGAAAAAATGGCATTTAATGATATTTTTTGAAGAAAAACCATTATGAGCTTCAGGTAAAGAGCCATTTCCGGTTATCCGATTTGCACCAAAATCTAATGGCCTCTTTTCATATTAGAATAGGATAGAAATACAAGGTTTCAGAATTTACTGAATGATAGTATTTGAGTTAGAGCGAAGACAAAATCCCTACACATACACACACACACACACACATACATACATACATACATACATACACACACACATACACACACACATACACACATACAGACATCATCGTGAAAATGTTAAAAATGGATTCTAGGGACCTTAAAACGTGGTCATTTACTAAAATCTCGATATGAGATTTTTAGCACGATCCCTATACCTCCCTTACCAAGGGTAGCGGGAGGTAAAAAGAATTAAACACAATTTACTATTTGGCTTATAAATATGGTTTTGATAAAATAATAATTGATAATATTTTTAAAAAGCAAAAAAGATATTAATATTAAAACAATTATATTGCTATCAAAATAAAATAAATAGAAACTACAGAAAAATATTATTTGTTGGTAATTTGAGTTTAAAAATTATAAAAATATTAAAATTAAATATTATTTATCCAGCATATGTAAAAAAAGTTGAAATCTATTTTTGTTAATAATAAAATTGAAAATTTTGACAAATTAGAAAAATCTGGTGTTTACGAAATTACTTGTAACAATTGTGATTATAAATATATTGGTCAAACAGGGTGAAATTTCAAGTTAAGATTCAATGAACATTTAAGACAATTTAAATACGACAAAATTGAAAATTCAAATTTGGCAAAACATTTATTTAACAATGAACATTTTTGTTCAATTCAAAATTTAAAAATCTGTTGTTGCCAGCACAAGACCTCTCGCCATTTCCATATTAGGCAATATAAGTATTGTATTGCACTTTGCTATCGAACCGTCGTTTTATAACAAAATATTACAGAACTTTACCCAAATATTGTTTTTTATTGTATTTCTTCTGCACACATATAATTCTAATTATATCTATTTTTCATTGCATGAGGAAGTTTCTAAATGTCACAGATTCTTCCAATTCATTAACTAGATTGGCGGTATTTCTGATGGATATATGCATAATTACCTAAAATTTCAAATATTTAATTAATAAAACAATAAGAAAGATTAAATGTACTTCCCAGAAAAAGCTATCAAAATGTCACTAAAACTGTTAATTTTTGACACTGAAATCTGTCATTTACAAAGTATGTTATAAACACTTGAATTTGTCAACTGGTTTCCTTAGTGTAGTTTCGCCTACTCGACTTGTTATATCTCGATATTCTATATATTATAGCGTCTTTCTCTCTAAATTTATAGAAGATATAATAAAAAATTTAAATGTATCAGGTGTAGAATTTTGTTCTTCAACATTAGTAATATCAAAAATTTTCAAAAATTAATATTTGGAAGAATTAATTTTAAAAACTACTATTTCCGGTTGTTTAATTGTTACCAAAACCTTTT
The DNA here is from genome assembly GCA_943142095.1 of Ophonus ardosiacus. NCBI lineage: Eukaryota > Metazoa > Arthropoda > Insecta > Coleoptera > Carabidae > Ophonus > Ophonus ardosiacus. Next base: position 40,619,333 of record OW964823.1, read on the forward strand.
CAGCTCTTCCCAGGAATGTCAGATTGAGGAATTCATAGTTAAACAGGTCTTATGTCTTATAGTTTTTAAGGAATCGTCTGTCCAACATCCAGCCGTACACACACACACACACACACATCCACACACACACACACACACACACACACACACACACAGACATAATTGTAAAAATGTTAAAATCGGATTCTAGTGACCTTGAAACGTGCTTATTCATTAAAATCTGGATATGTGATTTTTAGCATGATTCCAATACCTCTCTTAGCGAGAGGTAAAAATACTCCATATAGAAAACGAAAGTAAAAAACTAAATTGTTTAGAAGCTTTCGAAATAAAAAATTCTTTAAATAAAAAAGAAAATCTAATGAATGAAATTTTAGATTTAAACAATTCTCCACTATTAGATCCTAATATTTTTTCAAAATTTTAGTAATATATTAATAATATTATATTAATAAATTTTCAATTTTGTTATGTTTATTAATTTGTAATTTGTTTCATGCTTTTGTTATTTATTTATATTTATATTATTTATTTTTGTGCCTGAAGATGAGATAAAATCTCAAAATGTATATTGTACAATATTTTTAAATAAAATATTATTTTGAAACTAAGTATATATTTAATAAATATCAAAATGTTTCAAATGTATCCTACAAATAATAGTATAAACATAACTACGTTCATTTTGCATCTATACCGATTATTTTATTTGAAATAACACTTTTAAAATTAGAATTAGAAATAATGAAACAAAAAGAGTTGCTGCACTAAACTTGAAAAAAGCCATTTTTATCGTTTTTTTTTTTTGTAAATTGACCCCCACTCCGTTGCATTGGTTGTAAGATATAATTGAATATTGTAGGTAATAAAATTCTCTACAAGATTGATAATGAGGACTTTTACGCTAAAATGATGTATTACGGTTTACGGAGCTATTTTAGCCTTTTTTGTCAACTTCTTAGCTCCGTTGCTATTAATCGTGCAAAATAACTTCGCATAACTAATTTGCAGGAAATTTTATCCTCAACAAGTCAGCAAATAACTTTCTTTACTCTAAAATTCACCAGAAAGAAGAAGTTATAGGCAATAAACTGAAAAAGTGCCGATTTTTGGCGAAGGAAGCGTAGGACGGGGGATTGAGTAAATTTGGATTTTTCACTAACCAAATCGAAAAGTGAGAACTACCCGACCTTTTTTAGGGTACCCCTCCCCCTTCTCAGCTTCCGTTCACTGGACTGGATATATATATATATATATATATATATATATATATATATATATATCGTATCTACTGTCATAGAAACATAAAATATGATTCATAATCACATATGTATTACTATTATTCCGTCAAGTTTTTGTAGTTTTTTGTACATGGTGTAAATCGAAGAGCGAGACATAGACGTTTAACTTGGAAATTCAGTTTTTCTTTGTGCAAATGTTACCTAATTATTTTATGCAAAAATACTTCAAATAAAAGATATAGATATTTAAATTTTGTATCTGTATATTGTGAAAGCATTTTATATAAACGTAAACAGTAATTATAAAGTTACAGTCTTTATGAGCTTTTAGTTTAGGCAGTCTAGGATTTATAACAAAAAAAAAACAACAAATGCATTGTTTTTAACTGTCAATTGTAACTAAAACATTTTACCTTTTTGTTATATTAATTTGCTGCTCTAATCCAAATTTATTTATAAATAACGGTTAAAAATAACGCATTTGTTTATTTTTGTCATAACCAACTAAAAGCTCATAAAAACTGTAACTTTATAATTATTTTTTATGTTAATATGAAGAGCTAGAATAATCGTTTCACATTATTTATATGCAAAATTTAAATCTCTATAACTTTTACTTGAAGCATTATGCATAAAATAATTAGGTACCGTTTGCACACAGAAAAACTGAATTCCTATGTTAAACTCCAATGTCTCATTGTGCATTATATAATCAAAACCAGAATTTTTCAAGATCTGTGTTTATTTATTGAATGTTTATAGTCTCTTTCAGCGACAGCAACATTCATACTTGTAAGTAAAAAGTACAATGCATCAGTTTCCAGTAAATCGATGTGTTTGCAAAACAGTAATATGTAATCTGTTTGATAAACCTAAACGATCGTTTGTTACAGCATGTTAAAATGTTTGGGGATACCCACCATTATCCTAAATAAATATACATGGAACATTTTGGAGTCAATAGAAAATGGATCCTCCCCAAAGAGTATTACCAGTTGAAAATTGATGTAATATTAAGCTGACACGAAATTGGTTTACAATCCTACATCCATTGCAGGTGGATTGTCAGTAAATGGATTTCCCCGGGCGGTGATATTACCAGCAAATTCCTGCTTTGCGCTCTTTACTCTTGACTCTGAGGAGACACCGACAAACAAAGATCGATATTATCGCCGTATGTGAAATGGGATTGATGAGCGATGAACAAACAAATACGGCCGATATTACATGAACACGTGATAATGTGGTATCGGTGATCGTCTGTTCTACAGAGATTGTTGGACAGGATTATACTTACTAGTCAAGCCTGAAGGATTAAATAATCTACTTGGCTATTGTTTGTATTTCAGTACCAGTCGATAAGAAAGACCATGGCAACATAAATTCGTTCAAATATTTTCGTTAATAATCAACAGAGTCTAAATAAAATTAAATATTATTAATATTATAATGATATGTAACTAGATTGTATATTATATGTATAATAATAAATAATATAAAAGCTGGTGCCTTATGCCTTATGAGCAAATTATATAATAATAATAATAATAATAATTATTATTATTATTATTATTATTTTTGCCAGTTGATCAATATACATGACATATGGCACGTCAAAGAAATACAATAAATGAAATACAAATTTACAAACAATCAATAAGAAGTACAATAAATATAACAACAAAATATTGCTCATACATCATTAAGAAATTCATCGACACTATAATAACATTTTTTGATATAAATTATTTCAATTTAAGCTTAAAAGATTTCTTACAATATACAAAGTGCCCACTATGTATGGAATATAGTATATATCTCGGTAAATAACGACTGTATACAATTTTCTTTTATATAAAAGTTGTTTTTATTTCAGAAAACAAATGAGTAACGAACAACAATTGAATTTTTTTAAATAGCAATGCAGTGGCGGCTGGTGATATCTTTGTATGGTAGGGCACAAAAATTTAAAAAAGTAAAAAGAGTATATTAAATTATTTAATCTTTAAGATACAGAAGCCATCTTCGTAATTAAATAAGTACTAGACGATTACAATTCACAATATCAGATTACCTCGGAAAATGCCGGACATACTCGGACATCTTCGTTTAAATTGGGCTGTGCCCGGAACAGGCTTAATGCAGTCATATGCAGCTTCGCGCTCTTCGCTGCTATTGGTCAAAATTCGAGTAAAAATAGTGGGAGACCGGAGCAGAAACATTTGTGCCCTAGCTTCTAGCAGCATATCGGTACGTGCACACGTCAGTATATAGGCTATCTAGCTATCGGCGGTGCAGTAAGAATTGCATAATAATGAAAGTAAATAAATAATAATTAATGTATTTTTAAAATGTATATGTACTCGCTTATTTCTTTTTTTCTTGTCTTTTTATTTGGTAGGGCTGCGCCCTTGTGCCCTTTAGCACGAGCCGCCACTGTAGCAATGTACCCTTTCATTAGGATCCTTTGATAGAGATTTTTTTTCTCTTTTCGATGATGTAACATGTTAGTACCCTTATACAAGAATTTTTTTCAAAAAAATGTAAAAACTCTTTATTAAGTAATTACATCAATAATATTAAACTAGATATCCGAGATCACTTTCATTTGTCATAACAATTGATTGTAGGCCAGTAAATGTGACAGAATCTTGTGTATGTCAATAAGTTGGTACATCGAAAATTAAAAATGGTTCATTTAACAGAATCTGAACGCATAGAAATTTTAATTATGGTCGGTTATGGAGATCGCAAACGAACACAAGTATAGAAGTATGTGAAATTTTTAATGAGCGTCATCCAAATCGAGCACCAATCATCCACTCAGTAGTTAGCAAGACTTTGAAACGGTATAGGGACACTGGACATGTTAAATATCTGCAGAAGACAGGTCCGCAAAAATCTGCGACAAATGAAGATAAAAAGCTCGATGTTTTCATAGAATGTTCAAACCATGCCGTAAGTATAGGTTCAATACATTGGATGATCCAAAATCATTCTCAAACACCACAAAAATTAAACGTATGTATGGGAGTTTGTGCAGATTACATAATTGGACCTTTCTTTATTCGTGGTACTCTAACTGGTCAGCGTTATTTGTAATTGTTGCAGCAGCAAATTATCCCAGCTTGCCAAGCAAATCTTGACGATATTTGGTTTCAACAAGATGGGGCACCGCCCCACTATCACGAAGATGTACGTCGATATTTAGATGCGGTATTTCCGGCCCGTTGGATAGGCAAAAGAGGGTCTGTGGAGTGGCCTCCCCGATCTCCGGATCTAACACTTTGTAATTTCTTCTTATGGGGATATTTAAAATCAAAATTGTATAGTATATAATTGTTTAATTTGTATCTAATTTTGAAATCCGGATAATGAAAATGAAAATCCCTTATTTACAAAATAATGATTATAAGCCCGTAAATTTTTATAAGTTGATGGAAAGAGCTGTTTCGTTTTTAGCAACAATCTAATAAATGAATGAGTACTTTACTTAAAGCAGTTTTTTTTTAACATAACATACGTGATTTGTTATAAAAACCAAACTGTGGCCCAAAAGTGGAAACGGGGTAGTCCGACGTTGTCGAAATATAAAGTTCGTAAGGGGAGGCGCCAGTCACTCATACAGAGCCTACAAAGAGCTGAGAGACAAGCCCTGGGAACGTGAATACGGGAAACGAGAAAGAAATAACTAATGCCGCAAAATCGCTGGATAAACAAAATATACATATGCGGTACGCATGGTACACACAAAATACGAGAATGTCACTAATAACGCTTAACCTAAACGATAGATATCAAACATGCATGAAATAGAGTTACGGTACAAATAAAACAAATAAATAAAGAGCTTATCTGGGCGTGGGATCCTGGGGACAGGCCAAAGTCATGAGTACCTTGTCTTGAAGATGGTGACGGTACATCCTCCAAATGTTTCCAGGTCCAGCCAGACAAGAGATTTGGTACAAACATGATGGCAAGCGGCTCCAAATCTCCAACATTGCAAACACGTGAGATGGAATGCGTGAGCAAAGATTTACTTCGAAATTGTGGCTACTTGTACCTCCACATATTAACTGAACAATACAGACAAGTATGAGACCTGGGTGTGGAACTCAAACAGTAAATGCAGACGGCAAACGTGAAGGGTAGCAGTAACATAAAAGCCATAATCCAAAAGCCGAAACTAATAGCCAAATCTAGTAACCGTAAATAACAGCCTAAAAAGAACGGACAGAGTTAGTAATGGACTACTTGCGTGGTACTGAAAATCCGTTTTCTCTCACTATATACGTAATGTTATATTGAAAAAATATATACAAATATAACTGGGTAGGGGAAGCATGTTTAAGAATGTTATCAATAGATGGCATGGCGTGCGAGAAAGTTTTAATTTGAATTTAACATTAGTTCATTTTTCTCTCTCTCTGGTTATCAATAGATGGCATGGCATGCGAGAAAGTTTTAATTTGAATTTAACATTAGTTCATTTTTCTCTCTCTCTGGTCTCTCAAGTACATTAATTACTTTATAACAAAACACATAGGTAGTTACTTGTAATTTAAAATATCAATACCAAAAACATAAACTAAAATACTGACCTCCAAACAATTGTTGAAACGTCAAACAGGTGATCTACAATACCCGCACCACAGATTCCTGAGGCTAAAATAAGACGATTTAACTAAACTTGCTTCTACCGAAAAGTGTACCCTTTAGCCAGAATTCTGCTTCAAAGTTCTTTGAGATAAAATTAATTTTGCTCGTAATAACCGGACGATTTATTCGATTTGGATGAAATTTGGTATGACAGTTCATATGATTATGTCATCTTTTAAGGTAATACATGTTATTATTAGTGAACCACTAGTGTATGAAACTTAGGTGTTCCAACATTGATCAGATCGTAACTTTTTAATGGTCACGCCGATAACATAATTTTTTCAGAGAGATACATTCAATAGCAAACTTTTCTCTCTCTGTTTAATTTGTGATATCTGTTACGGTTCAGGAAGAAAAAAATAAAGCCTGAGTGACTGCATAGTGATTTTTTTAAAAATAAATTTAATCTAGCAGTCTATCTAAATGTCAAACACCTAATTTCTAATGACAGTAACAATTGTTTATGGGTTGTCAAAAAATTTCGTCGCAATATTCATTAACTAGTAACATCCGTTTGTTCGGCCTAATAATATTTTACTATCATTACTATAAATAACACGAATAAATATGTTAGCTTACTCCTAAACAAGTTGAAAAGATTGATAACTCGTTACTGTCATTAGAAAATAATTGTTTGACATTTGGATAGACTGCTAGATTAAATTTATTTAAAAAAAATTCACGATGCAGTTACTCAGGTTTTATTTTTTATTTTTTTGTCTGAACCGTAACAGATATCACAAATTAAACATACAGAGAAAAGTTTATTATTGAATGTATCTTTCTGAAAAAAAAAAAATAATTTTATGTTATCGGCGTGGCCATTAAAAAGTTACGGTCTAATCGTGTATTTGTCTCAATTTTATTAAATAACTGTACATTTAGATAATATAGAATTTCATATCATAGCTATTCTCAATCCACCAGAACGAGCTGAGGATTATCTTGAATTACCATACTTAAAAGTAATATAGAAATTCGTTTAATGGCTATACTCAACGCGTTGATGTTAGGCTCCGTAAGCAAATCTAAACTGTAATATGAATAAGCTAACCTGACGCACAAAACTCAGGTTCTCATATTTGGCATGTATTTATTAGTTTTCTAAACATAACCCCATCTAAGCACAAATATAATTTCATTCTTCAAACAGTTTAAATTTAAAAATCTGATGTAGCCAACACAATACCTCCCACTATTTAATTTTTATTAATTTAAATACATATGTGCTAAATTAAAATAACCTTATTGTTTTTGTTTCATATGTTATAAATAGGTTGTACTCAACAAAGCAATATATTATGTATGTATATAGTTATAATGAGAGTGGCAACATCTGTGAATGAAAAAGGGAGAACTATCGGAAACGATTGTTTTTGATTTTAAAAAAGTGTGTGTTGCAAAAAAAAGAGGTAAGACGAAAAACAAAGATAGTGACAGATAGATGTTTATTAATTTTGACTGTGAATAATTTTTCGAAACTAAAAGAATTTAGTCATTCTGTTTACAATAAAAGTTATTCGACGTGACTATTTTGATACTCCGTTTTGGTGTTTATGTTATTACTAGACATAATCAGTCCAGTAGTAAAAAGAAGAACCGAGCCGTGCCAGAGAAGTTTTGGTCTAATTCTTCCGGAGCAAGATTTGAGAACAGTCCAGTGTGTGCCATCATCTAATTTGGTCTACCGAACAAAGCCCCGAGAATTTCCAGATAAGAAAAAAACTTAATAATCTTTATAATAAGTTTTGTAATATAAAATTTCTTAATAGTTTTTAAATGGTTATTGATATTGTATTAGTATTATCATTCCATTTATAAACTCGCTAAATATATTCGTAAATCTCCCCATTAATTGTATCTGAATGTAAATGAATAATTCCCATTAATTGTATCTGAATGTAAATGAATAATTATTTAAAAAAAAGAAATTAAAAACTATTAATATTAAATAATCTAAAAATCTTCTTTCTGTGTACTTCCTGCTCCACCTCATGTTATTTTCAGAGCTAGCTAGACATAAGATGCAAAAAATGGCATTTATTGCATTTTTTGAAAAAAAAAACCATTACGAGCTTATCCGGTTTACATCAAAATCTAATGGTTTCTTGTCTTGTCATATTAGAATAGGGCCGAAATACAAAGTTTCATAATTTTCTGAATGATAGTATTTGAGTTAGAGCGCAGACAAAATCCATACACACACACACACACAAACACACCCACAGACGCATATACATACACACATCAACGTGAAAATGTTAAAATTGGATTCTAGGGACCTTAAAACGTGGTCATTTACTAAAATATCGATATGCGATTATTAACACGGTCCCTATACACCTCCCTTACCAAGGGTAGCTGGAGGTAAAAATTGTAAAGTCGTACACCATAGACCCTAAAACGTGCTTATTCATTAAAAGTTCATCAACAAAATTATGACCACAGGCCAAACCTTCCTTATCTGTTAGGTGACGGAAGGTGAAACGAGAAAAAATGAACATAAAAATGTAAAGAAATCAGCGCAACGATAAAATAAATTTTGTACATATTAATAGTGCTCCAAATAAAATATTGTAACCGACGCTTATGCACAACCATATATTATTTCCCTACCTTTTTTTTCATAGCTGGCTTAGGCATGTTATCCATTCCCATTTGTAAATTTTCCCGGAGAAAAAATCGTGGAATCGTAAACAACGCAGTAAGTGCAGCATTTACCAATCCTTGGGGAATTGGAGGATCGGGTTCACGTACTCTACAAACCGGGCGAAAATCCCTGCTTTTCCCAGCCGGTCAGCACGTCTATCTCGCTGATCCCTGGCTCTTTAACAATTTACTCAGGGACGACTCCGTCCGTCCAGGAGATCCCGACATCACAGTGTCCCGACGGTCGGGATACCTGACAACGCTGGGTCTTGATCAACAAACTGTTAAATGCGCAAAGGGGATGTTTAGAGATAGGATCGTACATTTCTTACTGGAATCAATTTTAAATAGTAATAGATATAATAGGTCAAAGCGAATGACGTTTTCACCGGTGATACGTGATGTACTAGTATGTGGTCTACACTCCTCTAAATATTGGATAAAATTCAGTAGATTGCATTGAGGTCTTGTACTAAGTATGTAACAATATTGTAACATATGTCAAACCTGTAGAAAGATAAAATGAGGTACTCTATCATAGTGAAAATTACAAAAATTGTCATTTATATTATAACTAGACCTTCAAATTATATGACAAAGGTTAACAAAATAGTAATTATGGTACTATTGCCCGTATTCACCAACATTAAATAAATCTTCGAATAACTTATTCATTGAATAAGAGAGAAATATCGCATCGATACCATAACTTAAATGAAGGTATTTATTCTAGCTGTCATAATTTGATGCGATATTTTTCTCTTATTCAGTGAATAAGCTATTCAAAGATTTATTTGATGTTGGTGAATACGGGCATATGAGTTGAAACAGGTGCTTATGTTATATGTTGAGCTCATAATTTGCGGTCGAGGCGTAAGCCTAGACTATGTAAATTGAGCGAAACACAAAAAGAATGTTCAACTCCGAGTGACATAGACTATTTTTTCTTCAAGCATTCCGAAGTAAACTTGATGTATATAAAATGTAAATACGTCATTTCCCAGGTTTTTTCTGCAATTTTGTAAAGTAAAATATGACTGAACTACGCAATACAACTGTCATTGTCAGAGCTGGTGCTGCAGGTGCTGCCACCAGTGGTATATACAACAATTAACATTATTGTGCGCCGTAAAATAATATTTATATTATAGTAGTAACAAAATGATTAACTTCTATATCGTGTATGTAGTTGCAAAATATGAACATTATAATACGCTTGAAGAAAATATATTTTTTCTACAACTGTCAAAAAATGTTTCACAGTTTTATGTTACCTTGATACCGTGCGCTAAGTGCTTTGGGAAAACGTTTTTTGAGAGACGATTTTCACTGTGATAAAAAACATTTCTTCACGCAATTTATTTTATAAATAAATTACCCTACTTAGAATGATGCAATTTAAAATAGTTTATTAATATTTATTTTTTAATTTAACAATGAAACAATTTTTAAATTAATTGTTTCCTAACGAAATAATTTTATGAATTTACAACTTACATGTAATATGGAAATTAATTGTATAGTTAGTAGAAATGCTAATATTAATTTCTAACGAAGTTGTTGCCATTGCAATTGTTGCCGATGTATTAACTCCGCAATGGAGAATATTTAGATCATGCGAATGAGGAGCAGAAGTTTGACAATCCAATATCTTGTTGGAAGTATTAATTTTATTAGTCACACATCCTTCCACTTAACCTTCTGTCACTGAAGTCGATTTTCACCCTCCGTGGCGTTTTAGGGAAGTTATATCACCACCAGCATTTGCTAAAAGAGTAGCAGATGTTCTCCTAAAGCAATGACCTTAGCATATTCTCACCAGTGGTCGATAAACTGTTCTAGGTACGTATTTTTCATGTTCGCATAACTGAGATATTTTTATATACATATAGAAAATATAAATAAAACGCTATTTTTCCTAATAAATTATAGAACATGAAAACAGTTTGACCATTGTTATGCCACAAACTATGCCGTTGGGCAGCGCCAGTGTTTGTCCACTACTGGTTTCATGGTGGGCGGGCACTATGACGCACGAGTTTTGCTTTTAAAATCAGGCAACCAATGAAATTGCTTAGGACGTGATACGTCATCCTAATTATTAATCGACTTCAATCGCTTGTAGTTTGCTAATAAATTAATATTTGTACAATTCTTTTCACTAATATCCATTAATTTACGTATATTTTCGTTGTTTTATCTAAAATAGTTAAAATTTGTCAATGGTATAGTACAAAAATTAATTAAAATTTTTAAGCAAAAACAAGCAAAATGTTAAAAGTTGTGTACTTATGTATGTATATGTAGTAACTTTAAATAAATAAATAAACAAATAAATAAATAAATAAATATATCATCACGGCATATTACCCATTTCTGAGTGTGCCACTATATACAACACATGTAGACATCGGTAATGCTGACGATATATTGTTCGTTTCATAATGGACTTAAAATAAAATATTGCAATATGTATTAGAGTTAATAATTATAATAAATGGTTACGGAAAAATTATTTTATGAGGACAAAACTATAAATTCCATCAGAATATTCCTTTTTGTAAATTTGTCACTAACGTTTTTAATTGCGAAAACAATTATATCTGAGAAACAGGTAGGTATATCGAATTGCGGCTATAGACAACTTACATAGTTTGCATAGACAATAACATTCATTAAATTGTACCAATAAGAATTCGTTTTCGTTAGTTACCACGTATTACAGCGGTTATTATAAAAAAATCTGTTGTGGCCAGCACAAAACCTTCTGTCAATTCAATGTATTTTGTACAAATCCGATACCAAAAGTTCCTTAGAAAAGATTCTATATATCCTGTAAAATTGTAACACGAACACACTATTTTTTACAAATTCCATATTGCAAGTTCTTTGAAAAGATTCTATAAATCCAGTATAATTATAACACGAATGTACATTCTGTAAATTGCACTTCACACTTCCTCATTCCCATCCAACGCATCTTCTTCACACATTTCTTCCTCTCTCAAATATTCTGCTACACAGTCCTTCCATCTTCTCTTTGGCCTTCCTCGTACTCCCGACATTGAAACTGCAAGTCACTTGCGAGGGACACTCTGTCACTTATGTTACTTTCTGATCCTATACTTTCCACTTTGATTTTGCACTTGACACTGACAACTGTCAATTAGAATTTTTTGAATATATGGAATATATCTACTGTTTCCATAATTTTTGCAAAGCTGACTGATTTTTGAAAGTTAACCTCTCTTAATCTCTCTATAGTTCTATACCTATTGAATATGGCGGAAAACGTATAATCAAATCGTATAGAGAATAAGATTTTCTTTCATATTAATGATCATAAAATGTCGAAAAATGATATTTAACTGCGTTTTTTCCAGAAAAACTGTTAAGAACTTCAAATAAGGGTACTTCCGGTTGACCAATTATAACCAAAATCTAATCAGCTCTTCATATGGTTGTAAAGAAGAGGAATACGAAAGAATCATAATTTTTAGAATTGTAGTTTTGAAGTTATCGTGAGAGAAAAATTTGTCACACACACACACACACACACGGACACACACACAAACACACACGGACACATACATAGACACACACGGACACACACACACATACAGACATCAATGTAAAATTAGTAAAATCGTATTCTAGGGATCTTAAAACGTGCTTATTCATTAAAAACTCACCACCGAATTTTTTGACCAAAGACAATACCTTCCTTTTGACGGAAGGTAAAAACCATGATGAACGACTATACGAACTTTTGTATATTCGAATATGTACTCAAAGTTGTCAATGTCATTTTGAATTCTATTTAGACAGGGTATACAATACGATCTTTTTCAAATACAATACCTATTATATAAATTATAAATGAATCTGTAGTTTGACTTTGAGGAGAAAAATAATGCTTTTTGTGCTTTAAGTAGACATCCGAAATGCATCGAAACGAATAATTAAAGCACCTACTGTGTGACAGCAAAGCTTTATTGAAATAAAAGTTTGACAAGTAAACACTTACAGCCCGATTCACAAAAAAGTTTAAGCTATCCTCATTTTTGGATTAGTGAATTCTATTCCGGTATTTAAAATTAAATTTTCATATCAATAAAGGTAGATACTAGGAATAGATTAGACTATATTTTAAGATATAAACTGTCAAAATTAGAATAGAATTCGCTAATCCAAAAATGAGGATTAGCTTAAATTTCTTTGTGAATCGGCCTGTTAGTTATTTAATCACATGTCTAGAAATTGCATTGTTGGTACTGAGAGCTTATTTAGAAATACGAGCATTTCAATATAGGTAACATAAAATAATATTGCATAGCAATATTTAAAAAGATAGGTTATGTGGCGTACATTTTGACGTTTCCTGCAGAAGAAATTGGACTACATTTACTGTTTTCTTTTTATTCATGATATGTATACAACTCGACAATAGAAAATTCTCGATATACTCAACGTGTAGCCTTTTAAAAATTCTAGGCAACGCGTTTCGTATTATCGAGAATTTTCAATCGCCTTGTACAATTTATGATCATATGACGGCTCGGGCGATTTAAAACAGCAGAAAACAGTTACACAGCATTTTGAACAACCGGAGCACTCAGTGTCCCGTGCCTCCGCGTGCCTTGTTAAGGATTAAGACTGTCTAGAACCACAGATTGCTTTCAATTTAAAATAATTCCATAAAAAAAATTAAAAAGAAATAGTGGAAGACATTGAAAGACTCTAATTACTATATTCGCGAGGCATATACCACGTACTTAAAATGTCTTCCTGCCAGTCTTGCCATTATAGACGCAGAGATAACTCAACAATACGTTAAAGCCACTTTGTAATTTGTGTAACGTAACCTAAACTCAAACAAAGGTAAGCGCGGTTATTTGTATTTGAATGTGTAACCTCCTGGGAACCAAGTGTGTTATTGATCGGATGCCAATGAATATAGTATTAGCGTAGATGTTTTTAACGTTAAAAAGTTATTTTCTTTTCGAGTATCTTTCAATTTAAATGTCTGTATGATATTTCTGGAAACTTATTTATTACGTACCGTTGATTTTCATTTCTGTTATTGACATTCTGCTTGTTTATATGTATGTATAATAATTTAGATTTTTATGTTAAAGTACTTTAAAATTTGCATTTCATACATTTCTTCTTTTTACCTCCCGATATACCGTAGTTAAGAGAGATAATATTTTCGGTCAAAAAATCGATAGTGAGTTGATGGTTTTTTTTTCCTTATTTAACCTTTCTGCATTAATATAAAAAGTTTATTATATTTTGGGTAAATTTGGATAACCGAAAATGATACTTTACTTGACATGACTTCCTTGTACGCCTGTTACACTATACATATTTTGTTAATAATTAAAAAATATATTATAACATACCCAATCATAAAATTGTACGTATTTGACACTGACATTAAATTATTTATTTTTTTGTTATTTTTGTCCTAATTCATAGCAAACTTAATTACAGAAACCAAAAAGTTTATAATTTTTAAATTTAAATATCTCGCTTATACAAAGAGCTAATTTAATCATACTTAATGTTTCATACACAGAATTCAATTCTCTAAAACTTTTATTTGAAGCATTACTAAAATCAAAATAACACCATTTTTTTCAAGAAAAACTGATAACAGCTTCAGGTAAAGTATTACTTCCGGTTAGACTATTTTAACCAAAATCTATTATTTTATTTCTATTGATATAATAGAATTGTATACCAAATTTGAAAAGTTTTGGATTATATTTTAATATAGTTTTTCATTAAAATCTATTATAGACTTCAAGTAAAGTACCACTTCCGGGTAGACCATTTTAACTAAAATCTATTATGTTATTCCCAATGATATAAAGGTCTTATATACCAAATTTGAAAAGTTTTGGATTATATTTTAATATAGTTTTTCATTAAAATCTATTATAGGCTTCAAGTAAAGTACCACTTCCGGATAGACCATTTTAACTAAAATCTATTATGTTATTCCCATTGATATAAAAGTCTTATATACCAAATTTGAAAAGTTTTGGTTTATATTTTAATATAGTTTTTCATTAAAATCTATCATAGGCTTCAAGTAAAGTACCATTTCCGAAAGTTATGTAATGACCAAAAAGGGAGGTGCACAACTAGATGTTATAACAGTTATATATACAAAATTTTAAGTTTCTACGCCTTCCCGTTTTTCAGTTATGCGAGATACGTACATACGTACGTACGTACGTACGTTCGTACAGACGTCACGACGAAATTAGTCAAAATGGATTCAGGGATGCTCAAAATGTATATTTCCGTTGAAATCTGGAAACCGAAATTTTTCGCGTTTACAATACTTCCTTTACTTCGTACAAGGAAGTAAAAATGTATTAAAATATAATCCAAATATTTTCAATTTTAGTATTTAAGGTTTTCATATCAAGTGAAATAACATATTAGGTTTTGGTTAAAATTTATATATCGGAAATGAAACTTTACTTGAAGTTCTCAACAGATTTTCGTGAAAAATATGATATAATCTAAAACTTTTCAAATCTGGTATTTAAGACTTCTGTATTAAAGGGAATGTGTTTCGAATTATTTGGACCAAATGCAAATGTAAATAATAAATGCTCGAAGGACCAAATATTCAATATGAATATAGGTGTGGGAATAATATCACAAAGGAACCAGTAAATCAAGCACAGACTACTGACCTTATGTGATGGGAACCAGCGTTGACTCGAAGGAGGTTACAACACAGGAACAACGGGAACTGGATTTGAGCACGGACCAGCGTCGACTGCATGGGAACAGCTAACAGGAACAGGGCTGCTTTGTACCTCGAAATGGATTGAAGGAACAGGAACCAGGAACAGCTTACTTATGAAAACCAATCCCAAAATTGAATTGGTCCAAATTTTATTAAACTCAATCGCTTAATAAAAGAATGTCAATTTCTAAATGGATCCAGATGGAACGGCAGATAACCATTAGGAATATACCACTTGAATTGAATTCTCGAAGTAACACAAGTAAGATTCACTATAATATTTAAAGTCCCAACACTATTAACTCATATTGATTTGCCAAAAAACATAATAGTTTAATGCGAGAACGAATACATTTTAAATGAAACGATTTAATTACAACACACGAAGAATTTTGACTTGATATGAAAATTACAAGAGCAGCTCACAATACATGCGGATGCGAATAAATTTGTACTACTGTTTATTTATATTATTTTCTTGTTACATTGCTAGGCTCTTCGTATTGTTGTGATTAAATTGTTTTTACAGGCTTTTATATGTTTTTTATATTTACAATTCATGAAATACGCTATTTTTTCTTCTTTATAAGGCGATGTTCCTTTGTGTCAGTAGCCGACTTGATTCATCTAGTCGCTCTGTGGCATTATTCCCAAACAGAATGACATATAAGATTTTTTCAAAAATTGATAAACCGGAAGTGATGTTTTACTGGAAGCTCTAGATTTTCTTAAAAAACTGTATTAAAATATGATCCAAAATTCTCAAATTTGGTATTTAAAACTCGTATATAATTTGAAAAACATTAAATTTTGACTATATATGATAAACCAGAATTGGTACTTAATTTGGAGCTCTTAACAGATTCCCGAGAAAATACATAATAAAATATAATCCAAAATTTCGTATTATTTATTGGAAGATCAGATTTTGTTTACACACGATCAATCGGAAGAGATACTTTACTTAAAGCTCATTGCTATTTTAAACATGGAATTGGCGGGAGGTCATAATATCATTATTAAATCAATAAAAGGCCTCAGATTACTTGATCACAAAACTGTAAACCATAAGTCGGTTAAATTATTTTTTTACCTCTCGCTAAGAGCGGTATTGGAATCATGCTAAAATTCGCATATCCAGATTTTAGTGGATAAGCACGTTTTAAGGTCCTTATAATCCGATTATAACATTTTTACAATGATGTCCGTGGGTGTGTATGTGTGTTGACGTGTGGATGTTGGAACCACGGTTTCTCAAATACTATAAGATTTAAAAATAGTTAACTGCAGTTTCCTCAATCTGACATTTCTGGGAAGAGCTGATTAGATTTTGGTAACAAATGGACAACCGGAAGTAATAGTTTATTTAAAAAAATCATCTAAATATTATGTTTTGGAAATTTCTGTTATTACTATTATTGAAGAACAAAAAATTCTACATCTGATACATTTAAAATTTTTATTATATCTTTTATAGATTTAGAGATAAAGGCACTACAGAGGCTAAGGCACTAATGGCCGTTTGCACCAATGTAACTTAAATATTAAACTCGGCTTAAATTGACAATATTGCATCGAAATGAAATGTCAAATGAAATAAAATATATTGCTGTCAAAATTTTGATTTGCATATTTTTGTTTGAGCCTAGCTTAAAATTTAAGCCTTGTTGGTGCAAATGGGCCTAAGGAACCAGTTGACAAATTCAAATGTTTATAACATAGTTTATAAATGACAAATATCAGTGTCAAAAATCAACAGGTTTAGTGACATTCTGAAAGCTTTTTCTGGGAAGTACATTTAATCTTTCTTATTGTTTTATTAATTAAATATTTAAAATTGTAGATAAAATGCATATATTCATAAGAAATACCACCAATCTTGCTAATGAATTGGAAGAATCTGACATTTAGGAACTTTCTCATAAAATGAAAAATAGATATAATTAGAACTGTATGTGTGCGGAAGACATGTTAAATACAATAAAAACAATATTTGGGTAGTCCTATAATGTTTATGTTATAAAACGACGGTTCGATAGCGAAGTGCAATGCAATACTTATATAACATAAAATGAAAATGGCGAAAGGTATTGTGCTGCCACAACTTTTTTTTTTATTTTAGTGGTGGAATTGTATTTCCTGAAAAAATACAAAGAGCAGCAGTAGATACAAGAAAAGGAAAAACAAGATTTTAAGGATATCATATTGCTTCTCGTAAGAACACTAATTTAATTTTTATTGTATTAACTTTAAAAATTGTCTAGCTGTCAATTCAATATTCAAACAAAAAAATATATAGTATTTATAATATATGCTGAACAGATTCAAGGTTAAACGCTAAACATTATAACGACGTACGCTGTTATTTCCTGTATTGATATTAGTCCAATGTTTTAGATCCACATAATTAAAATCATATTGTTTTCAAAATCGGGTAACGTATTGTTTGAGAAGTGTATATACGAATATAGTATACGATACAATATTTTTCATATTAAAATTAAGATGATAACTTCCAACCACTACTGAAGTACTGATAATGTTCCGTTACCCCGATGAAATTCCTCTACCAAGTAAATAAACAGTTGTTATTGTTTATAACTAATTAAAAATAATTTTGATTTGATTTTTCTCAGACAAACTTTTAATTTTAAGCACTCATTTTTTTTGCTTTTAAGAAAAATCACTCAAGCAAACTGACTTTAAGTCAAACCCGGCCTCCTTCAGAGTCGGATTAACATGCAGTTTGCTTTTGTGTTTGTTGCTAAGCAAAAAAATCATGCAAAATAAAAATTTAGGAGGTATTCGTACTTCTGAAAATTCACGATATATTTGCTCGTCTACTGAAGGCTTTATATGTAATTCACAAATATCATTTTCAACTAAAGTTTGATGTAATCAGCACATTATTTCCCGCCATTTCATTTTTATTCATAAATAATATATACATTTTTACCATTGCTAGCAAAAGTATGTATTAAGTTTCTTTGCATATAACAAATGTTCCAATTATTAATGTATAATGTATTCTTCTCCAAAATTTTATCATAATAAATTTATTTTGTGATGTGAAGGTTATTTCTTGTCAATTGTAATTGACAATTATTACAAATAAATGTCTTATTTATATGTAATATATTTATACTTACATTTTCTTCAAAATACTACGATTATTTGTATAAAAAGAATAGAGCTTTTTTGCGATGAACCGTATTCATGTATGTTTTCTAACCTAAAATATAATATGATTCATAAAACTAAACTGTTTTAAACAAATATGTTTGACAGATAATCAACAGGAATTAGTTTTATTATAATTTATAAACCATATGAAATTAAGATAAAATAATGCAAAATATTGAATGTAATGTTGACGCATTTAAGGTTACAGAAAATTGTTGTGCGTTATGAACGCCCATCCGCTTCCCACTTCTTTCTTTGAATTACGTTTTGAACCAACTGTAGAGTGTGGTTCGCAGTTCGTGTGTGTCTTCATTGTTTGCACCGTATTCAATAGAGAAAATGTAATGTTTTCAACCACTACAAACCGGCTTCAAACAAGTGTGTCGCGAAAAAATAGCTTAGTTTTTTGATAATGATAATTATTTACTCTCTGTCAGCGCTGTCAACATTTGAATATCTAAAATTGTGTTTATCGTCAAAGTAAGAATATAGAATTTAAATAATGAGTTTTGTATGAATTTATCTGTAAAAAATCTGTTTGCATTTTGCTATCGAACCGTCGTTTTATAACAAAATATTACAGAACTTTACCCAAATATTGTTTTTTATTGTATCTAACATGTCTTCTGCATACATATAATTCTAATTACATATATCTATTTTTCATTGTATGAGGAAGTTCCTAAATGTCACAGATTCTTCCAATTCATTAACCAGATTGGCGGTATTTCTGATGGATATATGTTTGCATATTACCTATAATTTTAAATATTTAATTAATAAAACAATAAGAAAGATTAAATGTACTTCCCAGAAAAAGCTAACATAATATCACTAAAACTGTTGATTTTTGACACTGAAATCTGCCATTTACAAATTATGTTATAAACATTTGAATATGTCAACTGGTTTCGTTAGTGTAGTTTCGCCTACTCGGCTTGTTATATCCCGATATTCTATATATTATAGCGTCTTTATCTCTAAATTTATAGAAGATATAATAAAAAATTTAAATGTATCAGGTGTAGAATTTTGTTCTTCAAAATTCCTAATATCAAAAATTTTCAAAAAATAATATTTGGAAGAATTTCTTTTAAAAACTACTACTTCCGGTTGTTCAATTGTTACCAAAACTTTTTCAGCTCTTCCCAGGAATGTCAGATTGAGGAATTCATAGGTAAACAGGTCTTATATCTTATAGTTTTTGAGGAATCATCCGTCCAACATCCAGCCATACACACACACACACACATACACACATACACACATCCACATACACAAACACACACACACACGCACACACACACACAGACATCATTGTAAAAATGTTAAAATCGGATTCTAGTGACCTTGACACGTGCTTATTCATTAAAATCTGGATATGTGATTTTTAGCGTGATTCAAATACCTCTCTTAGCGAGAGGTAAAAATTCATTAATCTTTAATTTTATAATAACTTAAATCGTGGTATTTTCCACGAAAAACTACTTAAAGTCTCAAATATAGTGCAAATTTCAGTTTATGGACTCACGTGAAGATCTAATATCTTTCCATTTTAGTACAGAGCAAGAATACCAGAAAAGAGTATAATATGAGTTATTGTATACATAAGTCCACAAACAACTAACTATTCAATGCAATATTATTTATCTCTAAAACAATGATAACAATACAAAAATAAATCATTATTAAAACGTTATTTTGAACATTTAAATAAATTTTACTTTTTCATAACAGGAAACGAATAAATATCTAGCAGAGAATGTTTCCGATTATAATACGTCTATTGTTTAACAAAAACACGTCTGATAGAATCTTTTGTTTTTAGTGAGTACTAATTAGATGAAATTGCTCTATTCTCCAGGTTCAAACATTGTCGAGGGCTGATCGTGAAAGACACACGAGACAGGGGAGGCATTTGTAAATGATAGCCCGGGGAACAATGCATCACGAGGAGCACAGGTACTACATTCAACTACCACCCCACACGACCACTAAATCAACAGAATTGGCTCAACTTGAAAGGATTAGCGTAGACTGAACGCTGCTTTACATGCTCCACTTCAAAGTTTTGATTTTTCACACAAAACGTTCCAAATTTAATAAGATGAGTAGAAATTCTACATTATATTCCAAAGATTCCAAAAACTGGTTATAGCTGTAGGTATATCAAATACTACGTCATCAAGGAAATGATCAAATCAAAATGCTGATTGGAAAATGAATCATAAATACAATAATAATAATAATAATAATAATAATTTATTTCGCAAGAGTTAAGACAGGACAATACATAATATAAATATTGATTACATTTAGTAAACGTATGTATAACAAACAAAAAAAATAGACAAAATTTACAAAAATATATCTTTATATAAATTGTTTCCAGTGTGGGACACTATTGTTACGGGGGCATGCTGTAGTAAATCGGAACGAGATGAAAGAAGTTGGAATGTCCTAGAAAACCTAGCTGCTTGACGTGGCACATGGACCTGGACGCGACATAGTTAAGGCGCGTCTATTTCACCACGTACGAGGAGCCAAAGAAACTGCTCATCTCTTTTCAGCTCGCCAGGGATGGCAGCCATGACATAGAAGGAGGGCCTGATGATCTATACCCCCTGACGGATAAACTCTATCTAGTTTAAAAGAAAACATTTTTAAAAACCAGCGATAAATACGGTCAAGTGCCAAGTGTTGATAGATATAGTAAAATTGTTTGAAAAAGTGACACCTATATCTTTAAATGATTTTACGTTATCAAGTACTGAATTATTTATTTTATAAGAATACTGAATAATATTAATTTTGCAGGTAAATGAAATTATGCAGCATGTTTGAACATTTAGACTGAGTTTGATACTTTCGCACCAGAAATACATAATATTAATATTATTTTGTAGTGAGTATGCATCTTTAACCGAAATGATTGAAGTAAATAATTCACATCGTCGGCATAGACTAATGCATGACAAGTAAACATGGACAGTAGGTCGTTGATATAAAGTATGAATAATAGCGGGCCTAAGTTGGATCCCTGGGGTACACCAGAGGTAGCTATGAAGTTAGAGATGCTCTGTACGTGCTTATTTTAGATAATGGGATAACATTATCAATTGACTCAAATGCGTGGAAAAAATCCGTGCATATGACATCAACCTGGCTACGTTCTCAAGAATTTCAGCAGTGAACTGAGAAAGACAAGCTAAATTCGTAGTAATGCATCGACCTTTAACGAAGCCATGCTTAGCCATTATTAGATTTATGATAGAGCTGGCGTGCCTGTAAATACACTTATAGATTATAATTTCAAATATTTTATCGAAGTTCTTAAGTATAGAGATTGGACGATAATTTGAAATGTCAAATTTGTTACCTTTTTTAAATACTGGCGTACTTCTCGTTTTTCTTTTCACATTTCCGGATATTTACAAGAAGAAATAGACAAATTAATTATAAAAGCAAGTGGTTTAGCGAGAGCAAAACGAGTATCCCTGATTAAAAAGCTTAGACCCATATCCTCAACAGCTGTAAAACTTATTTTTAAAAGTTGACATAATCGATAAGATATCATCCTCAGTTACCGGATTTAGAGAGAATGAAGAGTAATACATATTTCTTCAGATTTTTCATTATATCCAGAGCTCGTTGAAAAATAGTTTACGAAAGAGGAAGCAAAGTCATTAACTGTATCCTGCGGGTTATTAATTTTTCCTATGTCATTATACATTTTTCCAGGAATTTTAGAAGTTCTCTGTTTTTGATGTGCAAATTTCCATAATTCGGATGGATTTGTTTTACTTTTATTTTCTATAGCTTTATGTCCCTCACTTATTTTATTTTTTATTAATATACGTATTTGTTTAATTTCGGATACATAAAATTGTTTTTTTTTTTGTATTTAATCCATTTTTTCTAAAATAATTCTTGGTTTTAAATTATATTTAATTCCTACTGTGAACCAAGGAGGATATTGTGAATCACTGTATGTCGATTTTGAAACTTATTAATTGAATTTAGTATATAATGTTGTATAAAGGTGTCTCTTGAATATTATCCAAACAGGTCCAATCTAAATTACATATATCATCATAAAGTTAATTGAAATTGGCTTTGCGAAAATTATATTGAGTATTTAATGATGAAGGAAATTTATTTTCTCAATTCGCCGATACTATATTAAATTTAACTAAAAGAGTTGAATGATATCGATCTTCTGGGACTAAGACGAAATCAGAACGCTCACCAACAGTTGAATCTAAGAAATTTGATAAAACAAGGTCCAATTTATTTGAATTACATTTTAGCACGTTATTGTATTGAGTGAGATTTGGTACATTCATGAAGTTCTTAAATAAGAGTAATTTAGTGTTAACCGAATCATCATATAAATGAGGAAGATTGAAGTCGCATAATATGAGTAAACGTTGGTAAATAAGGATTAATTCTAACGTTTCTAGAAATGTGTTAAGATCGTCAATGGTGGTATGTACATATATGGCACATATAATAAAGAAAAGTTGAAAAAATAACATTTACATACAACTATATCAATAACTTGCGTTAAATTTTTGAAACTATCTAGTTAAATGTATCTACATCTAAAATATGAAATTTGATATTATTCATGAATGAAATTAAAACCCTACCGCTTGTAAAGCGGCTAACTGGAGAAAAAGTTTTGTCGGAACGAACAACATTATAATTTGGTGGAAATAATTCTGATCTGTTTCCTGAATCATTCAACCATGCAGACAAACAATTAGTGTAAAACAAATGACAATTTGAATTTAATCTCCCTAGTGTTTTGATATAAACAATCTAACGTAATATAACAGTTGGGCAATTTTAGTTTTCCGCCTTCTTAAAAATTACGAGATATATCATTTATGTATTTAATATGAATGTTAATTATTAATTCTTTTCTGTAATTCTGCTTTAACGGATTTATAGAACTCAATCTGTTTGCTTGTACGATCTTTAGAAATCGACAAATCCGGCCATTTATTGTTTATTTTTAATTTGCTCATATTTCGAAATTTTTTCCTTGTACCTTCAGAAGAGGATAAAGCAACCCTAAAAGGCCGAGATCCTGAAGAAGATGGACCATAACGACCGATTCTTTGCATACTAACACTTTTACAATGAGCTCCTATATCAGATATTCAGTGGCGTGCGGTGTGTTTCTGTGTTGGGTGTGCAGATTTTTTTAAAAAAAGTATTGTGTAGGTATAATCTTAGGTTAACAATTCAGAATTATCTTATTTTTTTTTTACTATGTCCCTTCTGGAAAATGGTTTCTTCAGTAACTCCGCAATTAGTAATTCACGTGCAATTTCCATTCTATAAATTTTCATAAATACAAATATAAGTTAAATAAATAATATATAAATTATATACCAAATACCTAAAATTAATAACTAATTAATTCCCCGCCAGTTTTTGGGACGGTTTTTCCTCTGGTAAAAGGAGATTTTTTCCTGAAAAGATGCATGTTCGCCATCCATGTTTTTTGCCGGGCATGCATACATTGTCTAGAAAATTGTATACATAAAAAAAGGTAACATTTATGAATATTTCTTGTTACCTTGGTAACTTGTTATTTTTGTTAATTAAAAAAATTAATGTCAATGTATTCCCTGAAGAAGGGACCAGTTTATGGTGCCGAAACGTTGGGTTTAAATTAATAAATATAGAACATAAACTAAAAGAGGTAGTATTTTTCCAATTAATAATATGAGTTCTGAAAGATATTTTAATAATTTAATAACTAATTGTTTGTTTGAACTTGTTTATGCTTGTGAATACTACCAAAAGTAATTTTACGGCAATACGTGCACAAATTATGCTGCACGCTGGAGAGTGCGATGGGGCGATACGTATTTCTAATATTTTATCCTTGTCTGCGCAAATACACTGTTCCTATACACACTCCACCCACCCTGTGTAAAAACATGCGCATCGAATGCAGTGCGGAGACTGCACTTGCCCGGCAATTCACACATTCGCTGGTAGGCAACCAAACCAAATACGCTACTGTTTGTTATTGTCCCATAATTGTATTAATATTTTTATATTTTGTATATCATATATTAAGATCAAATCAATTAAATAATTTACATTTTAATGCAATAAATTTTGAAATTATTCGCAGGGTGTGCAGTGCACACCTTGCACATATGGACTGCACGCCACTGCAGATATTTTATCTTAACCTCATTCGCGCTAAAAATTATAAAGTTACAAGAGCGTTTTTTCTCGACGTCATATTTCATAAATGATAATCCTCAGTCAAGCTTAGTGGGCAAAACTAAGTGTTATTAACATTGGACTTTTTAGTTCTTCAATATCGTTTTAAAGTAATAATATGAAGCTTTTAAGAGTATTAATATAATCACTAATTTGAGCACAATTATTACGAGTGCAATTCCAATGCAGAACATTATTATTCATTTTTATCTTACGAGCTTCAGATATTGTAATATCTACACAGAAGATAATATAAAAAATTTTACATAAAGAACACATGATCGAGTTCCTCCGTATATTTATTACAGCAATTACAGATAATATTTTCCATTGATACAAAGAAAATTGAGTAAAAAAAAAAAAAAACAGAAAGGAAGACAAAAAATAGAAAAACACCCTGTATATAATTTTTTAACGGTCACCCAGTACAAGTGTCTTCAGATATACCCAAGTTGTTAAGTACCTAATCGAGCAAGCATAAACAGAGCACTAAACCACGTAGACGAATAAAAAATCTGATGTGGCCAGCCCATAACCTCCCGCTGGGTATTTAAGAGATAGAGATATAGCATACGTTATAGAGATTACTGGTATTTGACCATGGAGTGTAAATAAAGCAATCATTATATTCAAATATTTTTATAATCATTCATAACAAACTTTATTTTACATTTAACAAATATATCATTCACAAAATAAATTTCACAAATATTGACAAAACTAATAGAAAAACTTAACAAACATTCAAAATAGTACTTGTATCTTTACACAAAGTCATTTTAGATCCGTACCCTGGAAGCCATTGAAGCTAATCAATAGTACATATAATTTTTATGTATGAAGGAGAATATATTATTTTTATCAACCTTAATTTCCTTAGAATTAAATACATTACTACTATATTCTCCTTAACACGGTTTCATTATTAATTTTAATGTAATTGCTTCCTGACAGTGACATTTGTTTAAATATGTCAAAATTGTTCTTAAAGTATTGTTTTTGTAAGACGCATAAACTCATAAAAATAAATTAATTTATAAATTCATATTTAAAGTTATTTACTAAATACTATTATCGTAAAATTGAAGATTGTACCATTATATTCAAATAGTGTTAGTAAAAGTTGGTGAAAAATTATATTCAATGTATTTTTTTCAAGAAAAACTATTAAAAGCTTGTTTAAGTAATACTTCTGGTTATCCAATATACACTAAAAACTAATGAGCTCTTCTCACATTAATATAGAATGGGTATACAAAATTTCAAAATTTTCTGATTGATGGTATTTAAGTAATCGTGTCCACACCATTCACACACGCACACACACACACATACACACACACATACGCACACACACACACACACACACATACACATACTTACCCACAGACATCATTATAAAAATGTTAAACTCATATTCTGGGGACATCAAAACGTGCTTATTCACTAAAATATCAATATGCGATTTTTAGCACAATCCCTATACCTCCGGGATGTAAAAAAATTGTCACGAGAAATCCAGTAAAAAATTATATTGTGGCCAGAACAATACCTCTAGCCATTTTCATATAAGGCTATTCAAGTATTGTATTTAGCATTTCTGGTACACACAAAAAAATTCTAATTACATCTATTCTATTCATTCTATGAACAAGTTTCCTCCTATTCTTCTAAATGTTCAAGATTCTTCCAATTCATTGACGAAATTGGCGGTTTGATGAAATATATGTGTACCAAGCGCATGTTCAATTGACACTAATATTGTTCATAATTTGGCTTATTAATAAATCCCCTTTCTTTTTATACCAATTTCAGATGTTGACTGAGATTTTTTCCTCGTTATAACAGTAGCATATTATAATTACTATTACTTCTCGACTTGTCTAAATACGAATTTTAGGTTTTCCGCATTTAAGAACAGTGTTAATTTAATGTGCGGCAGCTATGTATATAATATTAAATATTTAATTAATGAAAAATATTAAGTGTACTTCCCAGCAGAAACCTTCAGTAATATCTGTGGATTTTTGACAATTACAAACATTTTAATCTTTTAACTGGTTTCCATGGGTTGTTTAATTCATTAAACAATGGATTAATTTATATATTTATAATTCTCTATCTCTAAACCTATAGAAGTTATAATAAAAATGTGCAATATATTGGATAGAGAACTTCATATTCTTTAATATTTGTAATAATATAAATCTCAAAAAAAAAAAAAAAAAACATTTAGAAGACTTTTTTAAGAAACTACTACTTCCGGTTGACCAATTGTTACCAAAACCTTTTTATCTCTTGCCGTTAATACCAGATTTATGAATACGTAGTTAAATTGGTCTCAAATATTATAGTTTTTGAGGAATCGTCCCTCCAACATCTATACATAGACACACACACACACACACACACACACACACACACACACACATACAAACATCATTGCGGAAATGTTAAAATCGGATTGCAGTGACTTTAAATTGTGCTTATTCAGTGATATCTGGATATGCGATTTTTAGTACGAATCCAATACCTCTTTTATAGCCGAGACAGACGACAAAAGTTAATGATCATTAACGGTTAGATATAGTACGCGCACATGAAATTGAGACTTTTGCCAGATGTCAAAATTGCGTCTATTACCAAACTAGAAAATATTGAATGTTGTAAGGTCGTGCTACGTATTGTATTGTACTCATACAGTCTCAAGTCAATAATCACAAGTTCACATGCGCATACTATATATAAATGATAATGATCATTAATTTTTGTCGTCTGTGTCGGGTATTAATGAGAAGTAAAAGTTGAAGAAACTCACCCCTAGAGCACAAGTTTAAGAAACAAATTACACGTCAGCATAGATCACAAAATTCTGAGCACAACCAGAGGAACCATAATATTAAAGACTTAGAAAAAAGAAACAAAAATTATGTATTAAATAACAGCGAAATTTATGCGTCGAAACGTATTCGAAGCCTCAAAATATTTGTTTATTCATTACATTCATCTAAAGACTAAATAAAAGTTGCTACGTATGTTCAAATAATCCAGACATTAATATTTCACTTGTTTCATTGTAAGACGTCTTTGTTCCGTAAGTTGAATATTTCCGAGAATTTATAATTTCTTTTCCTTTATAAAAAATTAAATATTGCTGCTTCAAGCAGATGCAATTTACACTTTAATACTTCTTTAATTAAAACTCTAATTTTAAAATAAAGTATCACAGAATATATGTAATGTGTTGCAAACGTGAAATTTCGTAAAAACACCTACGAAACATGTCAGTTACGACGTCACATGCACTTTGAAAGTGGCTGGTAAAGTTAATTTAAATCTTTAATTTAACGGATAAAAGTTTGAGGATAGATTTTATAAACGACCAACTATTAGTAAATTTACTTCCACAGTAAATTTAGGCAATAGGCTATTCACAACTGACACGGACCGTTGGTGGCAGCACCGTCGCCAAATATACGTACGTTTCATTTAGTACTCTGTAACAGTCATTGGTATTACTTATGCAGGCATGTTGTGAAATTTTGCAAATATAACACATTTGCGTAAAATTTTTATACAATCTGGTTAATCTTTTGTTCAAGGCATATTAATAAATTCAGCACTGACAAAAAAATGAAGCGTTGTATTTAAGCGAAAATGAGGATAACTACTACCAAGTTTAGATTTTTACATGAAAATTCAATCTCAAGATGTTTTATAGAAGGTTAATAAATTGAAAGTTACTAAATATATATCTATGTATACTTTTAATTTATTTAATTAATAAACAAACAACATATTAACTGTGTCATTTTAGAAGCAGATTTGTTTCTTTCATTTATTTACCCTGTAATTATAACAATGCTTGCTTTTTGATATTGAATTCCATTGTTGTTTTACAGGAAACACTTGGATATTGGGATTCCATGATTTTTTTTAATTTCGTGAGCAGTGAATTTTTCGCTCCATAACCTTCATATTTTCGTTTCAATTTAACTTACATAACTTACACGGATTCATAATTTTGACATTGGAAAAACAATTATAACATGTAAACATTGTTCTGAGAAAAAGCATACTGCATAATATTGCAATTATGAGTAATGGATGATTGTGATTGGTCCTCCCGTGTCATGATTCACGGCCCGTGAATAATATGTTATATTGTTTAATAAAAAGGATTTATAATGAAGGTATTACTTAATAGTCGTGGAAAAAAATATAAATAAAATTCATCCAGTACTGCCCTACTCTTTGATAAATATTTTCACCATAATGATTCTTTCTAATAAAGATATGTTCTTCATTCGAATAAACATTTATTATTTAATTTACTTTTTACAAAAAAATGACTATAAATTAAATAATATTCTATTCAATAATAAGAAATGTATCAATTTATTATTAAAATTGTAAATAAACTAGAAACAATAAAAAAATGTAAATACAGTTTTTATGAAACTCTTAATTGTGAACAGCTTTGCACTTTACCTTTTCTGTTGTAAAATGAACAGGAGAGCAAGAAATTACATAAAATTAAAATCCCATGTTCAATCCCTATGTTCATTCGTTTGAATGTTCATCCCTAATTACCATCACGTGAACAGCTTTGCACTTTATCTTTTCTCTTGTAAAATGAACAGGAGAGCAAGAAATTACATAAAATTAAAATCCCATGTTCAATCCCTATGTTCATTCGTTTGAATGTTCATCCCTAATTACCATCACCCGGTATATTGGATAATGCATCATATTCATAATTTATTAATAAAAACCTTTCTAAATTACAAAAAAAATGCCACCTCTTTTATTTATTATTTGTTAAAATTTAAATCATATATTACTTTGGGCCCCGGTCCGGAATCGTAGACTACCGGCACGGGCCATGCCGTCAATGGTTACTGATGAGAATTAGATGGAATTTTTTTATTTTTAAGCGAGTTATGGTCTTCCAAAATTTGAAAAAATAGACGTCACGTCACAGACATAAGTTTTCATATCAAACTGTTTTCTTCGTAAAAAATCTGTTGTGGCCAGCACAAAACCTTCTGTCAATTCAATGTATTTTGTACAAATCCGATACCAAAAGTTCCTTGGAAAAGATTCTATATATCCTGTAAAATTGTAACACGAACACACTATTTTTTACAAATTCCATATTGCAAGTTCCTTTGAAAAGATTCCATAAATCCAGTATAATTATAACACGAATTTACATTCTGTAAATTGCACTTCACACTTCCTCATTCCTATCCAACGCATCTTCTTCACACAGTTATTCTTCTCTCAAATATTCTGGTACACAGTCCTTCCATCTTCTCTTTGGCCTTTCTTGTACTCCCGGCATTGAAACTGCAAGACATTTGCGAGGGACTCTCTGTCGCTTTAATTACTTTCTGATCCTATACTTTCCACTTTGATTTTGCACTTGACACTGACATCTGTCAATTAGAATTTTTTTATTATTATCTGCTGTTTCCATAATTTTTGCAAAGCTGACTGGTTTTTGAAACTTAACCTCTCTTAATCTCTCTATAACTCTATATCTATTGAATATGAAGGAAAACGTATAATCAAATTGTATAGAGAATAAGATTTTCTTTCATATTAATGATCATAAAATGTCGAAAAATGATATTTAACTGCGTTTTGTCCAGAAAAACTGTTAAGAACTTCAAATAAGGGTACTTCCGGTTGACCAAGTATAACCAAAATCTAATCAGCTCTTCATATGGTTGTAAAGAAGAGGAATACGAAAGAATCATAATTTTTAGAATTGTAGTTTTGAAGTTATCGTCGGAGAAAAAATTTGTCACACACACACACACACACACACACGGACACGCGGACACACACACAGACAAACACACAGACACACACACATACAGACATCAATGTAAAATTAGTAAAATCGTATTCTAGGGATCTAAAAACGTGCTTATTCATTAAAAGCTCACCATCGAATTTTTTGACCAAAGACAATACCTTACTTTTGACGGAAGGTAAAAATAAATCAATATTATAAACCCTGTATAAGTCTAGATACATTATAATTGCAAGTGTATTTAAATTATTAAATTAAATGCAGGAAGATAAATTCAAATAAAAACTGTTAAAGAATTGATGTGATAACACGAGTCTCCGCCTAACACGCTATTCATTATATATATTATAAAATAAAATATCACATTAATTTCTTACAAAATTTGTTCGAAACTACATCTTTGGACCTTCAAAGATATTCGCACTAGAAGATAGCAAATATTTCTGGTTAGAAAATAAATTATGAATAAATTTTGTTATGAAAAAAGTAAACGTCACAATTACAATTATTTATTTAAAAAATTAAATTAGTATGATTTGGGTTTGTCGGGAAGAACTACTAGTGCTTTTTCCAAATTTGAAGTCTCGGTTTTCTTGTATGGGGAGCAATTAAACATACAGTGTACAAATAACAAATTAATAATATTTTAACATTCAGAAGAAAAATAATTCAGCTCTTACGAAGTAACACCGGAACAGTGTCATGCTGCAGCTGCATCTATGATGGAGCGACGGCATGCTTGTCTTCAGGTTCAAAGAGCACCATTTCGAGAAAATTTATAAGAAAATATGGTGATTTTAAATTCCATACAATAATATTTTAAAAGTGATTCAAATTTTATTGTTATATCATAACTAAAACTATTTAAACATTACCTGGTTACGCATTTTCATACGATTATCTTTGAAACGAAGCATTTGTGCGAATTTGTTTACATATATTTGTATAAGTATTGCATCCATTTTGTAATACAACATTTGTCTGTTTTTAAGGTTCATTTGCATTTTGAAAACTCTGGTTACTTATCTTTCTACTGTACATAATCTCTTGCTCTTTTCTTAGAAAGCAAGCAAATGATCATAAATAAGTTTTATCGCATTAATGTGTGTTCCAATTCAAGATCACGAGAAACAATAAACGGAAGGAAATATAAATCACTTCAATAGCTTTGTTTCTTTAATGGATGCCTTTATTTTCTACCTGAAATTTCATAGACCGTAAAAATACTGTAATTCATTTTTAGTTTGCTTTTTGCCATAATAATGCAATCATTTTCATATTTAATAAAGTTACAAGCAGAATTCTCATAAATAACACGAAATGCTTTTCCCAACATTACACATGTAATCTGTTTTTCAAGGATATTATTTATTTATGTAGGTACTAAAGAATTATTTTCTTGCCTAAAGTCCGTGTTAGGCGGTCAGTTTTTTCATTACGTGGTCAGTGTTTAACTTCACATCAGCGTATTTGATCAAATATTCTAAATAGGACATGTCATAATTCAAAAATGACACTTTTTGTAGAAGGAAATGAGGCCTATATGATTGTAACCTTGAACATTCTTTACAAAAAATAATCAAAAATACGTACATCAAATTAGCTCACGTCAATAACAACAATAAAACCAATATGTATTACACCCCACTTAAAGATAAAATTGAACTTAAGTCTAAAAAATATGTAATCTACAAAATCAATTGTGAAGCCCGTAACAAAATTTACATTGGGGAGACCTTTGAACTCTTATTGACGGATCACAGCATAGATTTTCAAAATATACAAATCCTCAATAACGTAAAATATAAACAGCACAGACCTTTATGTGAAACTTTACACATCACGATGAATGGTAAAACAGCTTTAAATTTATAAACCGACTACAACAATAACGTTCAACATATTATTAACTGTATACATAAATTTTAAATCTTACCGCGTAAATAATTACTATTACTTTTTTACCTCGCTGAGAGAGATATTGGATTCATGCTAAAATTCGCATATACAGATTTTAGTGAATAAGCACGATTTAAGGTCCCTAAAATCCGATTATAACATTTTTAAAATTATGTCTGAGTGTGTGTGTGTGTGTGTGTGTGTGTGTGTGTGTGTGTGTGGATGTGTATGTGTGTATGTGTATGTATGTCTGGATATT
The DNA here is from genome assembly GCA_943142095.1 of Ophonus ardosiacus. Taxonomy (NCBI): domain Eukaryota; kingdom Metazoa; phylum Arthropoda; class Insecta; order Coleoptera; family Carabidae; genus Ophonus; species Ophonus ardosiacus. Next base: position 40,652,074 of record OW964823.1, read on the forward strand.
GTAGACACGATTCCTCAAAAACTATAAGACTTAAGAACTGTTTAACTATGGATTCCTCAATCTGACATTCCTGGGAAGAGCTGACAAGGTTTTGGTAACAATTGAATAACCGGAAGTAGTAGTTTCTTAGAAAAATTCTTCTAAATATAATTTTTGGAAGTTTTTTATTGAATACTGAAGAACATAAAATTCTCCATCTAATACATTTAAAATTTTTATTATATCTTGTGTAGATTTAGAGATAAAGACATTATAATATATAGAGTAATCTAATCGCAGAGGCTAAGGCACTAAGGAAACCAGCTGACAAATTCCAATGTTGATAACATAGTTTGTAAATGACATATATCTGAAGACAGAAGACATTTTAAATACAATAAAAAACAATATTTTGGTAAAGTTTTGTAATTTTTTGTTATAAAACGACGGTTCGAAAGCGAAGTGCAATACAATACTTATATAGCCCAATATGGAATGGCGAGAGGTCTTGTACTGGCCACAACAGATTTTTTTCTTCTTATTCTAACGATATTGCGCATTGCATACTTTGTGAAACGTTGCAATATATACAGGGAATTTATTTTACTCGTAACATGCAACAAATGGTTAATCACTTCCATGGTTACTCACTATTCTATACTCAAAACTAATTTCCAATAAATTAGCCTACATACGATTAACAAAAAATCAAAACATGAATGTTGCACATCTTAACAAACTTTAGCTTACAAAAATTCATAACTTTCATATAATAAATGTTAAAAAAAAAAATACCCCCATTCACAATGAGGCAATATTCTAGTCGGTCGTAATAAGAATTGACACCATTTGTGATGTGATCTGGAAGTATGTTCTGTGCTGCAATACTATTTATAATGTTGAATTTTAAAATGGACAAATATTACATTGTTGTAATTTTTTGACAATAGTGAGTAACCATGGAAGTGATGAACCATAATGTTGCATTTTAAAATAAATTCTCTGTGTAGAGCACGCCTGTGCAACGCAGTGGAGTTTCCCTATCCTAGCTGTGTCTCACAATTTTACCATGATAGAAAGAGAAGACGGTGAGAGAGATGGAAGATCGGGGGCTGTTGAGCGTTGCCGAACAGTAATAGTGGCTACGCGACGTGCAAAAGAAAAAGTTCAGATTTTTGGTGCTCCCTAAAGATGAAGGGACATTAAAAATCTGGATACGAAAAATATCTCGCAAAGACACAGACCGGTAGTATTTACTCTTAAACAAAGGTGATTAAGCGTTGACTAAAGTAACAAATTCAGATGTTTTTTGTGACTAAAATATTGAATAAATACTACCAGTCAGAGTATTTTCCAATAAAGACTTTATGTGCGCCAAACATTTTAAAGAAGAAGACATTTTGAAAGAATGGACTGACGGCTTCAATCATGTTTGTACATTTAATAATATTTTTACATTAATAAAATAAGTAAGAAATAAAGTGAGAAGTAAAACGAATATTTTTAAATTCCACACAAAATATTTCAGTTGAAGAAAGGTGCTTGTCCTACCATATTTCCAAACTGTCCAAATTATTTGAATGTTAATACCCCTAAAAAGAGACGTGAAATACTTAAACATGATATAATATATAACGTAAGATAACCGACACCATGCTCGTTAACAGTAATATCAATGACGATAACAATCAATCTTTATTAACGAGTATTCGTGTACATCATAATTCTTTTATAAAAAAAATATGGTCATATCGAAATGATATTTATATTTTTTAGAAACAAATTTGGAAGCTCCAACGACGTCTCCTTCACTTTTTAATTTTAATTTTGAAAAATGAAAATGTAATCACATTGCCTAACGAACTTTGGTCCTTGAGCAAAACAACAAATAATGGCAAACCATGCCTAGGATATTTAAAATTAATATTTTCTAATAAAGAAGTTCCAATAATTGAAAAACAATTATTAATTACGGAATCTTTAGACGTAAAAATTTTTATTTACGGATAATATAATATTTAATAATAGTTTTATCAAATGACATTTCTAAAATTTTAGAAGAATAAGAAATATTAAATGTATGCTAAGGCATTAATTTAACAAATAAAAATAAGAATATTAATGCTCAAAAACGAAAAGTTGTAATTATAGAAGTAACAGTCTCAACTGTTTTGTAAAATTATCAGTTTTCTTTTATTTGTACAGAACATATTTCTGAAATATTTGCTTTCAAAATTCATGAATTTTTTTATATGACAATGAGACAATATTTCCATCAAATAAAAATAAACTTATAATCTAAAAGCAAAGAATTCCGTAGAAAAGCTAAATTACTTGATTATTAATTTTTAAAATATTACTGTTATTACAACCTTATATTTAACTTTCCTTGTCTGTCAAGCTATTTTTAAACCGATTTTGTAATCACTTCACTATCTTCCCGTCACTATTTTCTTCCGTGAAATGGAGTATGTATATGGTTACGAGTGTAAATATGCTATAGAAATTCTCATTCAATTAAAATGTATATTTTAGAATTGCTACGATTTTTTTACAAGACAGAAATTACACACAGAGATCAAAACGTCAATATCTTTAAAAAATAAATATCTTACTCTAGGAATGTAACTGAACTATTAAAGTCTTAAAATTAATTTATATATTGTCCTTTACATAAAAATCAATAAAATATAGACTGAAAGTCTTTTTATTTGAGAAATATTATGCATGATTTTATATAAACTATATGATCGCCAGCCGTGCGTAGGCCTCTGATCTTCTGTCTCTCTCATCGCTCGGCGATAAGAAACTGTGCCGCTTTCTGCTGCTTCGTTGCAACTCCTCTTATAGTAGTTACATTATACTCCGTGATGTAGAGTGTAGGATACTCTTTTGTATTATAATACACTCTACACTTGTATATAATGTAAAAAAACTTAAACTTGTATAAATTATAATTAAATTACAATTAAATTTTAACTTGAAAGCCAAACGAAAAAATACTTTTATTTAATTTCAAACAAACATTCAACTTTTTTTCTTATTTTTCTTGCATTACAAGATTGCTAGATTATAACACACACACACACACACACACACACACACACACACATATATATATATATATATATATATATATATATATATATATATATATACACCGAATATTAAAATAATGTCAACCATTTCTTCATTTGTGTAATTTAAATGAGCTATAATTATTGAATTGATTGTCACACATTGCAAATAACAAAAATAATGAAGGTAAATATTTTTCTTTTGTTTCACGGAAATAAAATTGTTTTCATAGCTTGCTAATAATAATAAAAATAAACGGGCGCTATTTTGAAACGGTTAAAGAAAAACTATGGTATTTTGGTATAATGTTATGCACATTCAACTGCAACTAAAATTATAGTATACAGTGTGTCCCATTTAGAGGTGCCACCATTGGAATTTCGAGAACTATAAGAGATACGATGTCGGTTAAATGGAACTTTTTGTGCGCCTTTGGGAGGCCATCTCAGATGTGCTTTTGTTTTTCCAAAAATTCTTATAGGGCACTAGATAATGTCGAAAAACTGAATATTGTTGATTTTTTCTTTTTAATATGCACTAATTATTTTTTCAATAAATTAATATAGAAACTTTTGGCGTCCAAAAAAACTGTTTTTCTATGTTATAGCCCTATGACCCGTTTTAAAATTTACAGCCTGTATATATATATTGTAACAATTGTTACAACTTATCTTATTGTATTTATATGTTCGCGCGCGTATCAATTAGGGATATTCATCGGGGCCGGACTGCGCGGGAGAGAGACGACACGGGCGAACGATTTGGATAGCTCTCTTCTTGCTTGACCCTGACGTAGTAAAGACGTGATTTTTATGTGATCTATAGAATTGAAAATTGAGTTGAGATCTTATACAGTAGTATGTACTCTGAGACTTGATATTTTTACTTGTACAGGTGAGTTCTTTGCAATACTTTGGCTTTAGTTATGTCTTTTTTCAAATATTTGAGAGTTTAGCGATATTGCGTAGTGTCGTGTCACATGTACTAGTAAAAATTGATGCGTCATCATGTATTTAGATGTGTAAATCTTTTCAAAATTTATTTGCAGGCTTTAGTTAGCAATCATACACGTAAATTATTTCATTTAGGTAGAATTTTGGTATTTTTTCACAATTTGCAACTCTATAGATCGCATGAAATCTCTCTTCATGCACGTGTTCATTTTTGCCGTATTTTTATGTAGTATTTAGACTAAATTTTGTCTCGAGTGATAACTCAAAATTCCGTTTCGACAATGCTACATACTACTAGTAATTCAGTTTAAAAATTTTGCCCTTTTATCGAGATTATTAACAAGTAAAATCTCCTAGACCCACGCGTCATCGCACGCTATCAACTTTGCTGATTCTTCCACAAATGTTAAGTAGTTCAGTTTAAATTTTATGTCATTATTTTGAGATTATTAACAAGTAAAATCTCCTAGATCCACGCGTCATCGCACGCTATCAATTTTGCGTATTTTGCCACAAAGTTAAGTAGTGCAGTTTAAATATTATTTTTATTATTTTTGAGATTAATAATTAATCTCCGTTACGGCGTCCATAGCGTGCCATTTTTCCCTAAATCCCAGTCCTGAATCCTTCATCCATTTTCTGAAATGAGTGGTGAGAGATTGGATGAATGATTGAGTAACTAGATTTATTTTTTTTATACGTCCTAGAGCGCGGTAGGTTCAGTGACCTCTTAGTTACCGCACGAGTCGTGTGCTTAAATTTTTGTTCATATTTTTGGGGTTTGTTCAGTGTAGCGCTTTCGAGAAAATTTTGGAAATTTCTGGTTATTACTATTTCTCGGCGCGGTTGCACACGTTACTCATACTCTACTACGTGGGAGTAAATTTTGTATTTTTCCAAATTTTATATAGAAATATTTTGGGGATAAAAATTTTGAGGAGAATTCAAATTTACGTATCAAAATTTAGTTACATAACGTAGGCTATTTTTTATTAAATTGTCACTTGCAGCTGCTCTTTTCTACTTCTTATTCTTGCTTGTTCTTTCTTCTCTAGTTATAAAATTTTGACTAATTGTTTGCATTATTGCTCTTGTAAATATTTATCAGTTTTGAAATATTGTTCAGTTACCGCACCATCTAGGCCGTATTTTTTAACTTTTATTATTGCGAAGTACAGAGTACTGGCGAATAATATTTCCAGGGAATATAGAGGAGGCTGTTTGGGGAGGAGTCCTGTATTTTGTTGAGACCTAGTGGCTATCCCACCGAGACCTACCAGTCGGGACAGTTCCTAGAGCTGAAGTAATACCTCTAGTTGCCCAGGGCACGACGCCACCACCGGGCATAGCTCTGCCTCGCATTTTGCTGTATTCGAGAGCAGGCCGAAATTATCACCGAATTGAGAGACGAGCTTCCAGCTCTACGTGCACTTCCTCGAAGCAGACGCCCAGAGCGTTCCCGCAGGCCGTCCACAGTCCCAACAGGCTCTTCCTCAACAGTTTTTCCGAGAAGATCAACCTTAGCTAGATTTTATATGCGAAAATTATCTTGCCAGTTTACCAGTTATTTTTTGTACACCGTTGGCCTCAGGTAATAAACTTTATGCAAATTTTTATTATATTTTTCATCACTGGGCGTGTAGTACCAGTTATAGTTCCTTTCCTTTCACTACGCTGGCGCTCAATGTCACCGTATTCTGGAGTGTATTTATGGTTAATAATTTGTTAACTATCTTACTTTCAATTTTTGCTGGGCAAACATTCCTCCAGTATACGCTGTCTTATAAAACCCGTACCCCGACCCCCGCAACCAGACTGAATAAGTTAGCCGTCAGCAACTTTATTGTGTGTGATCAGGTAGGTGTACATTTGTGTATCTTGAACTTATTTAGTCACTTTGTAATATTATTTTTGACGTACCCTTCGGTCACACATAACAGAGTGGCACTGCCAACGTGGGGCCAGAATTCAGTAATATATTTATTGTGTATTGTAATATTAAAAAAAATTCTTTTCCAAATTATAATATTCAGTTAGAGTGCGGGTCGTTCTTTTCTATCTCTTAGACTTTTCTATCTCTATACTGTCCTTAAAATTTCCTTCCCTCTTCACCAACTAAGATATTGAGTATTAATAATTTTTTTTTTCACACATTTTGGGAAACTTATCTGACAAAAATGGACATCAATTATCTACGAGAGGACGAAGTAGAGTATGAGCTCCTAATTAGAAACGCTCGAGATGTCGGCACACTTCAGGACAAAAGGAACGTTCTTTCAGGGTTGTTTGAACTGGAAGTTATGAGTGGCCCATGTGTAAATCCAACTCTTTATCCTGACCCATCCACCGAACGAGGTATTTGCAGCAGTAAACTTCAGGAAATGCTGGGTATGATAAATTATCTTAATTCATTTACTAATGATGGCATAAGACATTTTGTCGATGAATGTAACGCTAGAATTATTCATTTACATAAGCGCATTTTACGTCTACCTGTCATGCATCAGTCACCTCTCCTTGAATTGGTTGCCACAATTAAGCATAATTTAAGCCATAAATTGAGTTGGCACAATAGTACAACGCGTGTCGATCTTATTTCTTTTGACGACTCTGATCCTATGCCGTCGCGTTTGGTCGATGCTCCGGTGCCAACACAATCAGTAGTGGTATCAGATAATACTGTGTGCCATGATTTAATAAATCGGTTAAATTCGATCCGGTTTAGTAATCTTGAACCGACTTTTCCCGGCGCTCGAAACGACGCTCATCATTCGCCTGCCGCGCCTGCGTGTGCTCATAGTACGTTAATGCCCACTGCGATTACTGGAGATCGCTCACCACAAATAGGTCGTTGGAAAATTACATTTGAAGGTCCTTCCGGAGTTAATGAGTTCCTGGAACGTCTGCAGGAAACGGCTCATGCTCGTGGGGTATCTGAAGAACAACTATTCCGACAGGCCGCAGATTTATTCACCGGAAAAGCACTAATTTGGTTCAGAATGGTCCGAAGTTCAGTAAACAATTGGCCCGAGCTGGTGGCGCGCCTTCGTTCAGCCTTCTTGCCATCAAATTACGATTTAGCATTACAAGAGGAAATCCGCTCCCGTACCCAAGGTTATGGTGAGAAAGCAGAAATCTACATCGCGATTATGGAAAATCTATTCTCCCGATTAACTCTTAAACCGGACGAGAGCACACGGATAGCTACTATCATGCGAAACTTGCAGCCAAAACATCAACGTTTTTGTGCTATGCATAGTATAAGTTCTTTGAAGGATTTGCTTGCCACCTGCAAACGACATGAAGATACTGAAGCTACAATTGCATTATATCGCAATCCTCCTCCTAAAAACTCATCCATGCTAGAACCAGACCTTGCTTACACACGTCCATCTAAGGGCACCGGAAGTACACAGAACGTGAGTACTCTAACCACTTCCTCAGCTTCTCGTACCTGCTGGAACTGTGACAAACAGGGACATTGTCATGTTGATTGTAAACAAACCAAAACAATTTTTTGTTATGGGTGTGGTCGCAAGAACGTCATCCGTTCTAAATGTCCAAAATGTTCAAAAAACGGGCGTGGCGTTTCGCGTTCGTCAGCCACCGAAAAACACGCCATTCCTTCCGAGCTGACAGAGACGATTGGACAAAGTGGTTAAACCATATCAGTAAATTTTTCCGCCAGGAAGAAGTCGCCCCAATATTCGAAAATCAATGTTCGGATAATCGTCCCTTTCTCACCGTTTACTTGCGTAATACTCCTGTTACCGCTTTACTAGATTCGGGAGCTAATGTTACTGTAATAGGTCACCGTGGTTTGTCATTATTGAAATCGCTTAAGTATGCTATTGCTCCGGGTCCTATTCGCGAAATTTCCACAGCAGATGGTGCTGTCCAGAAAATTCTAGGATCCGTCATAATTCCGATTACTCTAAATGGTTGTAAAAAATCGTTGAGTGTAGTAGTTGCACCTTCTGTGCGGCATGCGCTTATTTTAGGGGTAGATTTTTGTCGTTTATTTGGTCTTTCTCTTGATTTTACCTCTAACTCGTGGACTACTGCAGCTGAAGTTAATGTTATTAACGGTTTATCGGGTTATGACGAACTTACATCATCTCAACGTACTTCTTTAGAGCGAGTAATGAAGGATTACCAAGAACTGGGTTCTAAAGGCTTAGGAGAAACACACTTAGTGGAACACATAATAGATACCGGTGACGCTTTACCCGCAAAGCAGAGGCAATACCCACTATCACCTCCTATGATGGATGAACTACACAAGGAATTAGACAAAATGATAGAATTAGGTGTGATACAGAAATCGACCAGTCCATGGTGTTCGCCTGTTCTTCTTGTAAAGAAACCGTCCGGATCTTTTAGACTATGTTTTGACGGCCGACGACTTAATGCGGTTACCAAAAAAGACGCATATCCCCTTCCAAGAGTCGACACCATCTTAAATAAACTTCGTGACGCTAATTATTTATCTTCAATAGATCTCAAGAGCGCTTTTTGGCAAGTACCTCTTGAAAAATCATCGCGTGAGAAAACTGCGTTTGCCATACCAGGTCGCGGATTATTTGAATTTACCAGAATGGCATTTGGCTTGTGCAATGCTGCACAAACGTTACAGCGATTGATGGATCAAATTCTAGGTCCAGAACTGGAGCCCAACGTCTTCGTTTATCTAGATGATTGCGTCATCGTGTCTTCTTCATTCGAAGAACATTTATGTTTATTATATAAAGTTCTGGAACGACTTAAAAAGGCTGGTCTGACAGTTAACGTAGAAAAATGTGAATTCTGTCGTCCCTCACTTAAATATTTAGGATTCCTAGTCGACAGAGAAGGTTTGCGAACTGATCCAGAAAAAGTCAGTGCTATCATGGATTATCCACGTCCGACTACCGTGACCGAAGTCAAACGTTTCATGGGAATACTGGGATGGTATCGGCGCTTTGTACCGAACTTCGCCACTTTAGCCGCGCCTATCAACGATTTGACCAAGGGTAAGCGTAAAGCAAACAAAATCGGTTGGACTACAGCCGCTGAACAATCGTTCATTGCACTCAAGGATTCGTTAGTCTCCGCACCAGTTCTTGCGAGTCCTAATTATTCTAGTCCTATTAAACCCTTCAGAATTTATACCGACGCATCCAATTATGGAGCGGGCGCAGTTCTAACTCAGGTGGGTGATGACGACCAAGAACATCCAGTTGCATACGTTAGCCGCGCTTTAAACAAAGCTGAACGAAATTATTCCGTCACGGAAAGAGAATGTTTGGCTGTAGTATATGCCGTGGACAAATTTCGATCTTATGTAGAAGGCATCCCTTTCACCATCATTACCGATCATTATTCTCTTTTATGGCTTATGCGCATGTCCGATCCAACAGGCAAACTGGCGCGCTGGGCAGTTAAACTCCAGCAATTCGACTTTACAATAGAGCATCGTCCTGGAAAATTTAATGATGTTCCAGACGCCTTATCACGAGCGCCAATCGAAATTTCAGCCGTCGATACTTCGACGTGGTCTGATTGCAAAGATCGATGGTATATTGACCTTCGTGCCAACATTGAAGCCAATCCGAACTTATATCCAGACTGGAGGATCGAAAACGGCCTTATTTTTAAGTTAATCACGTCACCTTATGATTCCGCAAACCTCTCACTGTGGAAACTCGTCGTTCCCCGCGATTTCCGACGTATTATATTACAGGAATGTCATGATAATCCCACTGCCGGACATTTCGGAATTTTTAAGACCTATAACCGAATTCGAGAAAGATATTTTTGGCCTAGAATGAGATATTCTATAGCATACTATGTGCAGCATTGTAAAATTTGTTTAGCGCAAAAAGTTCCGCAGCGTCCTCCTCATGGACTTATGGGAAAGGAAAAAGTCATAAAGTTTCCATGGCAGGCCATTTCAATCGATCTCATGGGACCTCTACCGCCGTCATCAAGTGGACACCAGTATATCCTGGCTGTGTTCGATTGGTTCACCAAATTTCCTCTTCTGTTTCCTCTTCGTCAGGCCAATGCACCTAAAATTTGCCAATTATTGGAGGAAAATGTTTTTCTTTTGTTTGGAGTTCCACAGATCATCATGGTCGACAACGGTACTCAGTTCACAAGTGACAAGTTTGCCCAGCTCATAAAAAAGTATTCTGTTCCTAAAGTGTGGTACAACGCTAAATTCCACCCACAGGTAAACTTCGTAGAGAGAACTAATCGCACTGTTAAGCAGGCCATACGATCTTATCTTAAGGAAAATCATCGAAGTTGGGATTCTAATCTCCAAGCCATCGCTCAAGCTATCCGCACTGCTACACACGAAGTAACGGGATTCAGTCCAGCATTCTTGAATTTTGGTCGACATGTTCCTGTATCTGGAAATTTTTACCATCCAGTTCCAGACGAAGTTTGCTCAGATAATCCGATCAACTATGCGAACCATTTGTCAAAACTCTCCGAACTTTTTAAAGTAGTTCAATCTCGCCTGCATGCAGCTTATGAGCGTAATGCCAAATATTACAATCTTAGGAGACGTCCGCTAGAATTCTACGAAGGCGATCATGTTTGGAAGAGAAACTATGTTCTTTCAGTAGGTTCTCGTTGTTTTTCCTCTAAGTTAGCGCCGCGATACGTCGAATGTACAATAACTAAAAAATTATCTAAGACCTCGTACCGACTGAGTAATTTGTCAGGTGTAGATCAAGGCGTTTGGCATATTTCCGACTTGAAACCCGCTCCTCCGGTTGAGCTTACAGATGATGAGTCTTAAAAAATAAAAAAATAAAAAAATTTTTGTAGATTCAAAAATTTTTTTTTTTTTGGGAGAAAAAGGGTAGTGTAACAATTGTTACAACTTATCTTATTGTATTTATATGTTCGCGCGCGTATCAATTAGGGATATTCATCGGGGCCGGACTGCGCGGGAGAGAGACGACACGGGCGAACGATTTGGATAGCTCTCTTCTTGCTTGACCCTGACGTAGTGAAGACGTGATTTTTATGTGATCTATAGAATTGAAAATTGAGTTGAGATCTTATACAGTAGTATGTACTCTGAGACTTGATATTTTTACTTGTACAGGTGAGTTCTTTGCAATACTTTGGCTTTAGTTATGTCTTTTTTCAAATATTTGAGAGTTTAGCGTTATTGCGTAGTGTCGTGTCATATGTACTAGTAACAATTGATGCGTCATCATGTATTTAGATGTGTAAATCTTTTCAAAATTTATTTGCAGGCTTTAGTTAGCAATCATACACGTAAATTATTTCATTTAGGTAGAATTTTGGTATTTTTTCACAATTTGCAACTCTATAGATCGCATGAAATCTCTCTTCATGCACGTGTTAATTTTTGCCGTATTTTTATGTACTATTTAGACTAAATTTTGTCTCGAGTGATAACTCAAAATTCCGTTTCGACAATGCTACATACTACTAGTAATTCAGTTTAAAAATTTTGCCCTTTTATCGAGATTATTAACAAGTAAAATCTCCTAGACCCACGCGTCATCGCACGCTATCAACTTTGCTGATTCTTCCACAAATGTTAAGTAGTTCAGTTTAAATTTTATGTCATTATTTTGAGATTATTAACAAGTAAAATCTCCTAGATCCACGCGTCATCGCACGCTATCAATTTTGCGTATTTTGCCACAAAGTTAAGTAGTGCAGTTTAAATATTATTTTTATTATTTTTGAGATTAATAATTAATCTCCGTTGCGGCATCCATAGCGTGCCATTTTTCCCTAAATCCCAGTCCTGAATCCTTCATCCATTTTCTGAAATGAGTGGTGAGAGATTGGATGAATGATTGAGTAACTAGATTTATTTTTTTTATACGTCCTAGAGCGCGGTAGGTTCAGTGACCTCTTAGTTACCGCACGAGTCGTGTGCTTAAATTTTTGTTCATATTTTTGGGGTTTGTTCAGTGTAGCGCTTTCGAGAAAATTTTGGAAATTTCTGGTTATTACTATTTCTCGGCGCGGTTGCACACGTTACTCATACTCTACTACGTGGGAGTAAATTTTGTATTTTTCCAAATTTTATATAGAAATATTTTGGGGATAAAAATTTTGAGGAGAATTCAAATTTCGTAGGCTATTTTTTATTAAATTGTCACTTGCAGCTGCTCTTTTCTACTTCTTATTCTTGCTTGTTCTTTCTTCTCTAGTTATAAAATTTTGACTAATTTTTTGCATTATTGCTCTTGTAAATATTTATCAGTTTTGAAATTTTGTTCAGTTACCGCACCATCTAGGCCGTATTTTTTAACTTTTATTATTGTGAAGTACAGAGTACTGGCGAATAATATTTCCAGGGAATATAGAGGAGGCTGTTTGGGGAGGAGTCCTGTATTTTGTTGAGACCTAGTGGCTATCCCACCGAGACCTACCAGTCGGGACAGTTCCTAGAGCTGAAGTAATACCTCTAGTTGCCCAGGGCACGACGCCACCACCGGGCATAGCTCTGCCTCGCATTTTGCTGTATTCGAGAGCAGGCCGAAATTATCACCGAATTGAGAGACGAGCTTCCAGCTCTACGTGCACTTCCTCGAAGCAGACGCCCAGAGCGTTCCCGCAGGCCGTCCACAGTCCCAACAGGCTCTTCCTCAACAGTTTTTCTGAGAAGATCAACCTTAGCTAGATTTTATATGCGAAAATTATCTTGCCAGTTTACCAGTTATTTTTTGTACACCGTTGGCCTCAGGTAATAAACTTTATGCAAATTTTTATTATATTTTTCATCACTGGGCGTGTAGTACCAGTTATAGTTCCTTTCCTTTCACTACGCTGGCGCTCAAAGTCACCGTATTCTGGAGTGTATTTATGGTTAATAATTTGTTAACTATCTTACTTTCAATTTTTGCTGGGCAAACATCCCTCCAGTATACGCTGTCTTATAAAACCCGTACCCCGACCCCCGCAACCAGACTGAATAAGTTAGCCGTCAGCAACTTTATTGTGTGTGATCAGGTAGGTGTACATTTGTGTATCTTGAACTTATTTAGTCACTTTGTAATATTATTTTTGACGTACCCTTCGGTCATATATATATATATATATATATATATATATATATATATATATATATATATATATATATATATATATATATAGTATAATAAATTTACTGATTTCGTTTTAACAATTTTTATTTTTATAAATAAATATTTTTCTCTTTTAATAAAATACATACTGGTAAAAATTAAGAACAGATGATTTATAAAATAAATAGTAAAGTAATATAATAATTAATAATAATAATAATAATTAATAATAATAATAAATAATCAAAAGATGCTAATCTTAAAACTAATTACAGCTTTTAAAATAAAATAAGTTTTGTTAATTTGGACCGCACAGTTGCTTTATTGCCAATTGCCATATATATTTAAACATATTTTTCTGGTATAAGCCATGGTACTAATGTCTAAATATTAACCTACGAAAACAATTGATATGTAAAATAAGTACAATCGGCGAGATGCCACAAAAAACGAACAGGCCATAATATCTATACGATATGTCTTTTAAAAAGAAAGAGATAGAAATACCTCCATAGATAAAGACAGAGATGCCTCCATGACAGTTTCATGGTGACAGCTCCTTACTCATAATACAATTGAATCCACGCCCCGTTTCCTATCCACTCTGTTATAGGGCCTAAATCTCAGTTTTCATCGAAGTGATATGCAATGAAAATTTTTTTTATCACTTAGAACTATTCTCAATTGCAAAGTGATCTGATATAAATTAGTGAGAGTGTCATATTGGATATATTTAGCGTAAGAAGAAGAAAATATGAATTTAGTGCACGAGTTTGTTGACTTTAGGCAAGTAATATCATGACACTGACAAGTGACATGATACAAATTTATCATTTCATATTATATCACAATGGAGAAAATTGAGAATTGGGTTCATAGATAATGACAATGACAACTGATAAACTCTTCAGCTGACGGTTGACGCATTCGCAATGGCAAAAAATTAAAATTTCCACTAAGAAGTTTCTAGTTTAATGTTAGTTTTGGTTAGTGGACTGTATTTCACATTGCGTATATTAATATAGGTTGAACTTGTAATTGTTAATTTTAGACTTAATTTTTGCTGCATAAATTCGCCTTAGACGCTAATTTTTCAGTAATTAAGTAGCATGGATAAAACCAAGTAATATGGGCTATCGTTTCAGGACCTTCATAAATTAAAGGGCTTTTATTATACTGAAGAGCAGAAAATGAAAAACAATTACAATACAAACTATTAATCCGCCCCTGTCGTATGTAATTGTAAAAACGTTATAACAAGTAACTTCTAAATTATTTTCTGGACTGGCATCTTTTATATTATGCAGCATTGAAGAGGCGATGGTCATAAGACTGTAATGGAGAAATGCCACTGGACGTGTCGTGTTTAACACAGCAAAAATGAAGATTCACTGCCTAGACCAAACTAAAAGACACGGGCTTTGCCTTGTCCATGAAATCCCGCCGCGGCAGTGAATTTGTTACTTTTGTGCCTTGTCAAATAAATAATTATTTCATGACGACCACCTTAATGTACATAGAATTTAAATTTATTTTAATTAACTTTTCAGTGACTGACAGAAGAATAATATGCATAAAATACTAAGAATTTTTTTGGAACAAAGGCAGCAAACACATCTGGCGCACCCTTCGTTAGCCACAATAAATTATTTGTTTCCGCCGAATAATCCAGTTTCCTTTATCAATACATCTGTACATGAGCACAAATATTCTGCCAAACACGTAGTTGATCTTGTGTTGGGGTTATGAATACTCGTACGCGGGCATAAACAGACGAACGAAGCGAATACGGAGATCGGAGACTGAGACGACAGCTTGTATACCAACTCCAACTTTCCTCTCGGCTCGTATTCGTACTGGTAGGCGACTTACGCTTGTTGATCAACAATCTGCTGCTGATGGCTCTGTTTGCTAAGGGAGTGCAAAGCTCGTGCTCTCGCAGCAAAATGTGCACATTTCTCCAGTCCCAGCCCATTTCTAAGTAGCTATTACACGGTAATGACTTTGTATGTAACGCTGCAATTACTAGCGATGGCAGCGTACGTGAGTATCGCAGACGAGTTATATGCTACGGCAATGGGAATAGCTGTTTGGTGACACGCAACAGTTATTCAGATATATCCATGAGTAAACATGTTAACTTTTGATAATAAAAATGTATGTTACTACTATCAATAATTACCTCATTTAATGATCATTTTGTGTTTGTTATATGACACAATATTTTTTTGACATTTTATAACCACGCCTATAAAATTATATGCAATTTGATGCAAATTGTCTGCAACTTCCTCATACGAGGGTCACTTTGGTATTATTAAGAATAATAAAGTTAGACAGGCCACGGAAAAAAATTGCGCCTTCATTTTAAACATTTATTTATCTGTTATTTGAAATTAAATTGTAAAAGTTGTTAATTAATCAATTTTTTGAAGTATAGTTGTTCGAGAAAATATGGCGAGCATTTTGTGTTCTTCTACAGCTGTTACCGAGAAGAATATTGCTCCTGCAGTGGCAGTATGCACTTTAGAATTCCATCAAATGAAAGTCATTTTTTTCGCTTTTCGCGTCGAAGCGAAAATATGGTAGTATGTCACCAAAATATTTGCTTGCAAGTGTTCGTCTCAAGGAGAAAGGATTTAGCTTGCGTTTCGATTCTAATGACTGTTTTTCTCTCTTTTTAACGTTTCACATATATACACATATATTTCTTGTTTCATACCTTAAATATTAATTGAAATATTGACAAAATTGTAAAAGATTACAATAATTAAAGTACTTTTGAAATATTTTTTTTATTGTCTTGTTTGCGTAAATATAATATATAAAATACTAGTTTACTTTATAAAAGTAAATGCATAATTTTTTTATGTTCATATATACAGAAAGTGAGAGTTACTCCAGACCATTGGGAAATTATTTTAAATTTTTGTGAAAGACATCCGGAAATTATTACAAATAAATTTCGAAATCCCGCAGACGGCAAAAAGAAAATTGAAAGAACTTTCGACAGATTTATCCGTACAACTAAATTCCTTAGGAGATGGACAAAAATCATTAGAAGAATGAAGAAGGTTATTAGAATTTGTAATTTTAACCATAATTTATTAACACCATTATCACTTGTAGACTTTAAGTGACTGGAAATCAAAAGCTAAAGCTAGGAAAATAAAAAGATATAATTCTGCAACAGGGGGCGGACCTATATCTACAATTTGAACTTCGATTGTAAACATTTCTTTTATTGAAGAACCAGAACCTTACGAAATTCAATCCGGCCTTTTATAAGATTCTATTCCGAATTTAATAATATAGTAAATGAAAATAGTGATAACAAAATAGTTAATAATAAGAGGACTGCTAAAGAATACACTTCTTCCCTTACTCCAACATTAAAAAGAACTTTGCTCTGTTAGTGATGAACGGCAGTTGCCCTTGAGAAGAAGCGCGTAGTCGAAAGTCGCGGAAAATTTAAAAGCAATGAATAATGAAATTCTGGGTGTTTTAAACTAAATTAATGACAATTTGTCAAACTTAAACAATAATTTTACTTTTTATTAGACTTTTAGATATATTAGGACAACGACTTTAGATAATGCTAATTACTCTAATATATTTTCTTTTTCTTAGTTTATTTTTATTCTCGTTTCTCGTAGTATTTATTTATTTATAACTTAGATATGAAAGCATATTTTTAATATTTGTTACTTTTTTACTTAATATAGGTTTTGTAATAAAAATTAAACTTAAAATATTTCAGATTGTTTATTTAATTAAGTTTTGTCGTGTACGTACATATAAATCACGGGTGTCCCACTTAATGGGTGAACACAAACCCGAAAACATACGTTCTGAGTCACCTCATTCTCTTACGAACATTCTTAACATTCTTGCTAACCACACATCTTCATACCACAATAGTTACGAAACAATCATCATTCGCCACACATTCCTATCTAAGCACACTTCTTTCGCCTCAGCCACATTGGCTCGTACCACGATCACGGTTCTACCATTGGTGTTAGCTAGAACCGTGCTAACTATTTGACACATACTTCAGGGTTATAAAGAAAATCAGTGATGCCACTATACTAATTAAACCGAAAATGTACCGATAGGCATATTTAATACATTTGGCTTCATTATTTTAAATTGTTTAATATGATTTGTCTCTGGACTTGTTTGTAAGATAAATTATTTAGAATATTGAAGCCAAATGTATTGAATATGCCTGTCAGTACATTTTCGGTTTAATCAGTATAGTGGCATAACTGATTTTTGTTTATATCCCTGAAGTATGTGTCAAGTCGTCGTCAAGGTTTTAACTAATACCGGTCTTAGAACCGTGATCGTGGTACGTGCCATTCAGAATAGTATTCATACATGCTCTTCTTCTCTTCTCACTTGAAAACTTACGCTCCTTTATATATGGAATTTTATGAGGAATTCGTTAAGAAGTGATGGTTTGCCAAAAATTTCTAGAGTATTTATCAATTCTTATTTATATTAGGTACCTATATTTCATAAGAATGCACTTCAATATTTTGTTTTTAATTCATATGATGGCAGCTTTGCACTTTTTTGCTCATGGAAACTATCAGAAATCGGTAGGAAAGGATTCAAATGTGGTGTTAAGTCAATCATCAGTAAGCAGATCTTCAACAGAAATCTGCAATATTATTGTGGAACATATATATATATATATATATATATATATATATATATATATATACAGGGCTTTTTTTGTAATGTAACGCACGGGAACGGCGTTCCGGTACCTTTTTTCGACGGGTTTTCGTTTTTTTTGAAAATTATCCACTATTTTATTTATTTTGATAATTTTATTAAGTTGTGGATATAAAAATTACGCCAATGAAATATTCACACATCTGAAGTACAGTACCTACAAATATAAACAGTATTGCTCTTCTCAGCGGTGTTTTTAATCTAGTAATTCGACAGCACATCGCCTAAGCTTCGACTCCTGTTTTATACATATGCGCATAATAATAAATGACAAAAATATACGCTCTGTTAAATGTTTACACACAAGCTGTCCAGTAGTGGTAGCACGCACTTTAGAATTCTATCAAAAGAGGCATTTGTTTTCGCTTTTCGCCACGAAGCGAAAAAATATTCCCCTGCAAGCGTACGACTAGAGGCGAATGTGTTAAACTAACGTCATTATTTTAAGAGCTAATATAGAATTCTAAATGCATGCTACCAACATTCGTAAAAGTAAAATCGCATTCGCCTGCTTTCTATGATAGAATTCTAAAGTGCGTGCTACCCCTACAGGTGAAAATTATTATGAATGTTTATTAGTGTCATAAATTAATGTCAGCACATATTTTTTTGTTTCAATGAAAAACACAAAATTATTATTTTTATTTATTTTTGTACATGAAAGGGTAAAAACATACTGCTTCACATCCCTTGAAAAAATTTAGCTTTCAATTACAAGGCATTTGACCTTGAATAAAAAAAAATTTCTCCTGCGGCGCCTGTTTTTTCGTGATACCCTGCCCCACCAAAATTTTGCCCACTGATAAAATGTACGTTCCGTCACCTTTTTTTCTACAAAAAAAGCACTGTATATATATATTAAATTTCCTACTGCACAAGTAGATACGGAGCGGGTAAAACGAGGGTGCGAATAATAAATAGTTCTATATACGATGAAAATTTAATATTTAACTATTTTCTGTCTGTTACAGATTTTTTGATAAATATAACTTTTCGGGGGTAATTGGTGCAGTAGACTGTACTCATATAGCTACAACCCCGCCCCTAGCTGATCATCCGCATCAACCTGGACTTATGATTATAAACAGAAAAAAAATACTATATTACTATAAATTGTTGGCAAAATCCAAAAATTTCATATTTATACATTTATTGTTTAAAATTTATATTACAGATTTGTGATTCAGATTTAAAAATATTGTCTTCAAATGCACAGTTTTCTGGATCTGTTCATGATTCCGCCAGGCATACTTATTAAATAATTTTAGAAATGGGAATAACAGAACATGGTTATAGGTAATAGTTATAAATTAAAATGTATAGGAGTTTATATAAATTTGTATATTAATTTTTTTAAAGGAGATTCGGGGTATCCTTTGCAACCTTTTTTATTTACTCCAATTGTACACGCAGATCCTAATACACCTGAAGGAAGGTACACTAGGCACCATATTCTCGCAAAAAATTGTGTAGAAAAATGTATTGGTGTCCTAAAGTAGTACTTTAGGTGTTTGCTAAAAACCGAACTTTACATTATAGTCCTCTAATCGCCGGCAAAATAGTATACACTTGCGGCGTATTGCACAATATACTAATTAGTCGCAGATTAATAGATCCCCAAGACCCAAGCATAGTAATTGGTAAGTAGTATAAACTCGAAATTTAAACAAGAATTGTATTATTATTCAGGTAAATATTTCAGATAACATAGACGACAATGAAAACAGGCAGATTAATAATGCACCCGTAGATGTAGATTTGCTCGCCGAAGGAAGGAATCTTCGAAACCGTTATATAAGAAAAAATGTCAATTAAGATTCTATGTTATCATCATCATCATCTATGGCACAACAGCCCTTGTAGGGCCAAGGCCTCAAGTACCGTAGGTACTCGTTTCGTGACCCATAGTACTAGAGAAGTTGGTGTACTTAATCCGTGCGACGACCATTGTGTGCTATGCAATCAGCGCGGCAGCTGAAATACTCCTACAGCTAGCACCACCTATGTTTAACATGTGGCATTTTACCGACTACGCACTTAGCCGGCTGGTAGATTCGAACCGAGAAACCTCAGATCGATCAGAACATGTAGAGACAACGCCTTACTGCGCACGATCACTATGCTATACTTAATTTTAATTTTCATCAATTTTAGTTTATTGTTTTTTTTCCATTATATCATTTTGATTTCTTAATATGTTTTTTAATTCTTGAATTTCTGCCAGTAGTTGAATACGAAAAGTAGATTCCGGATTTCTGTTTTTTTCGTAGACTTCCACAACTCCATCTACTCCCCTTTTAATTGGTACATTTTCAGATTGCTTCCTTTTCCTTTTTTTTTTTGTTTGTTATTTGCTGAGAATCTATATCTATTTAGAATGATAATTTAATTATAATGAGTTTATAGTACATATAAGTTATTATATAATTTACTTTCAGTGTTAATACTCGTAGATCCACTTTTTTCGGGGATAGGTGAAATATCAACTTCAATTACACTGGGTAATGTTTCATTATTTAAATTAGTAAGTATGTCGGTTTTTATGCCAATTCCGGGTAATCCTGTGCCAATTATTGTTGCAGGGCCAATACATTTTATTAATCGATTTTCAATATCAGTAATTTTTTTGTGCTAGGTGGACCTTCATCTGTTTGTATACTCTCCAAACGTAAAAGCCGTGCCTTTTTCGAACTTGGCTTTTCCAGTCAGTAAAAATCTAAAACAATATTTATAGAACTTGAATAAACTAATAAATTTATTTTATGAACATACTCGTTTCCATGCTTGCTCAGGTCGTGCCGGTGTCACAGAATTTAAATGACTTGTAAGTCTTTTTCATACTTCTTCCAATTTTTCAGTGGACAATTTATTAGTTCTTAATGAACTATTATTTTCCAGTTCTTCAACATATATTTCATACTGTCTTTGAGTTGTCCTCGGAGCCCTTTATCCATTGTCAAATTCAATTAAATAAACAAACAATGAATCGATATGTCAAATTTAAATTGAAAAATATATGAAAATTTATTCTGTCAAAATAAACATGAAGTTAGATATTATCAAAAGTAATATCACAAGACCTTCTGATTTTATCGATAAATTTTTATTTTGCACGATTTTTTTTTTGCTTAGCAACAAACACGAAAGCAAACTGCATGGTAAATCCCGACTCCGAAGGCGGAGGGATTTTATCTAATGTCAGTTTGCTTGAGTGATTTTGCTTAAAAGCAAAAAAAAATGCTTAAAATTAAAAGTTTATCTGAGAAAATCTGCGAGGTCGTGTGGTATTTGGTGAGATAAATTCCAAAGATAACGCAAAATGAAACTTGACATATTAATTGTCACACTGACAGTTATAAACAATAACAACTGTTTATTTACTTGGTAGCGGAAAATTATCGGGGTAACATGGATTTATTAGTATAATACTGTTCCCATTGGTTGAATTTTCAAGTGCTTTGCATCATGATTGATTAAAAACTAGTCGTTGGAATTTATCAGAAGTAATATCACAAGACCTCCTGATTTTATCGATAAATTTTTATTTTGCACGAATTTTTTTTTGCTTAGCAACAAACACATTTCAGTTTGCTTGAGTGATTTTGCTTAAAAGCAAAAAAAATGAATGCTTAAAAATAAAAGTTTATCTGAGAAAATCTGAGAGGTCGTGTGGTATTTGGTGAGATAAATTTCAAAGATTACGCAAAATGACACTTGACACATTAATTGTCACACTGACAGTTATAAACAATAACAACTGTTTGTTTACTTGGTAGCGGAAAATTATCGGGGTAACGAGGTTTTATCAGTATAACACTGTTCCCATTGGTTGAATTTTCAAGTGTTTTGCATCATGATTGGTTAAAAACTAGTCGTTGGAATTTATCGTTATAATCCTGATAACGATCATTTATAACGATATTGTAGCCTATTCAGAAAAACACATTCATAAAGGTTGCCACGGATATAAAAATTGCTATCATAAAGACATTTGTAAAAATCTTTATGAATTTGTCAATTCAGAACTAACGTCGATATTTTAGTTGTTATGTTAACAATCTTTACAAATAATACTTGTGGGCAAACCTACTACTAAACTTTAAAGGCAAACGTTCTCTCAAAACAACTAAAGAGCAGTATGATATTTATATGTCGTGGTCGGAATCTTCTAAATTGATTAGAACGGGAACGAATCGACAAAAATTATCTTTAACGTGAAAAAAATTCAATATATATTTTTTAGTTAATACATAACAGAAACAGCAAGTATTGGCAATAAAATGAATAAATATTACTAACAAAGTTTTGAAGAATACTATTTTTAAAGAATATTTTCTTAAAAGTGACTTTCTTCCATAATAGTTCTTAAGATCATTTGTAACTCGAAGCAAAATCTATACTTATAATAAACTGCATTCTGCTAAAAAAATAAAAACACCAATATTTGGCAGAAATTAATAATATTTGATTGGTATAACCTGTCACATGTCAAATATTAGAAATAACAACGAGATAACAACCATAAATACATAGTTTTAGCAGTCGTTATGATAAAGCCTGTCAAAGCACTCAAAAATTGTTAGCGGTAACCACTTTCAGAACTGAGAATATTTGATTTTAACAATCTTGACAGTACATAACAACCATAAAGACCAGAACGACTATGTAAATATTGAGTTCTGAATAGGCCCCATGATTAGTAGGCTTTTGGCATTTGTCGTTATTAAAGTCGTTAACTAAATGCTTAGCGACAGTCGTTCAGTAAAGATATCGTTATTAATTTTTTTAGTAGAATAGGCCTAGTATGATTTTTCATTCATCTGATACTCCTGTAATGGTTGCGCCTACAAGTGAGAATTCAAGTAGTGCGGTGACATGTATTGTTTTTTTTTTCAGAATGGGCGGATTTAATAATTTTTTTTTTTTGTAATTTTTCAGGAACAAATGATAGAAAATATTTTAACGAGTACCCGCAGGCTGTTGTCTAATGTATTATTGCAAGAAAATGAAATAAATATTGCAGTAAAATTAATAACTTTCTCTGCTACGGAATTAGAATGACATATTCTAGCATACATAATGATGTGAGAATGATCTTCAATCTTAAAGGATTTTTAAAGACATTTTATTATCTGAGATTGGTATTACTGCACTAAATACATAAAATATCTAGGCGACGGACAAAATTAAAAAACACAAATCACTGACACCAACTAACTACTGATGAAAGTTTCATTTAAAGGAAATTGTTAGATTTTTATATAGAAATAATATGAATGAAAGCCGAAGCTGAGAAAATAGTATTAAACACACTTTACAGGCGGGTATTCTAGCCCTCGATCATTCACCCACTCGCCGCTGCGCGCTCCTTTTCAAAATTCAAACTCATGTTTGTGTAGATTATCTTCTGTAACTTGTTTTAATATATTATTCTAATGAAAAATTAATAATTAATAATTGAATTTTAGTCTTAACTTGATATTCTAAAATATTAGGCTAGTTTTTATAATTTGACAATGGAAATAATTGAAATTAATAAGTAAGCTAAACTTGTTATTCAAAATTATGTACATTATCATATTCATATACAATGCAAAATAAGTATGTATTATTTTTATTAATAATTTGATTTAACTGTAAGAGCTATATTTGTGGTTACGCGTTTATCACAAGTCACAAGGTAACTATTCCAGCAATATGTTAGTTCTACGTTTTGAAATGTGGTTTCAGAAGTTATTATCTTGTCTCCAAGCTATTTCAGGAAACATTACAATACTTTTGTTTCTCTCTGTTCATCCTCCAGTAATATTTTCAACATTGCAGAATACATGTCTGAACATCTAAAACGTATTGTACTCGTATTGCATGTTACTAAGTTTGAATTTCTGAGAATGAATTCGCTTGCTGATTGGTATGTCTATGTCTATTGCAAAAATACTAAAATATGTATAAAAGGAATACATGACTGTTAACTAGAGTGAAAAGCTATTAGTTTCAACTCCTTTTTAGCTGAGAATATTTCAAGGTTAATCTTTCTATAATCTTCCGAAAAATGTAATTTTTGTTTTATATAAATTTCAATGAATTATGTCATTTCCGTGTTAGGCTATATAAGTATTGTACATATTTGGCATTTCTGATACACACAAAAACACATTTTTTATATATTATTATATTTTCAAATTCATTCTGTTCACTCTTATTCTTCTAATTTTCAAGATTCTTCCAATTCATTGGTGAGATTTGCGGTATTTCTGAAGGGTATATGTAATATATATAGTGACATAAACAAAAGAAACGGCTACTTACCGTATCACACACAGATAAGTTGAGCACCGGTAACTCACGGGTTTCGGGCGGGAGCGAGGTCGTGGTTCGAATGGTAGATAGTAGCCCAACTGTCAAAAAGACCCAGGCCAATGCCTGTGCAAAATTTTAATACCACAAATTTACTTTTCGGGGCGCCAACACCTTAAAAGGGATAAGCCACGAGAGGTGTATTCGAGAGGAAACACAAACGAATAAAATGAATTGTTTAATTTAGAAAAACAAAATTTTACAAATTTTTTAAAAAGTTTTTGCAAAATAAAAATGACAAGAGATATACCAGAACGGAAGGCAGTACAGGCAGTCGTGTAGCTACGCTGGTGGAACACTGCGATGGCGGCACTGAGCCCTTGGCCAAGACTGGGAGCAATGGACAGGGGCACCTCGTTCGGAAAGCTCAACGATGACTGTCCTGGATGGAGCAGCAACGACAAAATGGAGGAAACCCTCGGTCGCTGTGTTCGCCGAAAATACACCCAATTGTGGGATTCGTCTGCTCCCTGGTGATCAGCCAGTTCATGTAAGGACAATAAGCTGCTTCTCGGAGGTCGCTGGAGGAAACTCGTCCTACTTCGTCCAGACCAAGAGTCAGTACGACCACCACAACCGCTAACTTCCCTACAAAAATAAACTCCGCAGTACTTTGTACACAAGGAGTAACAAAGACACCTGACGGGTGTGGATACAATACAAAAATCATACAACAGAAATCAGACTCCTGTACTCCAACCGGAAGTTATACAAGTCAAAAAAAATGTAATTTAAATTTGCAAAAGTTAAACAGTTGACAAAAGCTAAAATGCAAAAATGATGAATGAAAAAACAGTACAAAACAAAACGTCACGAAGTAGGACACGGGTAAAGGTTTGACTGCAGTCCAAAGCAAAATTTACTAAAAGCGCAAAACAAAAAAAACTCCCAATTATTAAATTTGGAAATACCCTTAATTAAAAATAGCGCTAATACTAAATCCCAAATCCTGACAGAGTAATCTCCCACGCAAAAAAGAATGTAGCAAATCAACAAAACTATACCCAAAATTGGATTTGCCAGCAACAAAAAAAAACCAAAGCGTAGCGAGAAACGTCCGGTTCATAAATCGGAAACTCGTCCAAACCGTGCTCTAACAAGATTAATCAAAAATATGGCCGCAATCGCACCAATCACTCACATACACCCACGCAGGATAAGGATAGGGTAGTGATGGGGTAAAATTTTAAGCAGAATTAAAGCAAAAAAGTATTAAAGCAAAAATTGAAACTGTCTACGTGACACTGCGATAACCAGAGCCAACGGTTAAAAGGCTCAAAAATTTATACACAATATTACTTTATGGAAAATACAAAAATGTAGGGGTGCGATGACCCGGGGGAAAACTGGAACTACAAGGTAAAGTAGTTCGGGAAAGTTTTACACAGAATTACTACTATAATTTTCGACAAAAAAAAAATTATAAATTTTAACAAATTTTAACATTCTAAAAAAAGTCGAAAGAAAAGTTAATAAGAATTTTGAGGCTCAGAAACAGTCAGTGCAGTGTATGAGCTCGGGTGCAGAATTTGGGCAAACCAAAAAAAAAACTGTGATCATTTTACAGCTAATAAACTCACAAAAAATATTGCTAAAAATACAACAATCACTGCAGAGTGTAGCTACTCGAACCACAGAGACTCACGGCTACTCACAGCAACACGTGGTCTAATAAAAATATGCATAATCTCAACAATTACTTCAACAAATCAGAAAATGCGTTTCGAGTACTCACCCAACAGTAACAATTGTAGAACTCAGCAAACAACACCAAAAATATTAATATAAAATTGGAATACAAAAGTTAAACGAAACTCAAATCTAGCACTCAAGTTTCTGGCTTAGATGCAAAAAAAAATCTCCGAAAAAGGGGTCTCGATAAACTGCCACACCTCGTTTTTATAGCCAGCTCCTGTCGTAAAATATGCGAACTAATAACTAATTTGACGAAATAATTTTCAGAGTAAACGAACAGTAATAGTTCACAATAAATTTTGAAAATACCATTAAATAAAATAGTAACTGAAATAAATTCAAAATATTGTCAGTTTACAATTTAATAATAAATAAAGTAATAAAATATTTCAACTGCGGCGACAGCGGGAACTAAACAGCAATAAATAGACTAATGAGCGAGGGGTCTACCGTTTCATTTAGCGCTGCGACCACTGAAAAAATTGTTCGGAGATTTTAGTGATTTTACTAAGAAAATAATTTGTCACAATATAAACCAGTGACGTTGCAAATCGTCACAATATATATATATATAAATATTTAATTAATAATAAAGTAAGAAATATGTATTAAATATACTTCCCAGAAAAAGTCTTCAGTAATATCTCTTTCTTTTTGACATTCACAATTATCTATCAGTTACAAACATTTCAATTTTTCCACTTGTTTTCCATGGGCTGAGAGATAAATTTACACATCTTATTATTTTATATATTTATATGTCTCTATCTTTAATTCCTTAGAAGATATAATAAAATTTTTAAATAAATCGGATAGAGATTTTTATATTATTTAAATATAAAATATATATATATCATCACGGCATATTACCCATTTCTGGGTGTGCCAGTATCTACAACACATGCAGACATCGGTAATGATGACGATATATTTTACCGTGTGGGCGCTTACCAGGCGTCACCTCACGGGCACTCATAGCTGGTGTGGAGAGTGCACCACAGGGGTCACTTTTGTGCCATTTAAAATTGGAAATATTTGGCGTCGGTCGGGATCGAACCCGGTTCCCCCAGGTTCGCGACCAGACACTCAGGCACGCGGCCACGGGACCCCATTTAATATTAATAATAACAGAAATTTTCAAAAAATAATATTTAGAAGATTTTTTTAAAGGAACTATTACTTCCGGTTGTTCAATTGTTACCAAAATTTAATCAGCTCTTCCCAGGAATGTCAGATTGAAGAAACTGCGGTTAAATATTTTTTAAGTCTTATATAATTTGAGAAACCATGTTCCAACATCCACATACACACACACACTAACACACACATACACACATCGTAAAAATGGATTATAGGAATCTTAAAACGTGCTTAATAATTAAAATCTAGATATGCTTAATAATTAAAATATAGATATGCGATTTTTAGCATGACTTCAATACCTCTCTTAGCGAGAGATAAAAAATGCCCTATAAAATAAGACATTCGGTTTTTAGTGGGGTAAAAATGTATCTCGGGTCAGGTAGTATTACGTTTTTTTATCTCTCGCTAAGAGCGTTATTGGATTCATCCGTAAAATCGCATATCCAGATTTTAGTGAATAAGACTCCGATTTTAATATTTTTACAATGATGTTGGAGGCACGGTTTTTCAAATAGACTAAAGACAAAATTAATCTACCTTAATCTAACATTAATAGGAAGAGCTGAAAAGGTTTTGGTAACAAGGGCAACCGGAAGTAGTAAAAAAATCTTCTAAATATTATTTTTTTGGATGTTTATGTGATTGCATACATTAAAGAATATAGAACTCTCTATTCAATACATTGAATATTTTTATTATTTTTCTATATATTTAGAGATAAAGAATTATAAATATATAAAATAATGGATTGTATAATGAATCAAACAGCCCATGGACACTAGTTGAAAAATTAAAATGTTTGTAAATGGCATAAATGTCAGCGTCAAAAATCCACAGATATTACTGAATGCTTCTTCTGCTAAGTACACAATATTTTTTATGTTCTACTGCATCATAATCACTTGGTTTATGGTTGCATTTAGTGTCCATAATGTGACACTTTATTGGACTAGTACATTTACTTATTTTATTAGACAGAACTGTCACTGTCAAAAAAAATGTCTCAAAAAATTAAATTTTTATTTACATGAAACAACAAATACGTATTTTGAACATTTTTTTCGACTTGTTGGGCAAGAGTAATTCTTTGGCACTTGTTGCCAACTCTTCTACACTTTCTAAACTATCCATTTCTTTGTGTAAAGATATGGTTAATAAACAAATTATTAAATCATATTTTAACAATTTTTGATATTTGCGTAAATACACACACAAAAGAATGAAACAATAGCATCATTAGAATAGCACACTAAGTTATACCGAATTTTTATAAAGGGAAATAAAAAAAATAATTTTAGGAGCTATCCAGTTTTTCTAGAGCAGTCGAACATAAAGCTTTGTATGTAATTCGTACATAAACAAACTTTATAGACTCGCCTTATTTATTAGACTCGCTCTCTCTGCTCGCTCGTCCATAAACAGCGGCTCGTCCAATAAAGTTGTATATTATGTACTAATTACATAAATAGCTATTATTTTATTATTAGTTAAATATTTTTTATTATAGACAGAGCTGCCACACGTTAAAATGATACTGTTCTTGAACGCGGAAAACCTAAAATTCGTACTAGGATAAGTCGAGATGTAATAGTAATTATAATATGCTATTGTTATAACGAGGAGAAGACTCCGTCAATATCTAAAATTAGTATAAAAAGAAAGGGGATTCATTTATAAGCCAAAGCTTGTAGAGTATCAGTATCAACTAAACACGCGCTTACTATACATATAATAATATACCCTTCAGAAATACCGCCAATCTCGCCAATGAATTGGAAAAATCTCGAACATTTAGAAGAGAAGGGGGAAACTTTTGTTCATAGAATGAATTGAAAAATAAAGAATAGATGTAATTAGAATTTTTTGTGTATACCAAAAATTTTAAATACAATACTTATATAAGGAATTCTTTTTTCTCAGGGTTATCGCTCAAAAGCAGCTGTAGACACGTGTTTCGCTCTTATTAGAGCTCATCAGTACAGCATAGCTAGTTAATAGGTGGACATTAACTAGAGGTAGTAATCGAAAAAACCAACACAGTGTAACAGCACTAGTAAGCAGCCAAATACACCCATGTTGCCTCGGTCAGCATCTCCACACACTTGTAGATCAATAAGAGCGAAACACGTGTCTACAGCTGCTTTTGAGCGATAACCCTGAGAAAAAAGAATTCCTTACAAATTTTGCGCTCGAGAAATATTATATTTTTTAGTATTTACTTTTGGGGGTCCAAGTAACGGGTCTGGTGGGTGGTTATAAATCACCGCCGCTGCGACGTTGTGTTGATCCACAAGTGTGTGGAGATGCTGACCGAGGCAACATGGGTGTATTTGGCTGCTTACTAGTGCTGTTACACTGTGTTGGTTTTTTTCGATTACTACCTCTAGTTAATGTCCACCTATTAACTAGCTATGCTGTACTGATGAGCTCTAATAAGAGCGAAACACGTGTCTACAGCTGCTTTTGAGCGATAACCCTGAGAAAAAAGAATTCCTTACAAATTTTGCGCTCGAGAAATATTATATTTTTTAATACTTATATAGCCTAATATGAAAATGGCGAGAGGTATTGTGCTGACCACAACAGATTTTTAAGCACGGTACGGCGAAGAATATAAAAATGTCTAAATAATTGTCACTTTTTATGTAGTTTTATTTAACTACTTACAAATATTTTGACTTCCTGATGATGTCCCAAGATGATTAATGACTACCGTTCAAAACATAATTGAATGATTAATCTACGGGCTGCCTCTTTTAATACAAGTACAATTGTAATCAATAATGATTCTAAATTTCATTTGCACATCAAAGCAAAATCGACTTTAGTCGTCAGTTGGAGAAAAAAGAGTTTTCGCTAGAGTAGCGTTTCCCGAACATTTCGTATTGTGGCCCCGTTTTTTTTTTTTTCAATATCTTTCCTCGGCCTAATTAGTGCTTGTGATTAATTACCAGTTGTTGGAGTTTTTTAATTGATAGGCGAATTTTTCTACTTTTTATATTAATTTTTGACTTTGATTTTTCAATTATTTTCTGTAGACCCTATATTTTCCTGCGGGCTATTGGTGGACCACGGACTACAGTTTGGGAAACTCTGTTTTAGGGAATTCGTGTTGCAAACTTATTACATTACATTGTTATCAAATGTTGCCATGCGTGGACGGACCTTGATATTAATACGTATAGTTACAGAAATATTGATTATTGAGCCACAATGATATGGGGATGTAGGCCGGTACATTACTTCCTGCCATTTTAAAATTAATTTTGTAAACTCATTCTTATTTAATACTTAATAATTCTGGCATCTTCACATACGAGTACATAGATTTTATTATTTTATTCAACATATTACTTTCATATTTTTTTCCAATAACTCCACTATTATTAATTTAAATTTATTATTTTTAACAGGTTTATTTATTTAAATAGATTGCAATATTTTCAATTTTTCATAAATTGGTTATTATGAATTTATATTTTAAAATATTTGGCATAATTATTGATACGTGAACTGGATTATCCGAGAATGGAATAATGCTAGAATATGTCCAATATGTAGGCGGGCAAGAATAAGAACGAAGAAGGGCGGAAATTGCTGGGATAATACAGTAATTGTGTACAGTGTGGCACAAATTCAAGTTCCTTATATGGAAAACTTTCTTATTATACATACTACAGAAAATTGGTATAAGTCTTTATGGGTCAACTTTTTGTGACAGCGTTAATGGGCACCACAGGAATTTTTTATCGTCTTTTGTTTTTGAGCTACAGACTAGAACTTGTTTTTCGCTTATTTTGAAAAGCCCTCTTATCTCGCTTATTATGAGACATACAGAAAAAAGGTTTAGATAATTTCTATACTGTTTTTACGTAAAATAATGTGGTGTAAATATTTTATTTTCAAAACCTAATAATTCTCGGGATATAACTCAAACATAATATTTTTTAAATGGGAACATATGTTGAAAATAGTCTCATATCCTTATTTATTTTATAGGCTTTTCAACGATGTATAACAAGTCTACAATCTTTTGTTTTAAATATGAATAAGACTTCATTATTATTTTTTTGTGAAAAAAATGAAATTTATTAAGAAACAATTGAAAAAATCAGTTACAGATCATCTTTCGTTTATTTTTAATGTTATTTTCATCTTTTTTTATCCATTATCTTATTTTATATAATTTGGATAGCACTTATCTATAGTTTATTTTTTCATATGTTTCTTAATCAATTTAATTTTTTTCACGCCCAAAAATTAATAATTCAAGTTTTATTCATGTTTGAAACAAAAGAATGTAGACCAATTATACATCATTGAAAAGCTTTTAAAATGAGGAAAAAGATGAGGCTATTTTCAACATATGCTCCCACTTAAAAAATAGTACGTTTGTGTTATATCTCGAGAAAGATTAAGTTTTAAAAAATCAAATTACACCACGTTATTCTACGTAAAAAACAGTATCAAAATTATCTAAACATTTTTTCTGTTTCTCTTAAAATAAGCGAGATATGAAAAATTTTCAAAATAAACGAAAAACAAGTTTCAGCCTGTAGCTCACAAACAAAAGACGATAGAAAATTTCTCTGTGGTGCCTATTAAAATTGTCTCAAAAAGTTGGCCCATTAAGACTTACACCAATTTTCTGTAATATGTAATAACCAATTAAAAAAATTAATAATTCAAGTTTTATTTTAGTTTATACAAAGAAAAAATTTGATAGAATATGAGTAAAATATATTGTTTTCTGTAATGTCGTAAGTCATGGCTATTGCTACGAATTAACAGAATTTTTTTTTTTTCAAATTATAACGAAACTAGAATTATAATAATAGGAAATGCAAAAACACTGCAGATTTGCAAATATGAAAATTTTAATTCCGAACAACTTACCATCGTACAGTTTTTTTTTCAGTAAAATGAAAAGAAGAGCAATAAATTGCAGAAAACTAAAAACCCATGATAAATCCCTATGTTTAATTCTAACCGCCACCACCCGGTATATTTGGTACCTACAAACAAGTCTTATTTCAGAAATGCAGCATTAAGATAAACAAATTTTTAAAATAATACACACAAAATAAGGCATCTCGTCTTAATATAATTATTGCTGGATGAAGTATAATACCTTTTCACACAATGGTGCCCCGTATTATTCAAAACATCGTTATACCTACGTGTTCCGGATTTTCGCTCGCGGTGAAAATGTTTTCGCAGCAACTTACATAATAAATATAACTCTAGTGTTGGCTGGCCGCGAAGTTCGCGTGAATTGTATCTGGAATTTATATGAATATCTATTGAGTTGCGTCACAGTTGGATCAGAGAGGATATAACGAAGTAACGTTGCTACGCATTTCATGGCTCTCAATTATATACATTTTAATTAACAAAATAAGAGAAATTTTATAAATAACGTGAATGATGGATACATTATTTGTTTTGAAAACAATGAAACTACAAACAAATGTGTAAATATAAATCCTGGGTTATGGCATAAACTTAAAAATATAATATTAAAACAAAGAACAGTTTTTGTTTTATGTTGCGTAATCGGTTGTCACTGACGGCCGAAATCTACCGACGTCAAACTTGAAAAATGTTTCCAATTTTCAAATAGCACAAAAGTGACCACTGGGGAGCTTTGACTGCCCTTGAAGTGACGCATAGTGAACAATAAACTCCCTCAATCCCAACAGTAAAGATAGATCGACATTACAGACATCCGCGAATAAAACAGATTAATAAAACCCAGAAACGTTTAATTACCTGTGATTTCTCATGACATATTACCCATGGATGTACCAATTTGCTTCTATTCGCATATTTCAATCGGTAACGACAATATATTTGTACGGTTGAGGACGGTTATTAAGCGTTACTTTTCAAATTATATTGTATCCTTTTTCTTTCAAAATAGGTGTACTATCAAAGCATACATATTGTAGAATTTTCAGTTTGCCATATATAATGTATTTGTTCTTGTATACAATAATTTACCAAATTTCATTATTTAATTTCGTTTATTTGAAGAATTACCCTAGGGTAAGAGGTAACACAATGCATAATTAAAATATATAAATATTGTTTATATTTGAATTGCGTATTTATATTTAAATATTATAATTTAAGTATTGGAAAATAATAATAAAAAATCTATATTGACAGCATGTCAAAGGCGAGATTCAGCCAAAGGCTGTTCTTCCACCTAACCCATACAAAAATTTTAACAATGCTATTTGACAATATAAGTCAACAGACCAGAAAACATTACAACTAGTTACAATTATGTTAAAGAGAGGTAATTAAAAAAAGGAACAGAGGACGAGCAAATTATCTCAGAGACATAAGCTTATAAAATTTAAATATATGAGTTATACAAGTTTTTAACATGGTACTTAAAAGAACTATTAGTAAGAGAATTTAGTTTATCGGGCAAACTGTTATATAACGGCGGTGCTAGGTATGAAAAAGAAGCTTTGCACTTTGATTTTCAATAAGATGGCACTATGAACAAATCTTTGGTTCGTAGCGTATAGTTATATTTTTTAGGAACTAATTTATTTAGGTAATGTGGAATAGCAGTTAATTTTACATTATGAATTGGATAGAGATAAGTAGAGTTCATACGATCATCTATCGTATTTATTCTAGCACGTATTCTGTATTGAGAAATATGATCATATTTACATACACCGTAAACAAAAGGTAAGCATGAATTCTGGAGGAGAGTAATTCTATTTTTTTTTCCGTCTGTGATAAATTAGGAATGTAGACCCATGAGCAATAATCTAAAATTGGCAAGTTTAATGTATTAACAAGACGTAATTTAACATCGCTGATTAAATCATGTCTGAATTGATACAAATGCCGTACTTTATCTAGCAGCCTTAAGTTTTAAGTTTAAGTGTTCTACAAATTTTAGATTCTCATCTACTGTCAGACCTAATATTTTTATATGCATGCACTTCTTTTAAGGGGTATGCCATCTAACAATATGTCCAACATAGTAAAGTTATAATTGCCGATTATAAGAACGGACAATTTATTGGCGTTTATTCTTAAAATATTTTATCAACCCATAACACTACTTTTTCCAGATCTTCATTACCTATATTGATTTGATCATATGATTTACATGGATCAATGGTTGCTATGAGTTGAATGTCATTAGCGTAGGAATGGACATTGCAAAAACTGAAGATAGATGGTATATCTGCCACATAAATTAAGAAAAATGACGGCCCTAATATAGACCCTTAAGGTATACCGCAAAATAATATTTAAATACAAAAGTATTGAATTACTCCGGTGAATATTGTAATATAATCAAATACCAAAAAAAATTATGTATTATCTGAAATGTGTACGTGAAAAATTTCCATTTTGTTTACTTAAGTACGAAAAATTGTATCGTACAAATGGTGTCCATTTTCATGAAAACAAATTTGGAGTCGTATCCTGAATTTGGCCTCTACTTGTTCTAACAGTCCTTGGTAGATTTGTCCGATGTGTTGTGGAATTTCTTCTTTCTGTTCGTCTAGTGTACCAGGCTTGTTTTCATATATCTTACACTTACACGTAATTTCAGGAAACCTATAGGGCGAGCGCTATGTTCCCGTTACAGAATCGCCACACTTTATATGTGTCATTCGCAAAAACGCGGTGTTCTGCAGTCTACAATGGTATGATAACTGAAAGTGGTAGCTGGTAGAATATATATATATATATATATATATATATATATATATATATATATATTGTAACGATTTCAAAAATCGTTACGCGGTTTTTTTCAAAATCTTAGTGTTCAATTTGATTAGCGACATATTTTGTGTTTCCGCGTGATTGAACGGTACCCGGAGCACATGTTGTCATTCACTTGACTTCGATACGAGTCGTGTTCTTGGCGTGACGGAGACTACGCGTGTGTGTTGACTGTATTTTTACAAATTTTGCTGTGATATTTTTTTATCTTGTATCATCGGTGTCATGATACACTTTTGTTATCTTTTATTCATTTATTTGGCTAGTTTAACATCTGATTTGGTAAGTTTCAATTATATTTTTTTGTTCCTATCAGTTGTTTGTCAAAATTTTACATATACCGTCAGCGCATGCCGTAGCTGCACCGCCAATAACTCGAACGGCTATCGCCTCACATTTGGCTTATGGTTATTCAAAATTAAGGTTTTTTGTAATACGAGGCGATATTAGTTTTTCTGTTTAACTATTACTTTTTATGCTGAACCAATAACCAGTACGGTTCACCGGTCCCCAGCGTTTAACGCTTTCACTTTTGCTTTAAATTCCCTTTTTTGTCTCGTAATATTCTGCTTAACTTTTTGTGTTCTTAGCATCCTTTTAAGACACGGTTGTAGCGCCGGTTTGGCGCATTCAATTTTTGTGAGTACACCATACCTATAGTAATTCTGTATCGCTTTATTTTTAATTATTTTTCGGGATTTAATATTTTTAATGGGATTAAAAATTGGCTATTTGTCATGTTTTTTTCCATGGTTCAAATTTATATAAATTATATCTTTTTGTCCAATAATTTTTGTCCAAAAATTTATCTCTAAATTTATCTATATTTTTATAATTTTGGCTAAAATTGGTTGGGAAATTTATATAAATTCTTTAATAGGTTTTTGGGATCATATATCAAATTTGTTATTCACTTTTACTACATTTTTATACAGCTCGTTAGCTATCTTATACGGGGAGTTGGAGACGTGGCTCACGCTGATTTGACGTCACAGTAACACAATTGTATTGTTGCTCGTTCAAGTTTGTACGAGTTTACCTTAAACTATCTCAAAGTATCTTCGATTTCTGGGTAAGCCGTTTATCTATCTTAACTTTTATCTAGTAATTTTTAGGCTACCTAGATTAATAATTTTGTTACTATAAAATTCCGCCGAGTAGAGAATTTTCTCTTAAAGCTAGAGCTCAATCATTTTACTAACCATAAAACCCTATCTTGTTCTAATCTCCTCTCTCACTGTCCACTACAGCTTGGCCAGCTGTTTTCTTGTTTTTTTGTGCACAGTTTTAAAAATAAAATTATTTTTCACAACTAGTTTCATATTTTTATCAAGAATATTTTTACTATACGATTGTTGTAGATACGATTCTTTTGTATTTTTGTACTAAATTTTTTTGTAGTAACGCCTAAAATTTATGGTCTTTTTTTATGATTTTTCAACGTCCCGGTCCGGATGAGTTGTTTGGATCGCTGGGGCGGGGAATCATCTCCGCAAAGTTCACATTGAGACGAGAGACCGCTTCCACAAGCTATACACACTCGCTACCTGAAAGTGCCGTTCCTAAGACTTAGAGCGATCACCACTACGCCTAAGCCCTACGTGCTCTGGACGCCGCCCTGCGTTTTTAACGTCACCATCAGCGTGAACCTGCTCTGACGAGAGCTGGACAACGTTTCGGCATATTCAGAGAGAAGGACTTGGCAGATCGTAGCCGTCATCAGCGAGGCGGACTTGACAGATCGTAGTATCATCAGCGAGGCAGTCGGTCCGAACTTACCACGACGCCGTGCGATAGGTTTCCCCCCTCCAGCGGCCCACTCATCTCTAGGATCCATCAGTTTATTGTAATCCCAAATCAGGTCTTCAACCAGGTGTGTACGACCATATTTTTTTTTAGGTTGTTTTTTCTTGCAACTAATAATTTTACTTAAAATATATCTTAAAAACATTTTTTTGCGAATTATTTTAAATAAACTTAAAATTTTATTGTAACTTCTTTTGAATTGTTGTGTCTTCTCTTAACCCGACATAACTGGCGCCCATCATTTCATCCCTGCACAACCACCCTTTAGGAACCCTCGACCTCGCGCAACCACGACCAACCATTGAGCTGCTGAGGGTAAGTGTGACGCGTGATTTTCCCTCAGAAAATCACGTCAAAATTTTTTGTCAATTTTTTACTTTATCTATTACGTCACACATAATTTATGCCGCTCAACAACGTGGGGCTTTGTTAAAATTTTTGACGTCTACCATTGTGGGACTTTTATTAAATTTATTTATTTAATTTTTTTGAAATTGTGGTTGTGCTGGATCGTGTTATCCTTCTCTTCTTTCACTGTCTCTTCTGTTTCAATACTAACAATTCCCATAAAAATTATAATTTTGTATTAAAATTTTTTTGTATTCCCGAAAATGGCACTTACCGTGGAGCAAATCAGTCATCTACGAGACGACGAAGTCAGCTATGAGCTTCAGATTCGAAACTGTCTGTATACCGGCACACATGGGGAAAATTTGAATGTACTACGCGGATTAATGGAAATGGAAATTATTGGACAAACAACTATAAACCCTACTTGCTTTCCAGAACCCACCCGCGAAGCTCAGGTTTGCTTGGACAAATTAAAAGAGATGTCAGGTATGATTATAAATTTTACAAATTTTTCACAATTAAATTTATTTTCATTAGAATTAAATTCGCGACTAGTTGCTTTATACCTCCGTATTACACGGCTTCCTCCCCAATTTAGTAGTGAATTATTAAGATACCTCTCTATGATAAAATCAGCACTCTCTACCTTGACTCCTCCTGTTACTGCCACTACAGTCGCTAATCTAATCGATTTAGACGACTTTCCTAGTACTTCTGTCCCGACAAACCCAAGTCCGTTTGATTTACCTGCTCCATCATCTACTAGGGTCAGTTTAGATTCCTTAGAGGAAAATTATCGTCGTTTTCAACAAAAACTAGACGCTATTAGGTTCAGTAACGTAGATACTACAATACCTCCTGTAGCTACTGCCCATTTTAACCCTCAATCAAGCCCTTTACCACGTTTTGTTCCCAGTAGTACTTTATTACCTCGTGCTTGCGACCATTATACTCTTATTAGTAAGTGGAACATCACATTTGATGGAAATTCAGGTCTTAATCAATTCTTAGAACGAATTGAAAGTATGTCATATTCTCGTGGAGTATCTCAAGAACAATTATTCCGTCAAGCTGGTGATCTATTTACTGGTCATGCGCATGTGTGGTATCGCATGATTGGCCCTTCTGTGTCGTCATGGTCAGAACTTGTCACTAAACTTCGGCAAACCTTTTTACCCGCGAATTATGATCTTGCTCTTATGGATGAAATTAGAAATCGTACTCAAGCTTCTACTGAAAAAGTTGAAATTTTTATAGCTATTATGGAAAATTTATTCTCGCGTTTAAGTAATACTCTTCCAGAGAAAACTAGAGTTAATTATATTATCCGAAATTTACAGCCGGAATTTCAGCGATTTTGTGCTTTGCAAAATATTTGTACCTTATCGGACTTAATTTCCATTTGTAAACGACTTGAGGACGCTGAACTTCAAATATCTAAATTTAAAGATCCACCACCTAGATCATTTGATACTTTAGAGCCTGATCTGTCTTGCCAAATAGATCGCAAAACTCATTTTACCTCTAGAAAAAATTCACGTACTAATATTTCTGCCGTAGATAAAACTCGTACCTCTCAGTCATCTTCGGAAAAACATATACCGGTTTGTTGGAATTGTGACAGCCCTGATCATATGTACCCTAAATGTCCAAAAACATTAGCTCGATTTTGCTTCTCTTGTGGTAGGAAAAATGTCACTAAAGCAAAATGCCCGAAATGTTCAAAAAACGGACGCGGCGTGTCGTTTTCGTCAGCCGACGCACAAAACGCCTCCAAAGAGCTGACAAAGTCTCCTTCAAAACCGACCAAGTAGCGTGGTCCCATTGGTTAAATACCGTAACTCAATTTTTTTCTTCTGGTACGGTTTGTCCCGTATTTAACAAATCTGGATCTGACGATAGACCTTTTGTCTCCCTTTTTATTAAGCATATCCCTATGACGGCCCTTATTGACTCTGGTGCTAATATTTCAGTAATAGGTGGGCGTGGCTTTGACAAATTGAAAAAAATCAAATTTAATATTCAACCTTGTTCTGTAACGTCAGTCTCTACGGCTGATGGAAAAACTCATTCTGTCTTAGGCGAAGTTTTGCTTCCTGTTAGTTTTGGTCAAGTTGAGAAACACTTTCCCTTTGTAATAGTACCTTCAGTACGACATTCAGTTATTCTCGGTGTAGATTTTTGTCGTTCTTTTGAACTCACTTTAAATTTTGCCACCGATTCATGGTCTTCCCGTCGTGAAGTTTCATCTATTGCTTCTACGGTTCACAGTAGAAAAAATTTATCTTCATCTCAACAGTCCACACTTAACAATGTAATCGCTGATTATGAAAAACTTGGCTCGTTAGGACTTGGTTGCACCTCAAAAATTCAACATGTCATTGACACTGGCGAAGCTGCTCCTGTTAAACAGCGTCAGTACCCTCTCTCTCCCGTAATGATGGAACATGTCCACAAAGAGCTTGACAATATGTTAAGTCTTGGCGTCGTTCAACCCTCGAATAGTCCGTGGTCTAGTCCTATTCTTCTCGTTAAGAAACATTCTGGCGAATACCGACTTTGTTTTGATGGCCGTAAACTAAACTCAGTAACTCGTAAAGATAGCTACCCGTTGCCACGAGTGGATTATATCCTTAGTAAACTAGGCAGGGCTAAATTCCTTTCATCAGTTGACTTAAAAAGTGCTTTTTGGCAAATCCCTTTATCAACCGAGTCTAGGGAGAAAACAGCTTTTTCAGTGCCCGGTAGAGGTCTTTTTGAATTTGTGCGAATGCCATTCGGTTTATGTAATGCTCCTCAAACCCTTCAGCGCCTCATGGATGAAGTTTTTGGTCCCGAATTAGATCCCCATGTTTTTGTATATCTTGATGACCTGATTATCGCTACTTCTACCTTCGAAGAGCATATAATTATCTTATATAAAGTTTTGGATCGTCTTAAAGCCGCAGGATTTACGGTAAACGTTGAAAAATGCGAATTTTGTTTATCTTCACTCAAATATCTCGGATTCGTAGTTGATCAACATGGTTTGCGTACCGATCCTGATAAAGTATCTGCCATAGCCAGTCTTCCCAAACCCAATACAGTGACGGAAGTACGACGAGCTTTGGGTTTATTCTCTTGGTATCGTAGATTTGTTCCAAACTTTGCCTCTATGTCAGCTGTCATCACGGAATTAATTAAGGGAAAAGGTAAGAAGTCGAGCATAACTTGGAATCCCTCCGCTGAAGAAGCTTTTAATAACTTAAAATTGTCTTTAATTTCATCCCCTACACTCGCTAGTCCTGACTATCATAAACCGATTAAGCCTTTTGTCATTTACACTGACGCTTCCAGCTATGGACTTGGTGCTGTTCTCACCCAAAAGGGCGAGGATGGTGAAGAACATCCTATCTCCTATGCTAGCCGCACCCTGAACAAGGCTGAAAAGAACTATTCAGTTACCGAGAAAGAATGCTTAGCTGTTGTGTTTGGCATCTTAAAATTCCGTCCCTTTATTGAAGGTCTTCATTTTGAGGTGATTACAGACCATTATTCCCTTTTATGGTTGCTTCGTATGCAGGATCCTCACGGTAGACTTGCTCGTTGGTCTGTTCAGCTACAGCAATTTGACTTTACTATTACCCATCGGCCAGGTAAGCTTCATGAGCTTCCCGACGCTCTCTCGAGGTGCCCTCTTGAGATTTCAGTTATAGATGGTGAAAACTTTACTAATACCCGTGATAACTGGTATTGCCGAATGCGTGAAAATGTCATTTTGAACCCTACTGATTATCCCGATTGGCGTGTCACTAACAATCTCTTATATAAAAATATTGCCACTCCGTACTCTTTACCGTCAAATTTGAGTTCATGGAAATTAGTTGTTCCCCGAGAGTTTAGGAAGGATATTGTCATACGATGTCATGATGACGTCACTGCCGCACATTTAGGGATTTTTAAAACTTTTAATAGAGTAGCCGCTCAATATTATTGGCCAAAAATGCACCATTACATTGCTGGTTATGTTAAACGTTGTAAAGTTTGTTTATCCCAAAAAGTGCCTCAACAACCCCCACCTGGTCTCATGGGAAAAGAAAAGGTAATTAGATTCCCCTGGCAAGCCATTTCCATTGACATTATGGGTCCTCTACCTCCTTCTTCCTCTGGAAACCGCTACATTTTTGTGGTCACGGATTGGTTTTCCAAATTCGTGTTAGTTCACCCTATGCGAGAAGCTACTGGCCCAAAAATCTGTAAATTCTTAGAAGAGCATGTCTTCCTTTTATTTGGCGTACCTCAAATTGTAATGTGTGATAATGGCACACAATTTATCTCCAAATTATTTACAGATCTTATTAAAAAGTACGAAATACCAAAGTTATGGTATAATGCAAAATTCCACCCCCAGGTTAACTTTGTGGAACGCACCAATCGCATAATCAAAACCGCCATTCGCTCCTACTTGGAAAATAACCACCGAGCTTGGGACAAAAATCTTCAAGCCCTTGCGCAAGCCATCCGAACTAGTGTTCATGAAGTAACTAGATTCAGTCCATCTTTTTTAACTTTTGGCCGACATGTACCATTGTCAGGAAACTTTTACCATACTTTACCACAAAATATTTGCTCTGACGATCCAACTCATTATGCCCATTCTTTAGCTGAATTGCGTGACTTTTTTGCAACTGTTCAAGAACGTATTCATAGAGCATATGAACGCAACGCTAAGTACTACAACAAGCATCGTCGACAGCTCGAGTTTAATGAAGGTGACATTGTTTATCGCCGTAATAGAGTTCTCTCAGTTGGTTCCCGATGTTACTCCTCGGCTCTAGCGCCTCGATATGTCCCTAGCTTAGTATTTAAAAAGCTCTCTCCACTAGCATATCATCTTCACGATTTGAATGGAACCGATGCTGGTATTTACCATGTTAAGGACCTTAAGCCTGCTCCAGAAGATCCTGAATCATCCCTAAACTTATCGGACGATTCATCCCTTACCTAATCGTCCTTTTTTTGGAGAGGGGGCAGTGTAACGATTTCAAAAATCGTTACGCGGTTTTTTTCAAAATCTTAGTGTTCAATTTGATTAGCGACATATTTTGTGTTTCCGCGTGATTGAACGGTACCCGGAGCACATGTTGTCATTCACTTGACTTCGATACGAGTCGTGTTCTTGGCGTGACGGAGACTACGCGTGTGTGTTGACTGTATTTTTACAAATTTTGCTGTGATATTTTTTTATCTTGTATCATCGGTGTCATGATACACTTTTGTTATCTTTTATTCATTTATTTGGCTAGTTTAACATCTGATTTGGTAAGTTTCAATTATATTTTTTTGTTCCTATCAGTTGTTTGTCAAAATTTTACATATACCGTCAGCGCATGCCGTAGCTGCACCGCCAATAACTCGAACGGCTATCGCCTCACATTTGGCTTATGGTTATTCAAAATTAAGGTTTTTTGTAATACGAGGCGATATTAGTTTTTCTGTTTAACTATTACTTTTTATGCTGAACCAATAACCAGTACGGTTCACCGGTCCCCAGCGTTTAACGCTTTCACTTTTGCTTTAAATTCCCTTTTTTGTCTCGTAATATTCTGCTTAACTTTTTGTGTTCTTAGCATCCTTTTAAGACACGGTTGTAGCGCCGGTTTGGCGCATTCAATTTTTGTGAGTACACCATACCTATAGTAATTCTGTATCGCTTTATTTTTAATTATTTTTCGGGATTTAATATTTTTAATGGGATTAAAAATTGGCTATTTGTCATGTTTTTTTTCATGGTTCAAATTTATATAAATTATATCTTTTTGTCCAATAATTTTTGTCCAAAAATTTATCTCTAAATTTATCTATATTTTTATAATTTTGGCTAAAATTGGTTGGGAAATTTATATAAATTCTTTAATAGGTTTTTGGGATCATATATCAAATTTGTTATTCACTTTTACTACATTTTTATACAGCTCGTTAGCTATCTTATACGGGGAGTTGGAGACGTGGCTCACGCTGATTTGACGTCACAGTAACACAATTGTATTGTTGCTCGTTCAAGTTTGTACGAGTTTACCTTAAACTATCTCAAAGTATCTTCGATTTCTGGGTAAGCCGTTTATCTATCTTAACTTTTATCTAGTAATTTTTAGGCTACCTAGATTAATAATTTTGTTACTATAAAATTCCGCCGAGTAGAGAATTTTCTCTTAAAGCTAGAGCTCAATCATTTTACTAACCATAAAACCCTATCTTGTTCTAATCTCCTCTCTCACTGTCCACTACAGCTTGGCCAGCTGTTTTCTTGTTTTTTTGTGCACAGTTTTAAAAATAAAATTATTTTTCACAACTAGTTTCATATTTTTATCAAGAATATTTTTACTATACGATTGTTGTAGATACGATTCTTTTGTATTTTTGTACTAAATTTTTTTGTAGTAACGCCTAAAATTTATGGTCTTTTTTTATGATTTTTCAACGTCCCGGTCCGGATGAGTTGTTTGGATCGCTGGGGCGGGGAATCATCTCCGCAAAGTTCACATTGAGACGAGAGACCGCTTCCACAAGCTATACACACTCGCTACCTGAAAGTGCCGTTCCTAAGACTTAGAGCGATCACCACTACGCCTAAGCCCTACGTGCTCTGGACGCCGCCCTGCGTTTTTAACGTCACCATCAGCGTGAACCTGCTCTGACGAGAGCTGGACAACGTTTCGGCATATTCAGAGAGAAGGACTTGGCAGATCGTAGCCGTCATCAGCGAGGCGGACTTGGCAGATCGTAGTATCATCAGCGAGGCAGTCGGTCCGAACTTACCACGACGCCGTGCGATAGGTTTCCCCCCTCCAGCGGCCCACTCATCTCTAGGATCCATCAGTTTTTTGTAATCCCAAATCAGGTCTTCAACCAGGTGTGTACGACCATATTTTTTTTTAGGTTGTTTTTTCTTGCAACTAATAATTTTACTTAAAATATATCTTAAAAACATTTTTTTGCGAATTATTTTAAATAAACTTAAAATTTTATTGTAACTTCTTTTGAATTGTTGTGTCTTCTCTTAACCCGACATAACTGGCGCCCATCATTTCATCCCTGCACAACCACCCTTTAGGAACCCTCGACCTCGCGCAACCACGACCAACCATTGAGCTGCTGAGGGTAAGTGTGACGCGTGATTTTCCCTCAGAAAATCACGTCAAAATTTTTTGTCAATTTTTTACTTTATCTATTACGTCACAATATATATATATATATATATATATATATATATATATATATATA
The DNA here is from genome assembly GCA_943142095.1 of Ophonus ardosiacus. Taxonomy (NCBI): domain Eukaryota; kingdom Metazoa; phylum Arthropoda; class Insecta; order Coleoptera; family Carabidae; genus Ophonus; species Ophonus ardosiacus. The sequence goes on from OW964823.1 coordinate 40,696,283, forward strand.
TATATATATATATATATATATTGCCAGCTACTATTTATCTATTTATGATTGCGGTTTGTTACATGTTTTTGCGCTATGACCTTTGAAATGAAAGGAATTTAATCTTTATGTACTATACCATAGTCACGAATATTGCTTGGCATTGAAGGGTTTAGAAGTTTTGGAAGGGTCCAGACAGGTACTTGTCTAAGTATTGTACATAAACGTAGATGCAACCATTTCCCATATTTAGCTGTATTACTATTCAACCTGGGAATACTCATAACAACGAAACAGACACGTATTTGGTATCTATTTGTATTTCGACAATTTCGTCTACGCAAGCAAAACATATCATTTATTTTTATAAAACAGCCATATCAAGGTTTTTTTTTATTAAAATAATTAGTCAAAATTTTATTACGTATACACGTAAATCACAGTTAAATTTATTATAAATATTTATATATGTACATTACATATATATTTACATACATTTTAGAAAATTATCAATACAAGAATCATCGCACGAAGTAATACATGAGTAAACTGGTCTTTAATAATATAAAATATACATACATACACAGTTAATTTATTGTATTTACACCTACAAATATACAAATCACAGAACATCAATAAAAGAATCGTCATTAATTATAATCTAAATCAGAATCATCAATAAAAGAATCGTCAGTAATTATGTATCTAAATCAGAATCATCATGACTTGAAGAATCGTTCATTTTCCCTACTTTGTGTACTTAACACTTTCGCTGCGTACGACGCACACGTTGCGTCCCGTATGTTGTCGAACCATTGCACACGCCGCATCAGGTGCGTCCAGTACTCTATCTTATTTCAACCGGCATCGTTTCGTCAGCCTTGTAAAGAGAACTCTGTGCGTTGGTCAGCATTGTCAGACAACTACAGAAAAGTGCTTTGTGGGGTTAGTTTACAGTTTCCTTTTTTTGCGTCATGGGAGACAACGACCAGGGCTATTTACAACTCAAAAGGGATAAAAACACATAAATTAAAATAATGGCTATTACATAAATAAAAGATAAAATATCAAGTAAATAAACATGATTTGTCTAACATGTTAATTTCAGAATTCAAGAGGCTGGACGCATAGATGCGTCGTTAGCATTGCAGAACAAAAAGTGTCCAGTATGCTGCCGGCGCACCGTATGCGTTAAAAAAAAATACTGAAAAACAAGAGTAAAGATTTCTACATACACGCAATATTAACAAACTGAGAAAAAAAAAAACTAGAATTGCCCCAAAACTCATTACCGCGTTACGTATGCGACGCATGCATTTATACGCAGCGAAAGTGTTAAGTATTCTATTTCAATTTTCTTTACGTGCTCTACACAATTTTTCCAAGTATCTCTATCTATATTGTTAATTTCTTGTCTAATCAAATTTACATTTGCGCTAATGGAAGGGGACGTATTTTTTCTTCTTACATTCTTCTTCAATATACCTCATATTAATTCAATTGGGTTGAATACACAATATTAAGGCGGTAATCTTAAAACAGTATGACCTAAGGACGAAGCTACATTATCGATTATATATTGTTTAGAGAAAACATTTTCTTTTACAATTTTAAGAAGTATTTCTTTTGTTGCTTTTGAAGGGCAGGGAATGTTGTTATATTTCAAAAAAGAAATTATTTCAGATTTTCTTGTGGACTTGTTAGGAATTTTCATCTCTTGTCGCGAGTGATACGAAGCGTTGTCTAAAACAATTACCTACTGATTTTTCCGGTAATTTTGGAATTAATACATTTTTGAACCAATTTTCAAATAATTCGGAATTCATATCGTCGTGATAATCTGCATTGCAATTTTTAATATTTTTTGCAGATATTGAAAGGCAATCCGTCACCCATCCATTTTCTCCACGCGCATGTAAAATTATAATTCGTTTCCCTCGATTTGGGGGAGCATTTAAAGCACTTTGTTTTTTGTCGCAAACCCAACACTTTGGAACAACATCGTGGGTGTCATAACATGTTTCATCTAAATAAACAATGTAACGGTTTTCAGTTCTATATTTCTCAATTAAATTTAAATACTCCACACGCCAACTAATGAGTCTAGGAATCTCCATTATATTGTTTCGGGAATTTAATTTTTTAAAATGAAAACCGATACATTTTAAACATTTTCGAACTGTTTCCCTGCACATGTCCATATTTAATTCCTGCTTTAAAACTGCACATAAAGAATGAACCACATTTTTTTTTTAATCTCCATATATTCTTCTTTGCAAAAAAAATTCTGTAAAACTATCCACTTTTGTTGAGCCAGAATCCCGACGAACCCTTTTCTTGGCTACTACTCCACGTTCAATAACTCGTTTAATTGTTCTGATCGATACCTGAAATATTAAAATATTTTTTAGATTACTTAGTTGCTGATTATGCAGTATTAAAGTATTATATTCTTCTTAACAGGTTGAATTTTTCTGTTTATCTTACATATACAGCAATTTTTTGAAAATTCGGAAAAGAAAAGGTATTTTACCTAAAAGTTTTTAAGTTTCGCTGGCCACATTTTGAATTTTAAAAAACTGAAATTTAATTTTAAATCAATCCACATCTGACTTTAATGAGAGTTATATGTAATAATTTCGAAACGTTTAAGTGGTTCACAATTTACGAACAAATTCTATTAAAAGTATGGGTACCTACCTTTAATAAATGAGAAGTTCCAGATATAGCTCCTGCGGACTCTTCACCTTCCTCCATTTAAGTTCTGTAGCAGTTCAGAACCAATATATGACCTTGTTCTTGCAAAAAAGGTTTGAAACTATCACTTTTATTGGTATCGTCAGAAATCCACGGCTGCCACATTTTTAGAAAAAGATGTTACTTTAACAAAACTTCAACAAAAATGATATCTGAATTTCATTATTTCCAGTTTTATACACTTTCAATCTCAAATACTAAGAACTTACGGTATTTACGTAAGGGTGGTTCAACGGAATAAACTTAACAGGAAAAATAATTAGGATTAAATAATACGGTATTTACGTAAGGGTAGTTTAACGGAATACACTTAACAGGAAAATAATTAGGATTAAATAATTATATTTAAGTAACTGTTAAGTACATATTTAGCGATATAAAATCCCGAAATACATCCCTGTTTCAGGCTGTCCAATAAACCAGTACAAGTATTTATAATCTTACCAATACTTTTAAATACATTACTTAGACGAGTACCTGCTTGGACCCTTCCAAAACTTGTAAAACATTCATTGCCATGCAATATTCGTCACTATGGTATAGTACATAAAGATTAAATTCCTTTCATTTCAAAGGTCATAGCGCAAAAACATGTAACAAACCGCAATCATGAATAGATAAATACCCACTAAACATGTTACATTCAAGAGATATCCATATTTGTCTCATACAAGTTTCTTTTGCGATATTGCATTAATTTGTTATATAGACATTGTGCGTATGTTGACAATATGATCATAGCAATTCAAACATTTAAGAGATATACGATTAGCGATCATTTTAATGGGATATCTATGTGACATTAGCTTTAAATCCTCTCTACCACATGACGGTGCAACGTACGGGCGATGTCTCTACTATCACTAAAATAAGCAGTTAAGGTCACATGATCACAATATAGTTCTCTCATTGGTTTAGCTATACTGCGCAGAGAATTAACGCGCACATCGTCTCCGTACAGCGTCGTAAACACGTTGGACTAGTATTATGTTATGTATAGGTACATATTTTTGATGTGTTACAAGAAGCTTAAAAAATGTGAAGGGCATAAACCGTAAGTGATTCATTTTTTGAGTACAGTTCAAGAATTAAGCCATGAATCCAGCAAAGCCAGCAAGAATCAGAATGAGGTTCGTTAAATTTCACACATTCAATTATTAATGCATTCTTTAAAGTACTGCGTAATACGTTTTAGTTAAAAGAAGAATTAATATGTGATATTTATTTTCAGACAGCATAAAAGCTAACTTCCCTTCGGTTAAAGAATCCGAAATTGAAGAATTTGTAAAAATTTGGCTTGGGCTTGCAATTCAAAGGGTCCAGAGAAAGTCTATGATATAATAATAATGTAGAATTTTTTAATGTGATCACATTCTTAGCCTGCCATTCTGTAATGGACAAAATTGGCCGTTACAATCAGCTGAGGCATCTGTAAAATATGTTTTCGACTCATTTATAAAAATTTATTCGTATAGAAACAAGGTAGGAATATATTTTTTCTTGAGTTGTTCATAGTTTTCTTTTAAATTTTTGACCACTGGTAAAAACCAATTTGTCCATGACGGAATATATTATAGTTTATAATATTTATTATTTAACATAATGTAAATTTTTTATATTGTCAATAAAAAGCAATTGCTTTCAAATTTTGCATTATTTTTTTTAATCCAAGGCCTAATACAAGGTAAACTATAAAGGGCTATTTTCACGAACTCTGGTCATAGTGTCGGTTCAACTTGTACGCCGATTATCATAAAAATTTTGCATCGAAAACTTTACACACAAATAATTTCGACAATAAATGAAAGATTTTTGATGCGATATTTTTATGAAAACCGATGATCAAGTAAACCTCCACTGTATCCAGAAGTCGTAAAATTAGCCCCGAAAAGGAGAGGAAATAATATTGTTGAATTACATCTACGCGATATTTATAAAACAAAGCACAGATAAATATTTTCGGTAACATTTAACAACTATATAACGTCGAAAAGAAAACGTGGCACGAACATTGTTTAGTTATGTCTATGCAACGTTATATTATTTGGTAACATAGGGCGGACATTAGCAAGCCCTGAGATTACACATAGATGTCTATAGTACAAGAAAACAGACATCGCATGTGTGATTTCAACATCTATGTTACATTGACACGATCAAAAATTGTTTAGTGGGTAGTAGCTGGCAATGAACTATAGACGAACTATACTACCAATTTCAAAACGTCCGTTTGCCGTGCCGCACCCTGTGATTTATTTATTAAATAAATATATAATATTTAAAAATTGTGATGAAAAATTACAGACAGGGAAATTATTTGATGAATACTTATTTAAATACTTTGCTACATCAACTACTACTACTACTATATATATATATAATACTGAAAACCGTGACATAGGCGTTTAACATGGGAAAACAGTTTTTTTCAAATATTACCTGTCCCGCAAAACTATAGTGGGAGTTTTTGATACAATTAGAATGATTATTTAATTTGGCATCGAAGAGTATATAAATACTCCTAATTTAATTCCGTATTATTAAAATATTTACGAAAGTATAATGCTACTTGACAATTATTACTTATAATTTACTAAAAACAGTAATCATGGAAACGTAATCGGTAGCTGATTTGGTTAAATCGAGGCTCCATGATAGTTTTTCACAAGTTCAAATCCCACACGGTTCAAATTTTTTTTATTATTTTTATTTTGTACAATGTATTATTAAATAAATTACAAAATTAAAACGTAAATAAGCAAAAAAAAAAAACAAAAAGTAATTACTAATAAATAAACCTTCACACAAGTTTGTCAGACGTGTTAGACTTTTATTGTCATTTTTCGATACATTCTTTCCGAAAACTTTGTAATAAACTAAATAATAATAATATTTTTACGAAAATGATATGTTTCACTGACGAATGTGCTTTTTTCCAAAAATTAAATCTAATAAACAAAATGAGAAAATATGGGCACAAGAAAATCTACACCATCAAATTATAACAAACACACAATATCCACAGAAAATTAATGTTTGGGCGGGAATTTTTGGGGGCCATATAATTGGGCCATATTTATTTCACTTCTTGTTCATTTAGCCAATAAAATATTTGATGCACCAAACTGTTTATGTTTTAATTTTGTAATTTATTTAATAAAACATTGTACAAAATAAATATAAAAATAATAAAAAAAAACTTGAACCGGGCGGGATTTGAACTTGTGAAAAATTGTCATGGAGCCATGATGTAATCAAGTTAGCTACCGATTACGTTTCCATGATTACTGTTTTTAGTAAATTATAAATAATAATTATCAAGTTTCATTATATTTTCGTAAATATTTCAATAATAAGGCATTAAATTAGGAGTATTAAAATAATAAAAAACTCCCACTATAGTTTTGCGGCACGGGTAATATTTGAAAAAAAAACTGTTTTCCCATGTTAAACGCCTATGTCACGGTTTTCAGTGTTCACACTGTATATATATATATATATATATATATATATATATATATATATATTTACATCCCACTACCATTGTGGCGTCCCCTGTGTAATTTTCTACATTCAAAGTGACGTCCTTGTGCATAAGACGTCCGTATACCGGACGTCATATGCACATGGCCTTATAAATTTTTTTCTGACATCAGGGGGGCCTCTAGTATCGTATAGCAAAATTTGTTATGGACGTCAGAATGATAGGGGAATGGAAAACGTATATTTTTTGTAGTTCAAAAAAATTCCACTTGCGGCGCTAGTGTCGTCCGGCGTATATACAATGTATATACTGAAGTTTCATTCCAGCGACATTCTGAACTCCGTACACTTGGCAACAGTGGAACTTTGGGTACTACATTAGCGCGCAACTCTTTTAATCGTATTTAAATCTATATTGTGCAGTCCTGGTCAATAAACTTTGAAATCAAAATGTATGGTTTACAAATGTAATAAATTTAAAAAAGGTAATTATTTATAAATACTCGTATCATAAAGCTGAATTATTAAGTACAAAATATTGAGTAAATTGTAAATAAAAGCCAGTTGTAAGGGTGAGAAGATTAATGATTAAATGTATGGAATAAATATGAGCACGATATGCTACAGTGAAATATATAAATAAAATATTTTTAAACTTTTGATCTAAAATACGAAGACCGAAATTTTAAGTAGAGTCGAAAAAGAGAGTGTAGATATAATTATTAAAAGAAAAAATGTTTAAAACATATTAATATGTAGTACAAACGATTTATTAAATATAGATATTTTTTATTCTGGATACTTCTTCTTATTTCTCCTCTACTTGAGGTGTTTCATTAAAGTGTTTTCATTTAATTAGAAAATATTTTTGTACATTTTAGATAGTTTAAATACGTTAAAATATTTGATTTTTATTTTTATTATAATGTAATTTGGAAAATTTTATTATATGCGTTAGTGAGACATGTAAAAATATAAATGATCAAAAGTAATGACTTTTAAAAACACCGTGGGTGGTAGTATGAACAAGTGATTAACGGTGATTAGCTAGGAGATGACTAGCAGTGTTTTAGTGCTGTCAACTTCTATTTGAAATATTTTTCTCTAAAATAATCCATAAACGATTGACAGAGCTAAAACACTGCTAGTCATCTCCTAGTTAATCACCCTTAATCAATTGTTCATACTACCACCCCGTATTTTTATTGCAATCTATATGCAAACACGGATAAATAATTTGTTTATGTGTAACAACTAAAGATTAATGAAACAAATTAATGTTTATGAAATACTCTCTCTGGAAATAAGCAGGACTGTTCGATGTAATAATAAATATTTCATAAATTTCACTTATTTGTTTTTACCTCCCGCTACCCTTGGTAAGGGAGTTATAGGGATCTTGCTAAATACCACGTTCTAGGGTCACTAGAATCCGATTTTATCATTTTCACGATGATGTCTGTATGTGTGTGTATGGATTTTGTCAACGCTCAAACTCAAATACTATCATTCAGAAAATTCTGAAGGGTGTTTTAACCCTATTCTAATATGGAAAGAAACCATTAGATTTTGGTGTAAATCGGATAATCGGAGACGGCACTTTACTTGAAGCTCATAATGGTTTTTCGTCAAAAAATACCATTAAATGTGATTTTTTCGCATTTTATGCCATGAAAATTAAAGATAATTGAATTTTCTACAGGTATACATTAATAATTTTTCTATGTATTTTACAGATAAATTTTAAAAAAATAATCTTTTTTATAAATCCCGATGCCTTTGTTTCAAAGATAAACAAAATTCCTTTGTTACACAGTTTATATTTCAAATGTGTCACTGCAAAAAAAAAAAATTAGGTATGAATTTAAATTAATAAAAATGAAATAGCGGGAGGTATTGTGTTGGCCACATCAAATTTTTTCACTTTATTTTCTCCGAAGGGGCTCATTAACTCTCAGGGGAGATTGATAATTTCAGAACAGTTCACAAGCTAAAGCTCTAAAATTATCTTTTGCTGTGATTTATAATATTTTATCAAATTTCCAGAATTTCGACTATACTCCTATGTTAAATAAAAAAAATTTGATGTGGCCATCACATTACCTTCCCTCAGTTCTATACAAATGCCATACAAAAAGTTTCTAGCAAAAGATTCTACATTTCCAGTATTTCATTACATTGCATTCTGGCAGTTCCATGTATTTTGTACAAATACCACATAGAAAATTTCTATATTTCCAGTAAAATTATAACACAAACATATTATGTAATTTGCACTTGACACTGACTTATTATGTCAATTATAATTTTCTTATAATAATATGCCTATTATTGTAATTTCCGTAAAAATTTCAATTTATTGGAAAAATAGCCGAATCCAAACGGCTGCTTTTCATATATTTTTACTATTTTATTGACATGTGAAAAATAATTTTCATAAAAATTTGAATTTATTGCACAAATAGCCGAAGTGCATCCACACTGTTGTTTTTCACATATTTTCACTTTTTTTACCTTCCGTCAAAAGGAAGGTATTGTTTTTGGTCAAAAAATTCGGTTGTGAGTTTTCAATGAATAAGCACGTTTTAAGATCCTTAGAATACGATTTTACTAATTTTACATTAATGTCTGTGTGTGTGTGTGTGTGTGTGTGTGTGTGTGTGTGTGTGTGTGTCTGTGTGTGTATCCATGTGTGTGTCCGTGTGTGTGTGTCCGTGTGTGTGTGACAAATTTTTCTCCGACGATAACTCCAAAACTACAATTCTAAAAATTATGATTCTTTCGTATTCCTCTTCTTTACAACCGTATGAGGAGCTGATTAGATTTTGGTTATAATTGGTCAACCGGAAGTACCCTTATTTGAAGATCTTAACAGTTTTTCTGGAAAAAACCCAGTTAAATATCATTTTTCGACATTTTATGGTCATTAATATGAAAGAAAATTTTATTCTCTGTAAGATTTGATTATACATTTTCCTTCATATTCAATAAATATAGAGTTATAGAGAGATTAAGAGAGGTTAACTTTCAAAAATCAGTCTGCTTTGCAAAAATTATAGAAACAGCAGATATGTATATTCAAAAAATTCTAATTGACAGATGTCAGTGTCAAGTGCAAAACCAAAGTGGAAAGTATAGGATCAGAAAGTAACATAAGTGACAGAGTGTTTTTCGCAAGTGACTTGCAGTTTCAATGCCGGGAGTACGAGGAAGGCCAAAGAGAAAATGGAAGGACTGTGTAGCAGAATATTTGAGAGAGGAAGAACTGTATTCAAAAGATGCGTTGTATAGGAATGAGGAAGTGTGAAGTACAATTTACAGAATGTACATTTGTGTTATAATTATATTGGATTTATAGAATCTTTTCAAAGGAACTTGCAATATGGAATTTGTAAAAAATAGTGTGTTCGTGTTACAATTTTACAGGATACATAAAATCTTTTCCAAGGAACTTTTGGTATCTGATTTGTACAAATACATTGAATTGACGGAAAGTTTTGTGCTGGCCACAACAGATTTTTTACAAATAATTTGTTTAACAAATAGAATAAAAATATTGAAAATATTAATAATCATATTAACCTTATTATTATATTTCTTCACTATTTTATTGATATGTAACAAATACTTTGTTTATCAAATAAAATTTTTATGACTATAATACAAAGGATGACGGCAAATTTTTCTAAAAAAAATACTGCAAGTATTAATTCAGTTCATATTAAATTATTAAAAATAACTATCTGTACTTTTTAATTGTAAGATGTTGGGGTTATTTAAATAGTTCATTCTTCACTTATTTTCACATATTTACATTTACCGTCGGAGAAAATAGAATTGTTATTCTTGTACACAAAGTGCAAGAACATTTCACATTTCTATCACATTTTGTACCATCGAGTTCTTTTACTGTAAATACATTATTAAGATTTTATTATTGTTTACTTGTATAACGGGTAGCTACTTTATTTTAATTTGGAGAAATTTTTTTCCTAATAATTTAAAACAAAAATATTAAGTATTAAAAATGACATTTTAAATGACAAATTAACAGTTCCATTTTCAAATTGCTTACAGATTGCCAAAAGAAATTACCGTTATCAAACATTGTAGGAATCTATGATGTTTACAGCAAAGTATGAATTGTTGTGAAAGAGTGCTTTGGTTTCTGCATCAGAATAATGTATTTAATATTGGCAACGCTGCTGGACGTCACTGTAACGGTAGTATGAATAAAAATATACAAATTGGACGTCACAAGTACTGATTATGTCTGAAGTATATACTGTGGACGTCGGATTCACTCAGAATGGAGGAGCTCATAATGTCCGTCAAATGAAAGGAAACGTATATCGTTGTAAATCGACTTTATTGAAATTTGAACCGAAATTCATACTCAGGGGGAAAAATAAGTAGATATACTTTATAAAGCCGATACCTATCTCTATTCCTTTCGGTGGTTGCCACAATGTCCTAGCCATGAAAGGACGCAGCAATGATAGCGGGATGTAAATATATATATATATATAAAAATTCTATATATATATATATATATATATATATATATATATATATATATATATATATATATATATATAGAATTTTTCGCGTAAGAATGTTGTTGCGCAATAACAAGTGTATGAATCTTGACGACATACGTAAATAAAGTAATCTCCTTTTGCTACACAGGTTATCGAATCTGTTCATTAATGAATAGATTCTAAGACTTGTGTAGCAAAAAGTGACTATTTCATTTACGTTTGTCGTCAAGAATCATAGACTTTCTTACATAAAGAATGGTATAATTAGTATATTATATCAAATAGCTGTCAGTTAACAATAAATTTTCATTTATAAAGTTAGCAGAAATCCATGACTGATTAAAAAGACCAAGTCATATTTTTTAGAAGTGAAATAATTAGTAATGTAATAATAATGTAAAATAACCTTAATAGAGAAAACATTATAAAAAAAACTTGTTTTATAAGGCCTGTAGCGGATGAAACTTGTTTTTTAATGTACTATTTTAGGGAAGTATTTATATTTAATTTTATAAAGTACGAATATTTTGTCCATTATTGTCATATTTTATAAATTTATTCGAAACTTTTTATTCACATTTTAATATATACATACAAATAGATATATCTATCTACCGCGATACCTACTTAAAATGCTGGAGTTATTTATTATTAACCAGGAAATAAAGTTTTCGGGATTGTCCTAATTTGTGACCTCAAATTCCAGTGTTCCGGAAAAAGGTTGAGAGACATTCATACATCCTGCGGTATATCAAAACTAGTAAAGCAAATATTGGAAATTGTGCTTTTGTGTTGGTTTCCTCTTAATAACTAATGAAATTAATGTTAAACTAAATTTATTTACCGTGGAATATACACTGCTGGACAAAAAAAAAATCGGACACTTGGTTTCTTAAATGTTTATTTTTGTTATTATCTCGAGAACTATAAAAGGTATGAATTCGATTAATTAGACGAAAGTTATCTTATATTAGGATGCCATTTTAGCAATATATTGTTTATTCAGAAGAAATGCATGGGTCACTAGATACACACATATATGTAAATTTTGTAGTTTTTGTTTTTTTAAAAAAAATTCTAAGTAGGAAATGTTTCCAGATTTTGATTTGCACTTCTTTAGGATACGTTTTTAAGCTCTTTCGAATGGCGTTTCTCATTTTTTTGTCACTATTGTATTTCACTCTACACTGTCAAATAAAGCGACGTGGAAAAAGCCGTTTACAGTTGGCAGTTGATAGTTGACATTTGACAGTTAACCGTTAACTGTTTGAGCTGTACCGTTCACCCTTAGAATACGTTTACCGTTGGCAGTTGATAGCTGACATTTGACAGTTAACCGTTCAGCTTTACCTTAATCCTTGGAATGCGTCCACGCCTCTTTGTTTGGTAGTGTAGAGTGAAATACAGTAGTGACAAAAAAATGAAAATCGCCATTCGAAAGAGCTGAAAAACGTGTCCTAAAGAACTGCAAATCAAAATCTGGAAACATTCATCTGAATAAACAATACATTGCTAAAATGGCATCCTAATATAGGATAACTTTCGTCTAATTAACCCAGTTCATACCTCTTACAGTTCTCGAGATAATAACAAAAATACACATTTAAGAAACCAGATGTTCGATTTTTTTGTCCAGCACTGTATAATATAAAATAAAACATTATTTCATTCAGACTATTCCGGGCGATACTTACATATCTACTCTTCTCTTTTAAATTGCTGATTATTGAGTCTTAAGTATTTTTTTTTTTTTTCATTGGACTTCCCTCCGGGTTGAAGGATTGGTCTTTCCCGATTATAATATTCACGACTTCAGCAACCCAGATAATAATGTAATAATTTACCCATAGCTTTTGAAAGGTTTAAGAAAATAATAATAATAATAATAATAATAATAATAATAATAATAATAATAACCCTATATTTAGCAATTATCAATTATGTATATTTTAATTTTAATTAAATTACCGATTAAAATTTATAATGTATGTACTAAATAAAAGAAGTAAACTAATTTTCTTTTAACTTTTCAGTATCCAGTCAAATAGGTAGAGAGAAAATTCAATAAGAAAAGAGTTGGAGAAGGACAAAATACAAGTTTGAGAAATATGTCCAGAGCAATTGCAAAAGTATTAAGGTTTTCATGAAGAGTTGAAGGCAAAACAAAGAAAATCAAGATAAACTTTTGCATTCGTCGAAAGTTGAAGTATTCAGTCTGGAAATGTCGAAGTTTGATGCATTGCTCCGAAAAGAATTTTACCTTCCGCTAAATATTTTCCTGTTTTATTTTTGGACTTTGTTGATGTATTTCGTGCACCTGTTTGGAATACTAACGATTTTCCACATAATACAATAGCAAACAAGTGAAATAATAACATACATTATTGATAATTTATCCATATTTATAATGCTACATAATGACAATTGATTGAGATTATATGTGGGTGAAATGTTATACAGGCTTAAAAAAAAGTATTTTTTTGAGATAATATACATTTCGATGCATTAATTCTCAATTAAAAAGATTTTTTTAAATTCACAAAATTAAGGACATTGTTTTCTAAGTATACATTTCAGTACCACTGGGTCCACAAAAGCCGCACTGAAATATACACTTCAAGTACCATGCCCTTAATTTTGCGAATTTTGCAAAAATAGTTATTTATGTATCAGGCACTGAAGTTTTTTTTTTTAAATCAAAAAATTGTGAAAATGAAAGAATATTTTTTTATAGATTATGTTTAAGTATAATCTGCCAGTAGTGTTGCCAGAAGTCGAGACGAGACGAGACTTGGGGCCGGTCTTGTCTTGGTCTTGACTTGGTCTCGACTAGAGTGGTCTCGTCTTGGTCTTGTCGAGACGAGACTTGATGTCAGTCTCGTCTCGTCTCGAGTCTCGACAAGACTCTCGACTTTGCTTCGATTAACATTTTTTTTATAATCTCATCTAATAGTACATAAAATTCTAAGAACAGCAGTACAATCGCGATTTAAAAATTCCAAATAATATTTGAGATATTTATTATTTTTTCTGTAAATATCATCAACTTGATACTTGAGCTCTTGAAATAATAAATATGAAAATATACATACATACCGAGTGTTGTTTCTTATTAATAAACATAAAATATATAATTTCAATTCTTTAGCTACAGAATAAATCACAGGTATGTATATGTTTAAATGAAGCAGTAAGTAAATGGACAAAAATCCCCAAACTTCTTTCGCTATTTTTTTTCGCGTATCCCCTAGTACGCGTACCACAGGTTGAGAACTTCTGCTTTATATCAAAATTTTGACGACTAAAAATATAGTTATTTGAAAAACAAATAAATTATAATAAACGTGCTTAAATTTATAAAATTAGTAAAAAAATTAGTAACTAAGAAACTTTAATAATAACAGTTGTACGGTTTAACGAATTATAAATAGATTAACTTTCCAAAATCAGTCAGCTTTACTATAATCATAGAAACAGCTGATATATTCAAAAAATTGTAATTGACAAATGTCAGTGTCAAGTATAATATACATAATGATTGTTCGTGTTATAATTGTATTGGATTTATATTTTTTCCAAAGAACGTTCGGTATGGAATTTGTAGAAAATAGTATATGTTCGTGTTATAATTTTATTGAATATATAGAATCTTTTCTAAGGAACTTTTGATGTGGGATTGGTACAAAATATATCAAATTGACGGAAGGTCTAGCCACAACAGATTTTTTATGTACCTACCTACTAAAACTTCTTTTACATGTTGTAGAAGGTAGAGTTAAAAATAAAATCAAGCCATGGAGTAAAAATGGATAGAATTTTTTGGAGATATCTAATAATTCTTCATATGGTATTTCTTTCTCAAGAGGTTCCTCTTTCCACTTATGAAACCATAATAATGATTCCTCATAAAAATTGTCTATGTTATGTTTCATTTAATTCTTTATCATACGTTTATACTTTTCTTTATTACATGGTTTTATATTTTTAGGATGCAAAATTGTGATATTGACTAAAGTATTGTATTCTGTTATATTTGGATTTGGGTTGGGCAAACCTACCTACTTTTATTACTAGCAGATGTCTAAAAGTGGTTGTTATTGTCTGGTAATATGCAGCATTTTTAGCACAGGCCGTTGTAAAATTTATTGTTCCATTCTTGGATTTTTACAAGAAAAGAAGTGTTGTGTTATTTTTTACCGATTTTTTAAAAATTATATTATATTAGGGAATTGGAAAAACAGTTTGTTTTACACATTTGTGCATACAAAGTTTTGAGAAAATTGTTAAAGAAGGGGCTTGTACATTACGACTTTTATATTTTTATTTCCTTTAAGGCTTTAAGTAAACGTTGATTATTGTTTTCAATTTTTTCATATGAATGAATTTATACAATGTATTTTAATTTTCTCAGGGGGGGCAAGCGCAAACTTTTGAATAAAGCACCCCCCCCCCCCCCTGGCCACCCTGTATACGCCCATGAGCACCGGGCGAGTGTACTTGCATTTTGCATGTATTCTTATGAGAAATGCTTAATACCAGTTTCTTAGAATATCTGATACCAATTTTCCCAAATTGTTATACCTGTAACTACATATTTTAACAATGTCCCTTACATTTCACTTTGTTGAGATAAAGTTTTACTTTCATTATACATGTAAAAGATACATAAACTTTTATCTTTTGAAGCACATATTTTCCATTTTTTTTTTACTAAATGATACATTATGATTTTTTTGTTAGTTTTTAATGATAACACTAGAAAATGTTTTATTTTCATTGGTTGGAAAAGTATTTTTACATAAATTATGGATACAAAGTTTGAGAAAAATTAAATCTTCGTTTTTTTATATTTTTACTGTTTCTTTACAAAATAATTATGTAACTGATTTGTTAGTATTAATAGTTTACATTATTTGCAATTAATATATTCCTATTTCTACATGCGATATTATTCATATGTTTCAATGGAAGAATTATTTAGGTGAATAAGAAGTACATCCGTTGAAAATGTAGAATATAGTTATTTTAAAACGGGAATTTCCCTAAGATCGTAAAATCTTTGTGTGCATTTTCATAAAATTCTAAGAATCACAATAGATTCTTTAAAAATAAAAGAAAAATAGTGTATATTTGAAGGGAACTTTACTTTTGTTATAATATATTAATTTAATAAATAAAACTGAAGTACATTGCTAACTTGCAGAATGCACCACAGATGTAACTTTTGTGTGCTATTGGAAAATTGGAAATATTTTTACCTCTCGCTAAGAGAGGTATTGGAATCATGCTAAATTTCGCATATCCAGATTTTTGTGAATAATCACGATTTAAGGTCCCTAGAACCCGATTATAACATTTTTACGATGATGTCTGTGTGTGTGTGGATGTGTGTATGTGTGTGTGTGTGTGTGTGTGTATGTATGGATGTTGGAGGGACAATTCCTCAAAAACTATAAGACTTAAAAAATATTTAACTGCAGTTTCTTCAATCTGACATTCCTGGGAAGAGCTGAAAAGGTTTTGGTAACAATTGAACAACCGGAAGTAGTACTTTCTTAAAAAAATTCTTCTAAATATAATTTTTTGGGAGTTTTTTTTATTAAATATTGAAGAACATAGAATTCTCCATCTAATACACTTAAAATTTTTATTATATCTTGTATAGATTTAGAGATAAAGACACTATAATTTATAGAGTACACTAATCGCAGAGGCCAAGGCACTAAGGAAACCAGTTGACAAATTCTAATGTTTATAACATGACACATGTCATTGTCAAATATCAACATTTTTTGTGACATTCTGATAGCTTTTTCTGGGAAGTATATTAAAATTTTCTTATTGTTTTATTAATTAAATATTTGAAATTATAGGTAAAATTGTGGTAAAATGCATATATCCATCAGAAATTCCGCCAATCTGGTTAATGAATTGGAACAATCTCGGACATGAAAATGATATAAAATAGATATAATTAGAATTATGTGTGCAGAAGACATGTTAAATACAATAAAAAACAATATTTGGGTAAAGTTCTGCAATATTTTGTTATAAAACGACGGTTCGAATGCGAAGTGCAATACAATACATATATAGCCTAATATGGAAATGGCGAGAGGTCTTGTGCTGGCCACAACAGATTTTTTAAGATGTAGTCAGTATTTCATATACCCAGTTGTACCGATATATTAATTGAGAATGAAACAAATATTAAATTAAAATCAACATGTGTAGTATAAAATAAAGGTTGATCTTAATTTAATAAAAAATACTGGTGCATTAAAATAACATAAGAATTCTAAATTGATACTTCTTTCATTTCATCCCACTTACATTGTAATTTAGATTCATTTAAAACTTATATTTGGATCATTTAGATGAATAAGGAATACATCATTTTTACATAAATTAATGTTTCTGGGACACAATTATGAAAGTAGAAAATTACAAAATTTGAAAAATTAATATCTCTCTTATTTATTCGAATTTTCAATCAGTATTTACAGCAATACTCTCAGTTTTTGAAGGACTTTTAGAATAGGTGTATGTTTAAAAAATTACCTTTGATCTGAAGTCGAGAGTCTTGTCGAGACTCAAGACTTGATGCTAGTCTCGTCTCGTCTCGACTTTTCTAGTCGAGACCAAATGATGGTCTCGTCTCGACAAGACCAAGACGAGACGAGACCAAGACCAAGACTGGTCTTGGTCTTGTGGCAACACTATCTGCCAGTCTGTCAATGTTACTATTACTAATCTCGGACAATGAAGTTATCGTAAAGAACATTCAAAATTATGTGTTTTACATCATACTTTTTAGTTCTTTCTCCTGGTACATATATTTGTCATTTTTACAAATTATTATTTTACATTGTACACCTACACAAATTATCTTGCATGTACAGCAATTATAAGTTGTTAATACTGAAATTGTATAAAATTGTAAATTGTATAATGAATTACTTTAGTGCCTATTTTTAAGATTTTAATGATGGTTTTTGTGCCCTTTAGTGACAATTTTAAATAAAATATTTTTGATTAAGAATCAGGACATTAACATGCAGAGTGATCAAAAATAACTGATTCAGTTATTACATTATTTTTTTTTTTATTAAAATTGGTGTTGTTTCACTTATTCATGTACTTTTATTTCTTACGTTTTCAAGAAATAATCTAAAATTTAAAGCATATCAATCACTCAATACCCTATTAGCTGTCAGGCCCTTGCTCTGGCAACCTATTCGTATTCATTGTCAAAATGACATGTTAAATAGTATTTCTGCCTTCACCTGGAATTGTGTAAACTGTGGAATAAAAAGATCCCCAGAATTGTATTGCCAACTTAATTTTAAATGTAATTATTTGCCATATGTAAAATTTTAAAACAGTTTTTTTTTTTAATTTTGTACAAAGTAACATGAAAACACTGGAACGCACTCAGTGCAATGTATGACGTCATGCACTGTTTTGTTTTTGTGAACGGTGCGCACCCATCCAGTGACAAGTGGAAAATACGTTCCTATTTCAGTTCACATTTATTTGTGCAAAAGTTGAGGTTATTGGGGTTTGAAAATTTTATTGACATAATTGACAATAAATATGAAATTTGACGACGGTGTCATTTATAACTCTTTTAATTCTGAAGGATTCTTGAAACTTGGATATGTAATCATTGCCTGTTTGTCAGAATATTTATGTACTACACTAGGTATGAAATTAATTATTTTGGGTTGGTCTGGTTTATCTAGAGCAGTTTCTGTTATATCATCAGATGACGAAGATGAAGATAAAAGTCCTACAATAGTAGATACCACTACGACATTTTTGAAATTTTCCGCCGCCATATTTGCACTCAAATTGTCGCACTTGCTATAGTAGTCGGTGCAACAAAATGCGCACTGAGTGCGATGTCGTAGTAAGTGGAAAATAAAAACCCGGAACAATGCGCACTGAAAAGGTAAGTGGAGAACGCCACTCACACTAAAACGCAGCTAAATTTGCACTCATTGCGCACTGAATGTGTAAGCGGAAAGCGCTATAACCTAATTAAAAAAATATTGAATTGCATCACACATTAAGTTATTAAAATTAACAAGAAATACTAAATAGTTGAAACATAATGGCTGGTAGTGCGTGCTCGGTTTTAACTAAAACACTTTTAAGAAATGTCAAATATCATTATTTAATAATAAAAATAAATAATATCAAATTTATCAAAATATGATATTTAAGCAGAACATAGTTTATATTCAAACAAATATTTTAAAAAAAATCATTCTTTAAACATAAGGGTGAAATTAAATATTGAAATTTGAATTTGATATTTCTTAAAACAGCGTTTTAGTTAAAACCGAACTCGCACTACCAGCCAATAATATTAATAAATAGCCCTATTGTGGTGTATGACACGTTTATACTTTATTTTCAAAATAAATCAACAAAAAATGAATATTAATAAACCTGGTCATTGACCACCTCCGACAGATATAAAACAAATTATATTTATTCAAATTTATTAACGCATTTTTATACAAACAATACTTGATATAATACTGCAGAGTAAATATATGACTTGCTGCATCAGAATGAAAGCAAACATTTACAGTTCTGTATCCTTCATCGAATACCACATGCGAATAGCTCCTATATCATCAAAATTGTTAATTAAAACGAATGAAGCTGGCACACTGTTGCGAACACATGAACAGTGAGAGGAACGGTGGTGTCTGTCGATTTGAAACCCTAATGACAAGTGTCAACCGTTGCCGCGTTTAGCGCCTAGCTCCCTAGTGTTTGAACACGTGTGCACAACTTATATTTACACAAGCGAACCCGCGCCCCTTGCCGCGCCAACGGAAGCATTCGCCCAGGCTCGGTTCATTCCGGATGTAAATTTCCTCATTGTTTCTGATCCTGTTATATTTGTAAAGCATCATTTCACATGCAGCAGGAATTATCGTAAAGCTACGGCAGTAGCCAACAAGTTGCGATCGATCGCTTGATATATGGAAATCTGTACTCAACTAAGGAAAGTTTTCATGGTAGTATTTTAAAATTGCACAGATTCAACTTTTTGGCGCCAAATTATTTAAAAAAATCTGTTGTGGCCAGCATATGACTTCTCGCCATTTCCATTTTATGTTATACAGTGTGTCCCAGTTATGTTATTTCGAAATTTTGGTAGTGGCTGCGGACTTGCTAGTTGAAGCAAAACTTTTTATGAAGAATCACTGTTCTTCCTAGAATACAAAATAAGGAAGTTTACAAGTATAGTTAGGTCCATCCGGGGATACACTGTATAAGTATTTTATTGCACTTCGCTATCTAACCGTCGTTTTATAACAAAAAAATTACAGACCTTTACCCAACTACTGTTTTTATTGTATTTAACATGTCTTCTGCATACATACAATTCTAATTTCATCTATTTTTCATTGTATGCAGAAGTTCCTAAATATTAGAGATTCTTCCAATTCATTAACTAGATTGGCGGTATTTCTGATGGATATATACATTTTACCCATAATTTTAAATATTTTATTAATGAAACAATAAGAAATATTAAATGTACTTCCCAGAAAAAGCTTTCAAATAAATAAATAAATATATCATCACGGCATATTACCCATTTATGAGTGTACCACAATCAGCTTTATCGCAGATATCGGTAATGATGATAACATATTTGTACCGTGCAGGCGCTTAACAGACGTCACCCCACGGGCACTTATTGTTGGCGTGGAGAGTGCACCACAGGGGTCACTTTTGTGCTATTCAAAATTCGAAATATTTGGTATTGGTCGGGATCAAACCCGATTCCCCAGGTTCGCGACCAGACACTCAGACACGCGGCACCGGGACCCCCAAATAAATATATCATCATGGCATATTACCCATTTATGAGTGTGCCACAATCTGTTTTATCGCAGATATCGGTATTGATGATGACTTATTTGTACCGTGCGGGCGCTAACCATGCGTCACCTCACGGGCACTCATTGCTGGCGTGGAGAGTGTACCACAGGGGTTACTTTTGTGCCATTTAAAATTCGAAATATTTGGCGTCGGTCGGGATCGAACCAGGTTCCCCAGGTTCGCGACCAGATACTCAGGCACGCGGCCACGGAAAAAAGTTTTCAGAATGTCACTAAAACTGTTGATTTTTGACCCTGACATCCGTCATTTACAAACTATGTTATAAAGATTACTATGTTATAAATATTTGAATTTGTCAACTAGTTTCTTTAGAGCCTTAGCCTCTGCGATTAGATTATTTTTATATATTACAGTACCTTTATCTGTAATCTATTTCTAATTTTAAGTGTATTAGATGGAGAAAAAATTATATTTAGAAGATTTTTTTAAAGAAACTATTACTTCCGGTTGTCCAGTTGTTACCAAAATCTAATCAGCTCTTCCCAGGAATGTCAGATTGAGGAAACTGCAGTTAAATATTTTAAAGTTTTATAATATTTGAGAAACCGTGGATCCAACATCCACACACACATCCCCCCCCACACACACACACATACATGATTCCGATGCCTCTGTTAGCGAGAGGTAAAAAGATCGACGCATATTAGCCCAGGCAAATTAAACTTTTGCTTCCTGAAAAATATTACAAAGCTGGAAATGATTTTAATCCACTTTGAGCAACCCAAATAAGAGTAATGTGAGTTTGCGACAGTTTCTGAGGTGAGCTTAACTTTTGGGAGCCGAAAAACCACGAAATTTCGAGACATTTTTCAGTTTTTCGCTTATAACTGGAGAACGGTGCATCTTATAGAAAATTTTATTCTGTCTAAAATTGAAAAGCACAAAATTTCGCGTCTAAGGAGCTCTTAAATGTTAAATTTGGTTCCGCGGATTAGCTACAATCGATCGTCAAAATTCAGCTATTTTTACCAATTTGGTTGAAAAGTGGGTTATGCTCATTTTCACACGCCTGTAACACAAAAACGGCTCCTTCATATGAAAAAGTCAAATTATAAATGTTTTTAAAATTTACTCATTCCTACACTCATGATACACAAAAAAAAAAAACGAAAGTAGCCGTAGCGCTGAATTTCCGATACGAGCTATTTTTGAAGTTAAAAGACTTTTGAACCCCAAATCACCCACATTCGTCCAGTCATTATTTAAAGGTAAATTAGTTGCCTAGTTAGTTTTAATGTTAATTCACCATTTGGTGCTGCTTGAAGAAATGTATATTACTATTCAAGGGTCTCCTTATACTTTATTGTGGTTTCAAATTGGCACTCGGTTGTCCCTTTTTTGGCCATGGAGGCATTCCGTTTTATTAGGAGAACCAAACGACGGGCCACCTACCACTATCAGAAAATAATTTCAATTCGACATGTTTGCCTCCTACTGAAGCGGCTGCTCACCAGCACTCCCCCCAGGGGGCATGTATGGAAAAATAACATTCTTGATCCACAGCAGAGGGGATGGAAGACCACCAAATACGGTCTAATTCCAATTCCAACAGCCCAAACCCCAGCGCCCAAAAACTAGTAAATATCATATCCTGCATCTGCACAGAAGGATGCCAAACTGCTTGTTCCTGCAGAAAAGCTGGCATCAAATGCTCTGCCATATGTGCCCACTGCAAAGGACATACATGCAGGAATTTCCTTACTGAAGATGAAGTGTAACTTGATGCCGCTCCGTACGACGAAGAAATCGACATAGTTGAAAAAGGAACTGAGCAGGATCCCTTCTCTGACGAAGGCGAAGAACTAGAAATCGATTTTTCCTTCCACAAACAATCTTCTCCAAAATGAAGAAGAACATTGAAACAAAGAAAATGATTGGAATAGGGATTATGTTTTTCGGAAATTTATTAATCAATTTAAACTACATAATCATTATTACGTACGTTAATATATGATTGTTAAATTCAATCTAATTTGATTTTATTTCACTGAAATATTACCTCTTGAAAAACTCAGTACTGATTAATTAATTAACTTTTTTGTTATTGAAGTACTTTTTCCTTTTATTCAACTTTTTTGCTGATATGCCTTTCTTATTTTTGAAACTTTTTATTATCATTTGGACTGCCATGGTAATTTCATTCGTCTGAAAAGTAGACCTTTATGAAATTGCCTTTAAATTCGAATAACTAGACGAATGTGGATAATTTGGGATTCAAAAGTGTTTTAATATCAAAAATAGCTCTTAGCGGAAGTTCAGCGCTACGACTACTTTCGGTTTTTTTGGGTATCTATATGCAGGAATGAGTGAATTTTAAAAACAACTTCCATAATTTGGCATTTTTTATATGAAGTAGCCGTTTTTGAGTTAAAGGCGTGTAAACATGAGCATAAACCACTTTGCAGCCAAGTTGGTAAAAATTGCTGATTTTTGACTATCGATTGTGGCTAAACCGCTAAACAGAATTTGACGTTTAAAAGTTCTTTAGACGCGAAATTTTGTGAGTTTTAATTTTAGAAAGAATACAATTTTCTATAGGTTGCACCGTTTTCGAGTTATAAGCAAAAAACTGAAAAATGTCCTAAAATTTCATGGTTTTTCGGCTCCCAGAAATTGTCGCAAACTTATATAACTTCTATTTGGGATGCTCAAAGTATATTAAAATCATTTCCAGCTTTGTAATATTTTTCGGGAAGCACGGTCTTTTTTTGGACTAATTTGCCTGGGCTATATAGCAGTATGCTGAACATTATATTACTCTGCACGTCCTAATGTATTCTGAGGTCATATAGAATCTATTACTATTACCCAAGTAAGTGTGTAACTGGTAAAATGTTATTGTATCAAGGATTAGTTGCCCTTGGATACGATGATCTGGTCACTTGTCTTTCGTAAATGTACAGTCGGCGTCATGAAAAAAAGCGGGTACGTAAAGGGAGAGAATTCTAGTAAACCATGTGCATTGCATCGATGCAATATAATACTTCATTTCCCCCGAATGTTTTAATGCTTAATGCATAATTATTAGTATATAAAGCTTAATGCATTATGATGATTTACTAAGATACCATTTCCAGCTACTTTGTTTAGCGACTAATTTAAAAGAAATGTCACAATTTTTTTCCTTATTACTTGTTGTCTAACAGACTGTTGTATACATAATTTTCTGCATCTATATTCATATCGAAAAATTATAAATTTATTGTTATAAAATAGACTGATAGTTGACAGTTCAGATAAGAAGTTTGCAATCCTTGTTTTTACCCATTGCTCTTAGTTCTTAAGCATTAATCCTTATGCAAAGCTGGAAATGGTAATAAACGTTGCCATATGAGAAACATTTTTACGCATTGCGCTTAGTTATTAATTATAGCTCTTACGCATTAGGACAATCGCTGGAAATGAGGCTTCAGTTGAAGTATGTTATTTCATCCAACACCGACTCATAAAATATACCTGTTTCTAAGGTAATTTGAAATAACTTATGTATAACATTACTGACACCGTGAGAGAATAATTAAGAAGTCATGGAGGAATTATTACTGATTTTTGAGTTTTTCTAATATAATAAAGGCAAGTTTATAAAATTATTTTATTATTGAAATAATTTAACATTATAAAACTTATTTATTTAAATTAATATTATCATTTATATTAAAAGATACTTATAACCGAGACAGACGACAAAAATTAATGATCTTAACGGTTAGATATAGTATGCACACGCGAACTTGAGAAGATTGACAAATGTCAAATTTGCTCTATTAACAAACCAGAAAATATTGAATGTAGTAAGCTCGTGCTACTTATTGTAATGTACTCATACAGTACAAAACAAGAAGTAATACGTACTTATTTAAGTCAATATTTTCTGGTTTGTTAATAGAAAAAAATTTGAAATCTGTCAATAGTCTCAAGTTCACGTGCGCATACTATATCTAACCGTTAATGATCATTAATTTTTGTCGTCTGTCTCGGGTATTAGGCTATTAATCTTTTCACAATGACAGCTGTAATCTACGGCAGATGAAAACGAGTTAGTGGTTGTTTGTTTCGGAATTAAATTCAAAGATGCTGCTTGTGCCAAAGTGAATATGTTTTAAAGGGTCCTCATTGTCACCCATTTTAATGTATTTTTCTTTCAAATAATTTTCATTAACATAACATAATAATTATTACAGTAATTTTTTTTCGCTAACAATATAATAAAACTAACAACCATTCAATGACTACTATCTAATTTAAAATAGTATGTCACTTGACTTTTCAGTGTCCAACGATGAACGAAAACAAAAATTATTTAAGAAAACTGTTTCATTACACTCGTTTAGAATAAATTAATTGATTCGCACATTATATAGGACTGAAGTAAACTCGTTTTACGTAAATTGTTATAGCTTTAAATGTTATCAAAATTTATCAGCAAATGAACGGCTATTTATTTTATTTAATTATTTTTTAATAAAATACAGATTATGTGTTTACCTGTAATTTGCTGGAGAAGTGGATACACAGTGAACGAAATGATCTCGAAATAACGTCACTGTGAAATAGTGTTCATACCACTGGTATATTGCAGTTAATACTGGAAAAAAAATCTGTTATGGCCAGCATAATACCTCTCGCCATTTTCATTTTATGTTATATACGTATTGTATTGCACTTCGCTATCGAACCGTCGTTTTATAAGAAAAAAAAATTACAGAACTTTACCCAAATATTGTTTTTATTGTATTTAACATGTTTTCTGCACACATACAATTCTAATTATATCTATTTTTCACTGTATGAGGAAGGTCCTAAATGTCAGAGATTCTTCCAATTCTTCCCAGAAAAAGCTTTCATAATGTCACTAAAACAGTTGATTTTTAACACTGACATGTCATTTACAAACTATGTTCTAAACATTTGAATTTCTCAAGTGGTTTCATTACTGCCTTAGCCTATGCGATGTATTGCATTAGATTATTCTATGTATTATAGTGTCTTTATCTCCAAATCTATACAAGATATAATAAAAATTTTAAGTGTATTAGATGGAGAATTTTATGTTCTTCAATGTTTGTAACAACAAATATTTCCAAAAAATTATATTTAGAAGATATTTTTAAAGAAACTATTACTGGTTGTCCAATTGTTACCAAAATCCAGTCACCTCTTCACAGGAATGCCAGATTGAGGAAACTGCAGTTAAATATTTTGTAAGTCTTATAGTTTTTGAGAAACCTTAGCTCCAACATTTACACACACACACATACACACACACACAAAACACACACACACACACACATATATAGACATCGTAAAAATGTTATAATTGGATTATAGACCTTAAAACGTGCTTATTCACTAAAATACCTCTCTTAGCAAGAGGTAAAAATTGATGTAGCCAGCACATTACCTTCCGTCAATTTTATGTATTTTGTACAAAACCCATACTGAAAGTTCCTTGGAAAGGATTTTATATATTTGGAGTTTCCATCAAATTGGTATGGACTGAAGATTTCTACACTGTTGTCAATTTATAGACAACATAGAAAATGCTAAGTTATGAAAAGCGGCAATACTGCAGAGCAAGGGACAGGGTGCAGAGAAAGGAAAAAGTTGAAAATTAATCTATACTAATTTGACGGCGAGTTTAGTGAAATTTTAGCACGGACATGTACTATTACCCAGAAAATACCATACAGAATTTTGCAACAGACCTTTTCATTTTAGCAACTATCTCTTTCTATTTCTGCACATAGTACATACATACATACATACATACATACATACATACATACATACATACATCATCATAAAACTAGTTAAATTGTATTCTAGGGACTTACTTATTCATTAAAAATCAGCCATCGAATTTTTTGATCTTAAGAGAGAGCTTTCCACATACTGTGTTTCACCAATCAGCAATGTTCATAAGAGAAGTGGGGAACAGTCGGCCAACTGTAGTCCCGAAATGTCACTGTGAAAGAGTGTTCATGGCACTAGTCTATGGCAGTTAATACTGATCGATAAAGCGGTTCATATATTGTGTATTGCGTTTAACAAGTTGTAGCAAAATATTTCTAAATCTTACAGAAATTCTAATAGCATTTAACATTCCTCAGATCACTTTTTTTCGCATCAGTGTCATGGACTGTAGTCTTGAATCATATTAAACTAGGCCTTCTGTTCAGTTAACATAACGGAAGGTAAACGATGTGTTACGCACCTATAATACCTAATAGTGTTAATTTAGTATGGCCAAGTATTAATTACGATGAGTTATTATCTATTTTTTATGTCGAAACGTTAAGAGTAAGAAGACAAAAACAACAAATACTATTTGTATACAAAATTGTAAACAATATCTTGAATGTACCTGATATTCTGGCTCAATTAAATTTTTTAGTACGCCCATATAATTCCAGAAGTTGTCAAACTTTTATCAATATTGTTGCTAAGACCAATTATCATCTTAATTCGCCAATTTTTTCAATGTGTTGCACATACAACATGTATTGTGAGGGACTAGATTTTTCTTATACTTTGTCGGTATTTAAAAAAATACTTGACCAAATTATGTAGTTACAATGTTTATTGTTAATTATTGTCGTTATGTTTATGCTACTTTTGTATATTTTTTGGGTATATATCCCGGGTATGTAAATATTTCTATACTCTATGCATTATTAATGTATATTTATTCTGTAATTGGGGGTATCCCTGTTGAATAAATCAATAAAATAAATAAAATAAATAAATAAATAAATAGTAAAATAAATATTTCTATTCACAGGGCCGCTTTACAGAAATTCTCTTAGCATTTAATTTTTTACAACACAGGCTGAATTTCTCTCGTGTCATCGTCTGTGTCATGGTTACAATCAGTGCTTATTTCATAGGCGAAGGAAACTAACCAGTGATGTGCTCAAGCCTAAACTATTTGGATTTTTACTTCTCGCTAAGTGAGGTATTGGAATCATGCTACATCGCGTATCCAGATTTTAGTGGAGAAGCACGTTTTAAGATCCATAGAATCCGATTATAACACTTTTACGATGATGTCCGTGTGTGTGTGTATATGTGTGGATGTGGGAATCACGGTTTCTCAAATACCATAAGACTTAAGACATGTTTAACTGCGGTTTCCTCAATCTGACATTACTGGGAAAGGCTGATATTTTTTCTTTTTGAAAATTTATGTTCATATATTAAAGCATATGAAAATTTCTATCCAATACATTTGTTTCTTTTTATTATATGTTCTATAGAGTTAGAGATAAAGGAATATAAATATATATGTTGTCATTAGGGACGTAGCCACGTGTGGGCCAGTATGGGCCTGGCCCACCCTGCAAAACCTGTGGCCCACCCACTGGCCCACCCGTTTCAAAAATCAAGTGAGAGAAAATAGTTCACACACATTATTGGAACTGCATTTCTCATTCCAAAACAATAATGGCATTTATAGTAAAGAGACTAATATTATTTTATTGTACATTACAAAGCAGGTATATTTATAGAACATCTATTCAATGCATTTCATCATTTCAATAGAACGAACAAGTTGGCATTAATTTTATATATGGGTATAGTATATATAAGATATATGGAACTGACTTATGCCTGTTTTATAGCCTTTTATTGAGGGTTGGATAGCTTATGCCCAGTTGCAGAAACGTTCATCATTTCCTTGTTCAATTAGCGGACCACCAAATTGAACAAATTCGAATCAGTTTTCTTGGCCTTATCATATTTAAATAATTGCTGTCAAAAACTCGAGTTGCATTAGTTCGTTTTCATGAACCGTTAATTAATCAAGGAATTGATGAACGTTTCTGCAACCGGGCATTATTGTTATAAAGTATTTCAACTTGCAGACATTATTTGAAGGGAAGGAATTTGGCTGTATTAGAAAATTATTGTTTGTGTTTAAAGTTTTCATATGAATTTATTGAAATGCCTCTAATATTTGAATACGAGTACTTGAATAAATAAATTTTAAAATATAAATAAATAAAATTTAAAAATATTAAATAAGCTTAATCTTACAAATTAACATGTTATAATACGTATGTATATGCTTCACAAATTGTATGACTAAAATCAAATTTTGATTATTTGTGGTCTAATGAAAAGGTAAGGAGCAGTACAAACCTTTCCGATTACTGGTGTAACGGCGACGAGGGACGCTGTCCCTTCTTGGTCGCCATTTTGTAATGACGTCCCTGCTCGTTCTCCATGCTGTCAAAGGGTTTGCTCGGGCGCCAATCAATCGGAAACACAGCACAAGGAGAGATGGTCGATTCTGTAAAGGACGCTCTCATAGCGTCGATGAAAAGGATGGCTTGAACGCCAAAAAGTGCTCGGGTAGCTTAGTGGAGACAGAGTTCGGCTTTTGACGATGAAATCAATTGCAATCATTTTTAATATTTTATTAAAATAAATTTAAATGAGAAGTAATATATAAAACAAAGTAAAGTAACAATCGTTGGCATTCTATTGGCAAATAATGATACAAATGAACCAGCGATACTTGTAGGATATTTTCTCTACTATGCAAGATCAACAATGAACGGGCAACAATGGCACACACCAAGATTGCGGGAACACGCTATGAACGAGTAACACGGTACGGTTACAGTGTTGTCACTTTAACAACACTCATTAACAATCGCGATTTCAACCTAAGACAGTGTTGGCACACACCAACACTCATTGACAATCGCGATCACGGCAAACAGTGGCCAACACCACTGCACGAAAACAACCGGCTACACCGGTACGGTACACCTTCTGCATTCTCTCACGAGCTGCCGGCACACACCAACAGCACTGAGTTGGAGGCAGCCAAGGTCATCGCCAACTCGCTCACCCGGCCCTCACCAGGTTCGCAGAAGACGGCACACACCGTCTAAGGCTCGTTGTAGAGCTAACGCTCCCTTGAGAAAGCACACACTTTCTGCCTGAAACTAACGTTCGAGCTCCTATTTATACCCCTAAAAACCGTTAAAAATATCAAAAAAGGTTCAAACATGTTTTTAGTCATCCTGCAAATTCTCGCTAAGTTTGAATAAAAATATAAAAAATATCTAGCGTGCTGGTCAAGCGCACTAACCACTCGACCACACAATAGCTTACAGATTATGAACAATTTTATAAACATTAGTAGCTATAATCAAAATACAACAATACATTTTGCAACAAACGACATACCATATAACCAAACAATTATATTGTATGCGTAATTCAAAACAATACAAACCAATGAAAAAATGAAAAACAATATTATTACTTGTGGGATTTGAACTTTGATTTAAATAATCAAACTTTAGCAAAAAACTGACATTCTACCCACAAGGCTAAATCTAGTGACCATCGTCACACTGGCCCACCCAAATATTTTTTGGCCCACCAGCTGGCCCACCCTACAAAAATATCCTGGCTACGTCCCTGGTTGTCATTACATTTATTAGTTAACCTCACAGTCCATGGAAAACAAGTGGAAAAATTAAAAGTTTGTAGTTGACAGATACATGTCAGTGTCAAAAATCAAAGACATAACTAAATACTTTTCTGGGAAGTACATTTACGGCCGATTTCACCACCGATTCCTAAACCGTTGCCTAGCAAGGAATTTCCTAAATTTAAGAACTTCCTAAACTGATACTTATACATTTTAGATTTCACCAAACAAAGCAATGCCCAGCTAGGAATTACTTACGTAGGCATCGGATTGTTAGTTACTTTTGTGAATTATATTTGCACACTGGAAATAAATGAATAATTTTTATAATTTATTACAC
This sequence comes from Ophonus ardosiacus, assembly GCA_943142095.1. Lineage (NCBI taxonomy): Eukaryota > Metazoa > Arthropoda > Insecta > Coleoptera > Carabidae > Ophonus > Ophonus ardosiacus. The sequence continues at coordinate 40,726,767 of OW964823.1, forward strand.
TTGTCAATTGTATTTGTCAACATTGACATTGGAAATTATGTGGAGATATTATCAATATTATGTTGAGGTATACAAAATAATTAATTTTTTAAAGAAATTTCCTTTACATATATTTATTTATAAATTTGTATTACAGAAGTGGAAATTATAGTTGAAACAAGAAGAGAAAAATATAAATGGCAACATATAGAATAAATAATACAAAAACAGAAACTGAATCCTATGATTTCAAGAAAAAATTTAAAATATGACAACCGGAACGCATATTTGTGATATTTAGCTCTATAGCATTTTTGTAGAAATTAATTATATGTGAATACCCAATTTAATTTCCCAAAATGTAAAATAAAGAATAAAACCGATATATTTATGTATTTACTAATTAATTTTATATCATGTAAACTCGTATAGGTATATAAAATTCTATTTTCTAATGAAAAAGACATTTTTTCCAAAATCATTTTTCATCACAGAATTGAAAACAATTTGTTCTTTCTTTTCTATCTTGTGCATGTCTTTCTATTTCTTCGCTATAAATATTTCATAAAATTGTACAATTTTCATTTTGAAGTGTCAGCAGTCCAACGTTAGGAAATACTTAGCGATTTGGGCATCGGAAAACAAATATTAATATTGTTTATTTTCTTATTAATTAAACAGATATTTTTGTGAAAAGAATTCGGTCCGGGTTTTTAAAATTTGTTAAAATAAAAGTTCAAATTACAATTTTAACATTTTACTAGTCTGGTGGGATTCTCAATACCCAAAAATACTATTAAAGTAGATAAGTCAGTAATTGTTTGCATCATATTATTAAAGCTGAGAACTCCGAACTTTAAAATAATGCTTAAATTTTGATGCTTTTATTTCTACAAGAACTGCAATTCAAAAATAGAAAATTAGTGAAAATATTCAAATATCTCATATGCAGTTTGCTTCGATCAGAACAAAACTTGTACTGATTTTTATACAAGTAGTTTTTAATTGTGACGAATTTTGTATTGAAAGGACTGCGACTGATAAAATATTGTTAACTACAAATGGAAAAGTATTTTGTCTCAATTGGGGTTCATATGTCTCTCATTATACTGTTTCTATTAATTTATTTTGATAAAATTGTCCTTATTTTTATTTTCATAGTAGCCGATGATTTTTTTTTTTTTAAAAAACAACTATTATATTTGAAATATACCAGAAGTTAATATATAATAAATATTATAAATTAATGTGGTTTAATAGTTATGATACAAATAATTTTAACAGGTATTTCACTACTTCGGGTACAAACTTTAAGGTCATGGTAACAACCAAAACGAAGAAATAATCTTAATCAACGTAACTTTGATCTTCAACTGTTTACGACAAAGAAGCCATTTTGTATTAGAATCGAAGAAAAAAACTAATAAGATAGTGGATGAAACAAAATTTAGTCTATGCCAGTAAATTACTAGATTTTTTTAAAGAACAAAAGTTCATCTAAGATGACCTCTTAAATGTAAACAAAAAAGTTTTATTTAATCGAAGACGTAACTGTTAGGCTGGTAATCTGAGCTCGCGATTAAGCCCGACTAAGCAAGCGACTAACTAGTCACCCGCCTAAAGTATATTGTAACATTATATTAGTCGGGCGACTACTAGCTAGTAGATGCTAGTAGCTTGCTTATTCGGGCGCTTAAAAATCCAGCCTTATAGTTTTCGACATAGCAGAGGTAAACACCGTAAGAATGTTTCACTGCTTCATATCTCGGGAACTAGTGAAGATCGGACCCATGTTGATAAAGTTTATTTTACTCATTTTGGTCAGTACTATATGCCCTTAATGTTTATACCGGAAGTTGTGAAACATCCTGTATACTTCAGTTATACAGATTATAAAAATAAATAAACAATGCTAAATTTAATTTCAAATATTTACTCCAAATTAATATACTGTTTATTACCAGAAAACATTAACTCCTTACATCAAAGAACAATATAGTTAAGAAGTTAATCATAAGTGTTAATATACAGTCTTGCCAAGGCGTAAAATTAGTTTGCTGATAACATGTTATGTTGTAATTAGTCTAATAAGCTGTAATATAATACAGATAATTACATGTAGAAATCCGTCTCTAATTAAGTGATTGGGTACATAATTTAAGATATTATAGTCACGATTAATATTCAATATTCATTAGCACTTAGTGATTTTGTGTACCACATAAATGGATATTTAATTTAATGTCATACACGCACATGCAAAATAAATGGATTCACATACGTATACTTATATTCTGATTAATCAGTACCTTCCTAGTCTAACTGAATAGACAAATCAATTACAATTTATTTAAAAATACTAGGCTACAATAAAGTAAATTGTATTTTATAATGTTTAAAGATTAAACTAATTATTAAATTGGTTATTTTTTTAAATAATTTGACACTTACTTTTATTATCCGTATTAACGCGTATAGTAATTTTCAAAAAAAATATATCCCACTCATAAGCATAAATGCATGTAACTACACACAAATTCTTTGGTTTATATACGTACCTACATTCAGTTTAACAAACTTCGCATAAAAAATCGATCTTGAGAATAAACAGATCGGTATATTTTTTGCGATTGTATTTCTATGGACATATATTTGTCTTACTAGAATTATAAGTGTACTTATACCGAAACGTCGATTTAGTAAGAATATATGTATGAGATTTCGAGTAATTATAGTTAACACTGCACTGATAAAAAAATTATTCATTTAGTAAATATAACATTCATTTCTTGAAAGTCATCTGCTCTATTTATAATGAAATTCCTTTATTGGCTACTTTTAAGCACAGAGTAACAAATATAATTTTTTGCTGCTTAGTTACTGTGACAATTGTTTGCTCATTTCCCACGGTTGGTTCAAATAAAAAGATTTCGCAGTTTCTACAAAGCAAATACGTGTACAGCGTTTCATTTAAGAATTGGTTTAAGTGGGGAAATAAACTGCTTTCTGATTGGACAGGCTACACCGAGTTCATAAGAGCGAAAAAATTGTTAGCTCTTAGATGACAGATATAAATAATATTTAACCATATTTTTGAATTTGTAATTTTTAATATTCGGATAGTAAACATTTTTACTGACAAAAATATGTAGTTGTAACAAATTTTGTTTTCACTACAGTGCATTCCAATTATGAAAATAGCATTGGCATAGATAAGGAAATAAACTCTGCCCTCTCTGACTGACCAAAATGGATACCAAGGCTCTTTGAAAAGCGTTGTTGGCTGTTGCTTGCATAAATTTAAAAGTAAAAATAAGGGTGGTTGTGCAGCTTCAAATTACCATAACACCAATAAAAAATATTGGAAATTATATATTTTCCCTATGGGTAACCTAGAAAATATTGTAAATGACTTCATTTTGACAAGATTAATTTCTTTCATAAAATATAAAAGTGACAGTTAACTACCAGTACCTATAGCATCTTCTTTTACGTAAAATGTTCGTGTAAAGGCCAAACGTTTATCTGTTAATAAAGTTTTATATTTTATCTATTAATTTTTGTTTCGGCAATATAAATTTTAATTGTCTATAATTGCATTTCAATCAATATTTCCTTTGTAAGAATTACATAATTCACAATTTTACTTTCATTATTTTATTCTGTTTCACAATAATCTACAAAATTTACAATTTACCTAAACAGCCAAGCTTTTATTTTCAATATCATTTCAGTTGTTAAAATAAAATGGTATCGTAAAGTAATCAAATAATTCTATAACATAGCTATAAAATAGAACAATTGTGCGGCACTTTTAAGGGATAAAGAAAAATTAATTAGAATAACGATTTAATAAGACTTAGGCTTAAAAGAAATTATTTTTAAAAGAAATTTATGATTAAATAGACGAATAATTTTATAGGATCATTTTAAATAGAGTACTCTAATGTATTAAAAATGAAAGTAAAAAAAGTTATAACATTTTGGATTTTACTATATAACCGACAGATGACTTTTATAACGAATTTTGTCTATATATGTACCTACTTAACTATACCTTTAAGATGAAGCAGGTTTTCTGACATAGACACGTTGTTAGATATCTTATTTGTTTTAATTTTATATGTATAGTGGATTTACAAGTTTTCTATTTCTTTTTATATTACTAACAAATGTCATCAGTTCCTCCTACATCACTTCCGATAAAATTCAAGTTTTCAGGTAATATTAAAAATTCATACTCCTTATATTAAATAAATAAATTTCACTGATCAACAAAATTCGGGGAATACTTTTTCAGCCGTGCAGTATTTTTGAAATAAAAGAAAAGCAAATATCAACTACGGTATATTGTTCTTTTAACATTTCATAACAAATATGTTCTATTTTAACCCTTAACTTTTATTTTATTAAGCTAATCAAAGAATTCAGAAGATCTCCAAAATCAATATGTGTTATATTGTAATAAATATTATGTTACAACCGAGCATTATTAATAATAATAATTAATTAATTAAATTAATAAAAATTAATAATAACGCGATTGCCTTCCCTTAGCATTAATTACAGCTTGGCATCGTCGAGACATACTTAGTAGAACGGGAGCCCAGCTATCAAAAGTAACGTGATAAAGTACAAAAGGTTTGAACATGGGGTAGGGTTCGGATTGGCTTCCCATACAAAAATAATCATGTCTTACAAATCGGACCGGAGGCTATACGCCGTGGTAGTATTTTCAAAATTTAAAAAAGACAAAAAATTACGTGATGAGGTACATTCAAATTTTTTGTGTCATTCAGTGCGGGCTTGTGTCTAGTTTACTAATATATTTTGTAAGACATCGAAATCGGGGGCTTTTCACATGTAAGACACGAAAGAAAATTTCAAAAAAGGGACGAAAATTACGTGATAAGGTACATGAAAACTTTTTACGGTATTTTATGCACTACTAACCAAAGATCACGAAAACACTTTGTAAGACATAAAAATTGGGGGCTTAATGCATTTCAGACAACCAATAGTCAAAATGGTGTCCAAAAACTACATCATGAGGTACATTAAAACTTTTTGTGTCAATCAATGCGGATATTTGCCTAGTTTGCTAAAATTTGTTTTAAGACATTGATACCAGGGGCTTTTGAGTTTTAAGACGCGAACCAAAATTTGAAGAAGGGCCGAATACTACGAGATAATTGCACCTTAACAATTTTTGCTCAAACACGCTTTTACATGGAGAAAATAAAACAGGGTCTATATTTTTGATACCTTGGGTGGTTTATCTGAGCTCTTTGGTGTACTAGATTTGAAAAAGATGTTTAGACGAACTTTTCTGAGATCTTCACAAGTTTTTTTGCCCATAAATTTCACATATAAACCGTTCCAATGATTTTGATACTTCATTTTACTTATAGTTCCCAGGGATATAAGTGCGTCTTGATACACGCTGTTTTGTGACATTATTTTGATTGGTCTTACTTTTCCTTTTCGGGAAAAAGCAGCTGTCCTGTCACAACCAGGTAATGGAGTCCTGGTAAGGTTTCACATACGTAGTTTAGACTTAAAGCCCAAAATTATTCGACGATATGTAATATGTATATTAATTTGATTTTTGGCTTTAATAAATATCCCAGTTCTTATTATGCAAGCAGTTTTTTACCTCGCGCTAAGAGAGGTATTGGATTCATGCTAAAAATCACATATCCAGATTTTAGTGAATAAGCACGATTTAAGGTCCTTATTAACAGATTTTAACATTTTTACGATGTCTGTGTGTGTGTATGTGTGTGTGTGTGTGTGTGTGTGTGTATGTTGGAGGGAAGATTACTCAAAAGCTATAAAACAGGAATAAAATAAGAATTGTAATACCCAATTTTGTACTTATTCATGCCTTTAAAAGTTTTTCCGTTTGTCTATTTGTAGTATTGGGTAATTTTTGACCTGAATTTTTTTTTTGTTTATCTTAAAAGCAAAAGCCCCCGGTCTTTGTGTCTCAAAAAAGTTTTCGTAATGTTTAGATTATAGTGCATAAAAAAATCGCAAAAAAATGAATGGACTTTATCTCGTAGTATTCGGCCCTTTTTCAAATTTTGGTTCGTGTCTTAAAACTCAAAAGCCCCTGGTATCAATGTCTTAAAATAAATTTTAGCAAACTAGGCAAATATCCGCATTGATTGATACAAAAAGTTTTAATGTACCTCATGATATAGTTTTTGGACACCATTTTGACTATTGGTTGTCTGAAATGCATAAAGACCCCGATTTTTATGTCTTGCAAAGTGTTTTCGTGATCTTTCGTTAGTAGTGCACAAAATACCGCAAAAAGTTTTCATGTATTTTATCACATAATTTTCGTCCCTTTTTTGAAATTTTCTTTCGTGTCTTACATGTGAAAAGCCCCCGGTTTCGATGTCTTACAAAATATATTAGCAAACTATACACAAGCCCGCACTGAATGACACAAAAATTTTGAATGTACCTCATCACGTAATTTTTTGCCCTTTTTTAAATTTTGAAAATACTACCATGGCTTAAAGCCCCCGGTGTGATTTGTTTGAAATGGTCAAACCTTTTGTACTTTATCACGTGGCTTTTGATAGCTGGGCTCCCCGTCTATAGAATTAGATGTCTTACCACATCTTGCGGAATATTTCTCCATTCTTCCAAAAGAACCTCAGCCAAATCCTGAAGAGTCCGAGGACGTCTGTCAAGTAAATCCCAAACGTGCTCAATAGAATTTAAATCTAGTCTAATAGATGACCACTCCATCACTTGAATATCTTGTTCTCAGAGAACACGTATTGCTATCCTACAATTATCCTGTTGCAGGATGAGTCCATCACCAAAATTGTTTGAAAATGATACAACCTGTTCTCGGAGAATTACCTCAACATAAATTTGTGAGTTGAGATGTTGGGTAACGATAGAGGTCCTCAACAGCGGTATCTGTTGAGCCGGAAAACACACCACACGCGACTTACACAGAATACGTCGGTTTCTACACAGCAGTTCCCGTCTTCACTCATCGACTTAGACGGAAATACTCTCGGTTTCACAGCGACTTCTCTCGACAACCCGACTGACTGGTTTTGGCGTTCGGGTCCTGCCTTTAGCTCCCCAGTGTTGAGTTTGCCCAAGTAGAGCGTTCGAACTATTGATGAGAGAAGCCGCGAGGCTCGACTCTGGCGTTTGCATTGAGTGCAACGCCTTATATGCACAAAAATTCGCAAAATCCGGTAAAAACCAGTATTTTTAGCAGTGGGAAATTAACTTTAATTCTTTAGCACTTGGTAGCGCTTTAAAGCGTAAGAACGAAGGCATGAATTTAATAAAAATTATACTATTATTATTATTATTATTATTGTCGGGAGGTGGTTCATTCTTGCCCCTGTACTGCGACCTATCTGGTCTATTGTACCCTCCGTGTTTCCTCCTATTCTAGGAGCCCTGTATGTTTTGTAAACTCCAAGATTTTCTTTAGACTAATGTCTTTTAGTGTCTCAGTGTGCAATTTCTTTGCTCCTAAAAGACTATGTCTGCTTGCCATAAATGCTTCGCAGTGACATATTAAGTGTTCAGGGGTTTCATCCTCTTCTCCACATCCTCTGCATGTTGGTTCTTGTTTGAGGCCCAACCTATGCAAATGTTTATTTAATTGACAGTGTCCTGTTACCAGTCCTGTTATTAGTCTGACATCTTGCTTGCTCATTACAAGTAAGTTGTCTGTTCTTTTCTTGGATGGCTCATTCAGGAAGAGCTTGGAATGTCTTTGGCCTGATGTGGCTGTCCAATGCCGTTTGTGCCATTGCCAAAGCAAAGTATTAAGTTCTTGCTTAACTGTTTGCGCAGTTATTCCGCAAGCAGGTTCTGGTCCTATAAAAGGTATATTTGTCCCATCTTTTACAAGATGGTCGGCTGCCTGGTTTCCTTCAATTTCTGAATGTCCGGGTACCCATATCAATCTTAATTTATTCGTCGCTCCTAAGGCATTCAATCTGTGGATGCAGTCCAGAATTAGTCCTGAGCCTACCTCACACGAGTTTAGTGCCTTAAGTGCGGCTTGGCTGTCTGTTACTATGGAAGTTTTTCTCCAATAGTAATTGCACGCTGGTTAAAATTCGTGTACTTCTGCTTGGAATACTGTTGCATTTGTCCCAAGTCCAACCGATTGGTTGTGTCTTAGTCCCTTTGCTCCATGTATTCCAGCTCCGGTTCCATTGGTTGTTTTGGAGCCGTCTGTATAGATGACTATGTCGTCTCTTTCCACTGGACTTTGAGAGTGTTCCCATGCATCCCTTTCAGGAATTATTATCCTGTAAGTTTTGTCAATGTTGTACATTTTGTTGATTCTATCAGGCACCATTTGTAAAATGGAGTGCTTGTGCATCTCTGTGTAAATTTCAGAGTGTCCATTTCCGCATTTATCCTCTTTTGAGAAAATTTTTATCCTATATGCTCCGCTCATTGCCCTTGATTTTACAACTAAGTGTAGTGGGGGCAAGCTTAACAGAGTTTCCATTGCCGATGTTGGTGTGGTTGACATAGCTCCTGTAATCCCTAAGCAGGCTAGCCTTTGTACCTTGCTGAGTGCATCTTGACAGTGCTTTGTCTTTGTTCTTTGCCACCAGGCCAGGCTGGCGTATTCTATGACGGGCTTGATCATTACTGAATAGATCCAGTACGTCATTGCTGGTGATAGTCCCCAGGTTTTTCCAAACATTCGCCGACAGGCCCACAAGGATCTAATGGCTTTGTTTGTTGTTTTGTCCACATGAGATTTGAATGTCAGTCTTTTATCTAGTGTTACTCCTAGATATTTGACTTCTTCTCCTATCATGATTTCTTTTCTATACAGATATAACTGTTTTAGTCCATCAAGTTTCCTCCTTCTTGTGAATGGTACAACTGTGGTTTTTGTCGGGTTTACAGACAATCCCTCTTTGTTGCACCATTTTTCAACAAAATTTAGGGCTCCTTGCATCAATTCTGATACCGTTCCCTCAAATTTGCCTGTGACCAGTATAGTTACATCGTCTGCGTAGCCGATGGTTGTATATCCTGCCTCATTCAGTTCCCGTAGGCGTTCGTCCACAACGAGGCACCACAATAGGGGTGAAAGGACTCCGCCTTGCGGACATCCCCGCATGGCTTGTACCCCTACAGTCTGCTTGTTTGAGGAGGCAAAAATTTCTCTTTTTTCCAGCATGTTAGAGATCCATCTACATACTGTAGGATGTACTCCTTTCCTAACAGCTGCTCTATTTATCGATTGGAAGGAGGTGTTGTCAAACGCCCCCTCTATGTCCAAGAATGCTCCAAGAGCAACTTCTTTTCTATGTAGTGTTTTCTCTGCTCGGCGAACGACTTCGCAGATTGCCATTTCGCACGATTTTCCTGATTGATAGGCATACTGATATTTATGGAGAGGAAGTTTCCTCAGCACAGTAACCCTTGTATGCCTCTCAATTAGTCTTTCCAGTAGTTTAAGGAGGAAAGATGTTAGGCTTATTGGCCGAAATGATTTCGCTTGGGCGTATGTATCTCGCCCTGGTTTGGGTATAAATACGACTTTGACTTGTCTCCACATTATTGGTATATATGCTAGTGCCAGACTGGCTCTAAACATTGTACACAATATGGGTGCCAAGTGATCTATTCCCTGCTGTAACATAGCAGGTACAATACCATCCTTTCCTGGAGATTTGAAGGGCAGAAACTTTCTAACTGCCCATTTAATTTTCTCTTGATTAACCACTTGTTTGGCAAGTGTCCAGTCATCCTTAGTGGTCCTAGTGTAGGACCCAACCAAGTTTTGCCGTTGTTCCCATCTAGTTTGCGTAAGACTTACTGATTGGGGAAAATGTGTCTGCAGTAAATGCTCCATCGTTTCTTTTTCCCCTTCAGTATACTCACCAGCCAAGCAGTCCCTCTTTTTCTTTTAGTAGGGCTCTTTGGAGTCTAGCACCTTCAGGTATCTGTTCAAGTTCCTGGCAGTACTTCCTCCAAGAGTTTCTTTTAGCTTTCCTTACGGCTTTGTTATACTCGGTTAGTGACGTTCTATAAACGTCCCATTCTCCGGTTCGTTTTGCTCTGTTGAACAACTTTCGTGTTTCTGTTTTCAGACGGGACAGTCCCTCATGCCACCAAGGCACCCTTCTTGAGGTTCTTTTCTCCCGCTCTGGGTAACTGGCTTCGAAAGCTGCTTTTACCGCTTCACGGAGGTTATTTTCCATGAGTTCTAGTTCTGCTGGGTTTCCTGCTCTAGGAGGGCAGTTTTCCAGTTGAATTTCTAATTGTTCCCTGTAAAGGTTCCAGTTAGTTCTTTTCGGATCTCTGTACGGTACAGGAGATATGTCGTCTGATTCTACTTCGAATCGTATATATCTATGATCAGAGAGCGACGGCTCGTCTAATACATGCCAGTTTTTTACTGTGTCGCTTGCGTACACAGTACCTATAGTTATGTCAATTACCTCCCTTCTTGTTCTAATTACGAAGGTCGGTTCATTGCCTTTATTTGCTACTTCTAAATTATTCGCTAACAAATATTCAAGAAGAGACTCACCCCTTTTGTTGGTATCAGTGCTGCCCCAGACAAGATGGTGTGAGTTGGCGTCGCACCCGACAAGAATTTGCCAGCCTTTTGTGTGGGCTCGCTCCACCAGTCTGCGAAGGCCTCCCGGTGGTGGATCGCCTGGTTGGTCATAAGGCAGGTACGCGGATCCGAGCACAAACTCCCTCTCGCACCCTGCCTCTGACGTCACCAGGCTTATTACAACAAGGTCTCTGTAACATAAGTCCCATAATGGTGTAACATTTAAATTTTTCTTAACTAATATGCAGGTTCTGGGTATAGTGGCAGAAGTATCAAAAATGATTTTTCTCCCACTTCCCCTAAGACCCTTAATTACGCCGTTGTAAGTCCAAGGTTCTTGGACTAAGGCCACGTCAATGTCGTGTTTTGTCATGTAGGCACTGAGGGCATACGATGCCGCTTTACAGTGCTGTACGTTAATTTGTATTATCTTCAAGAAGGCACTTACCTACTGAGTACTGGTGGAGGGTTGAGGGTTCTCCGATGTCCCCTCAACCTCCATCTTCTCCGTTTCGTCCTCGGCCCCGGCTTCGCCCTCCTTCTTCTTGGCCAGGGCTTTGAACTGAACTCGGGAGAAGTTCAGGTACGGTCGGTGACCGCAGACGTCCATGGCGTCCCAGGAAGTTTGGTCCATCAGGACAATCAGTTGTTGTCCCTTTGGATCCTCCTTCCGGTCCACTATCCTCCAGGTCGAGGTTTGGATATCCTTATTTTGGATCTGGAGGCGATCCAAAATCTTCTCAGGTTCCATTGCTGGCCCCGGTATCCACACCATCGCTCGCACTGGCTTGAGAAGGTTCTTCGCCTCAACGAATTGAAGCGTCGCCCCTTCCAACGGTGTCTCATTGCGCAACAACCCGCCTAACCAGTCCAGTGTGGCCTGGTCACAACAAGTGATGCGCAGAGTCCCGTCCCGGTGCCTGCAATCTGTGAACCTTGGATGGACCTCCCCAGTTTTCACCAAGTCGATCTTCTCCAAGATCCACATCTTCAACTTCCCTGTCTGCTCCTCCGTCAGGGAAATGCCCAGGTCCTGGTGGGTGATCGCCATCTTGAACCCGGTCATTGCGTCTTTGAAGGAATGGGCCACGTTTGTAGGCCCTTTAACCTTTTTCACGGGTCTGTCCTTGGGCGTACTGCCATCCGACCGGTGTCGCTTTAGCGTCCCAGTCGTGGCAGGCCCTTCTCTTACAGCCTTGGTTGGAGGTTGCTTGGAGCCCCCTCCTTCCTTAGCTTTTTTTAGCTTCCGGCGAGCAGCCCCGGAGAGCTTTTGCCTTAGAGGCTTGGAGTCTCCGGTACCTGTTTCACCGGAGGGATTGGTTGGAGCCCCTGAGTCCTGCTTGGAGTCCTCGGTGCTGTTGGGTTTTGTTCTCTGGTCACTCATTGTTGTTCCCACGAGTAGCTAGGGAAAGGGTGGTCAGCCTCGGCAGAGCCCCGCAGTACCGAGGTAAGGCCTTGATACAACCGAGTGCGACCCGGTGCTCGGAGGTGTTGCCAGTAATGACTGATATTCTATTCAGCCACGCATCCCATCGGCCTAGTCTACCCCACCTTGGGATTTAGGATTTTTATTGAGGTTTTCTCCTCTTGGACCAGGCGGTGAAGCCAAGTCCCCCCGCCCCTTTTCTACCCCGCGAGACATGTCCACAGTCAGTAGAGAGGAGCATGGTTTTACGGGAGACACACCTACCAAGGTAGTAGCTCTCCGGCACCGTTTTGAACACCTGGTGCAGTACCCTTAGCCACGACACGACAGCCGGGTTAGGTGTATGACCCAGCCCGGTCAATCCGAGCCGTCGTAAATCAGGGCGCGACACAGAGGAGTTTTACATCCCGGTCGGCCCATAGATAGTTCACGTCTCGGATCTCCCGGACAAGGTTTTCGCTACCTCCGTTTGCCACCTCAAACAAGTCGAGGGCCCAGGGACCACGACGAGGACGTGGAGGTTACCTTGAAAGTTTCGAGGAAGTACTGCAATACCTCGAAAGTTAGTGACGTCGTTAGACAGCCTAACTGGTGCCAACACCACTTTCCTTGGTCCCTCCCAAAATTATACTACTCGTGATTTGTCATATTTCAGCTAGAAAATTAACAATACATAAAATTAACAATAATAAAATAATGTTACAAATAAATATTTATTTCGGCGTGAAGATGGCTCGGAATAAACAGTCGAACCTCACAGCACAATTCACGTTGAACCTTGAACAGCTGCCAGTTAATCGGACGCAGAAAGGTTGTTGTTGATATGCAAACATTTCTGTAAAACATAGTTCAAACAATAAAAACAATATATATAACAGTGACTAAACAATGTTGAATGTTCCCTGGAATGTCTCTCACACTGTGATGGCTCCAAAACCGGTTTCTGCGTCCTCCAACAGGGTATGTCGTGGATCTGTGCTAGTCAACAGTGAGTTTTAGGTTACATCTGTTCTAGATAACGGAAAACTAGCTGACTTGTGGCTCTAGAACTTGCTTCAAATATGATTCGTGGATTATTCTCGAACAGGTAAGTCATATTTGAGTATTTTACAATGTTATAAACAACGTATATTACAGGATATACGTTTCTCAACCTTCTAACTACGGCTGAACATCTGGAGATTTTCAAGCCGAGGGAAAACCCTTTCTGTACGAAAAAGCACTTCGTCACATAGAATTCCGCATTATAACCACTTTAAACTATTTTGTTTTAACATTAAAAGCTCAGTACTGGTAGCACACACTTTAGAATTCTATCAAAGAAAGCAGGCGATTGCGATTTTACTTTTACGAATCTTCGTAGCATGCACTTTAGAATTCTATATTCGCTTTTTCTTTCGGAAATTTTTGGATTCTATACTATTAAAAAATATTTTGACAGTTGTATATAATAAATGCATAAATTATATATAAATTGGCTTTGAATAGGATTGTGGCAAAATAATGACGTTACTATGACACTTTCGCCTCGAGTCGTACGCTTGCAGGCGATTATTTTGAGATACGTATGCTACCAAATTTTCGTTTCGTGGCGAAAAGCGAAAACAAATGCCTCATTTTCTAGAATTTTAAAACGCGTGCTATCGCTACAGATCTTGTTATAAGAATAATTACCAGAAAAATAAACATGTTACAGGTAAATTCGTACTTTATGCGGCGCCGATGAGCATGAATGGCTGCCTTTTAAGAACCACTGTTAGATTAGATGTCGCGTTCAATATTTAAAATTTAGTGCTAGTTGACTTGACGTATCTATACAACTCCGGATAGCTAGCGAAAAGCTCTTCTTTGACAATAATTTTGACATTTGGCATAAAATATAGCAACACGCGTGATTTATTAAATTACTACACATTAACTTCAAGGTGTAGCAGTGTCATCGTATGGTCTCATAAAACCATAAAATCTAATTCCGCCTAAATAATATCGTCATTTAGTGCATATAAATTTAATATTTACATATCAGGGTGCAATTTCGGACACTGCACAAAAAACTAAAAATTATCATCTGTCAAATAAAATTAATTGAAATACCAAATATTTAACTATATTTTTGATTTTTATTTTGTAATTTTAATATGCAGGCATTGTTATTTTTATAGGTAATGGACATAGTCTGGTTATACGAATACAAAATTTAAATTATTTATTTAATGTATTTAAAAATGGTCTAATCTTAAAAGCCATCTGCTATATTCTGAACTGAAACGCTGTGAATAATAACTAAAATAATACTTTTATTTCAATTATTCACTTTCATGAACGGGTAAGTTTATTTAACACTCTCCTTTCGTTTACTCGTATGTGTTATTAAAACTTTAAAATTATAATGAAATTTCTAAAAACAAAGTAGTGTGACATATTTTATCTTTATTGTCACGATTACATTACATTGCTTACTTATAAGTAGAAAGAAATAATTGAATAAAGTAAACAAACAGGATTGCACAATTCGCAATATTATTCGCGCATATTAACAACTCAACAGGAAATTCGGCTAATATTGAAACTGCTATTACTGCGCTACTTAAATCATAATTACCAATTCCTCTAGACATCCGAAGACTAATTACATTTACTCACTCCGCTAGTGTAAGTTATGAATTACGATTTAAATCAGTTAGGAAACTACGTCTGCAAATAACGCTTTGCACTGCAGCGCCGCCTTCGCCGAATGAATGCGTCGCGACGGCGTGCACGTGACTGTACCTACAGTACAGACATTTCCGCTTCCGGAGCTGACGCCCGGAGAAAAGACGTGTACCGGAAACCGCACCGCGAGCAAGAATTAAAGATTAATTTCCGTGAATGCTGCAACAGAGGTGACAGATGTTGCCGCCGGAATGTTTTCAGAATAACTTTAAGTACATTATAAGCAATTTTCAACCTAAGATGTTACACTCAATTGATACAGTTCTGTCATAAAAGGGTTTTCTTCATACTGTCAACTTTAATTTTGTATTTTTAATGACGGTTATAAATTATCATATCTTTTAACTTCTGTGGGTTAGCAAATATTTTATATGGAACAGTTCAGGATTAGCCTAATATACAAGTTTTAAATTATCATTAACACAGTAGTATATTGCTACGTATAAATTCTTTATTTATTTATTTATTTATAGATGTACAAGGGTGTAATAGTTTTTAGAAACATATATTTTTTAGGACAAATTCAGTTTAACTTTTCTAGATAGACTTGTGACTAGTCACGTTTATTATAATTTCGACAGGTTCGGTAAATTTTTCCTTTAAAATATCACTCAAAACTACAGACGGATTTATAGCAATAATTATACCCGAGGGAGGTTTAGGGATCGTGCTAAAAATCGAGATTTTAGTTTGGTAAATGACCACGTTTTAAAGTCCGTAAAATAACTTACAGCGAGCTCAGTGGAGTGCCTGTGGCTATTAGCGGCCCGCCAACACGGAAGTTTCTAAAGGGACGCGTAGGTGCGTTTAAAGAGAACATTATTACACAATTCGAGCAGCTGGGACCATACCCTACCAATTAACAGGTGTAGCCACCCGGATATACCAGGTAACTTTTATATTGTTGATTTTTGTTATATTAATTGTATTAAAATGATCTTTGATCCTTCAGAACAAAAAAAGTTTACGTATCCATTTTACTCTTGATCAGAGCACTTTGCGGATTTTTAGAGAACATTTTGGTTTCCTTGGCCGATTTTGCAAGATACCGGAAAATATTCTTAATAACAGTTGTAGCGCGTTCGAAGAGCTAACGATAAAGACCTCAGCGGCGTGTGTGTGGCATTCAGCGGTCAATGCACATTTCTCTGCAAAATAAACTTCGATGCCGGTTCACCCTTCGCAATCCAATGTTGTGATTTTTCCTTCTTCCCAGAAGTTTGCGATGGATAGAAATACACGTACAATAAAAAGTTAAAAATTGCTGCAAAAAATCTAGCTTCATTCATTTAAATCACTCCAGCAGTGCCTTGGAAATGTTCATCGACTGCATTTTTTTGGTCCAAAGTAACCAGTGTCATTTGGTGAAAGTTTTCGGCGTTATTGGCGTGGGGTCGCAATTGTTTACCACATCCTGAATCAAGGTGATACAAGCACGTTTAAATTTAGCTGTCCATATTTTCACGGTGGCAGTCATGTAGCCGAGTACCCGTAAACAGCTTCCAACTCAGCCTTAATTCGAGTAGTCGTGTTTCTTGTTATATACGGTACAAATTTTTTTTTTTTTTTTTTTGTATTTTTATAAAAACATTGAATTCACAAATGATTCTCAAATAATAACTAAACCTCCAAAATGGCTGAAATTTTCAGAGGTAGTTATATTTAAAAGCGTAAGCAATTGTAGTACCAAAATAAATTTGATGATTAACGACATCTACATGTTGATCATAAGATATTAAAATAAAAATGGCGATAACGATAGTTAAATATTTCATATATATATATATATATATATATATATATATACAGGGTGTTAATAATAATAATAATAATAATAATAATAATAATAATAATAATAATAATAATAATAATAATAATTCTTTATTGCATTTAAACTGTTACATTTATTACAATTGATATATATGGGGGTGAGTAATTTTTGCAACATATTTTTATATCCCTGTGTTGTACATATCGCAGAGATAAGGATGAGATGATGAAAGGGACATCCACAACTATCCGTACCTTACCCGGGATTCGAACCCAGAACCGCTGGCACGTGGAGCTAGCACGCTACCACCAATCCAGTTCGGTCTTTCCACAGGGTGTTAATACTAAGTCGTTACACACGAAAATGGTAGGTAGAATTCATTTAAAAAAAACAACTTTTCTTAGTTCCAATTTTTGATTTGGAGCTCCGGTCCGTAGTTATTGGGGTTCTTTTGTTTTTCGAACAATCGTCATAACTCCCTTATTTTAAAAACTATTGAAAATTGCGATCGATCAAAAATTTCAAAACAAGATTTTTTGATAACCACTCCATCGATTTTCGAAAATAAAACATTTATAAAATCCTTAAACTATCTACTACAATATTTGTCCTAAACATTTTTTTCAATCTATTCAAAAAAAGTCTTTATTCAAACAAATTTCAATAGTCCTTAAAATAAGGGAGTTATGACGATTTTTCGAAAAACAAAAGAACTCCAATAACTACGAATCGGAGCACCAAATCAAAAATAGAATTTTATATATATATATATATATATATATATATATATATATATACATTAAATTCTACAGAAAATGAAACCAATGCGTTTCCAATATTTTTACTTTTATTATTTATCTCATAGGTAATATAATGAACTAAAATTGCGCGATGTAATTTTAAATTTTACTATTGAAATATTTATATTCACATTCATGTTTTGTTATATATACAGGGTGTCTCTTAAATAGGGGGACATGGCTTAACCGCAGATTCCTGAGGCTAAAATAAGACGATTTAACTAAACTTGCTTCTACCGGAAAGTGTACCATTTAGCCAGAATGGGGAAGTTTAGCGATTTTTTTTATTCTTTTATTCCATGGGAAATGACTTGAAAAATGATGTAACATGTTTTATTTTTTTCAAAAATGTCCAGATTTTCCGGAAAAGCCGATTTTAAGCTATGATGACATCGGTAGAGGCTTGGTACAACGTATGTCGCTTATACACTGACGCACGCGGTTGCGGTTACCAGTCACTTGAGACTGAGGTGTTGTTCGACCTACGTTCAAGTGGTTCGCTTTCACCGTTCTGTCTGAGTTTGCGCATAACTGACTTGTGACGTACTTAGAGTTTACCCAAAAAATATTAATTATAAATAAATGGAGCAATAATTTTAATTTTTAATTTCAATTTCAGCAGTCATTTGTGTTATATTTGTGAGAAAATATTATGTTATGTAGAATTTTTACCATGCTAAAGTACCCCATTCTGCTTCAAAGTTCTTCGAAACAAAATTAATTTTGCTTATAATAACAGAACGCTTCATACGATTTGGATGAAATTTGGTATGATAGTTCATATGGTTATAAGTCATCTTTTAACTTGTTATTATTAGAGAACCACTAGTGTATAAAACTTAGGTGTCCCAACATTGATTAGACCGTAACTTTTTAATGGCCTCGCCGATAACATAATTTTTTTTTTTTTTCAGAAAGATACATTCAATAGTAAACTTTTCTCTTTCTGTTTAATTTGAGATATCTGTTACGGTTCAGAGAGAAAAAAATTAAACTTGAGTGACTGCATCGTGAATTTTTTTAAAATAAATTTAATCTAGCAGTCTTTCCAAATGTCAAACACCTAATTTCTAATGACAGTAACAATTGTTTATGGGTTGTCAAAAAATTTCTTTGCAATTTTCAGAAACTAGTAACATCTGTTTGTTCGGTCTAATAGTATTTTACTACCATTATTAGAAATAACACGAATAAATATGTTAGCTTACTCCTAAACATGTTGAAAACATTGACAACTCGTTACTGTCATTAAAAATTAGATGTTTGGCATTTGGCTAGACATCTATATTAAAATTTTTTTTAAAAATTCACGATACAGTCACTCAGGTTTTATTTTTTTCTGTCTGAACCGTAACAGATATCAGAAATTAAACAGAGAGAGAAAAGTTTACTATTGAATGTATCTTTTTGAAAAAAAAAATAATTTTGTTATCGGCGTGGCCATTAAAAAGTTGCGGACTAATTAATGTTGAGACACCTAAGTTTCATACACTAGTGGTTCACTAATAATAACAAGTATCACCTAAATAGATGACATAACCATATGAACTGTCATGCCACATTTCATCCAAATCGTATAAAGCGTTCTCTTATTATAAGCAAAATTATTTTTTTTCAAAGAACTTTGAAGCAGAATTCTGGCTAAATGGTACACTTTCCGGTAGAAGCAAGTTTAGTTAAATCGTCTTATTTTAGCCTCAGGTATCTGTGGTTAAGCCATGTCCCTCTATTTAAGAGACACCCTGTATATATATATACCGAAAATGGTAGATAGAACTCACTAAAACAAACAACATTTCTTAGTACCAATTTTTGATTTGGTGCTCCGATTCGTAGTTATTGGAGTTCTTTTGTTTTTCGAAAAATCGTCATAACTCCCTTATTTTAAGGACTATTGAAATTTGTTTGAATAAAGACTTTTTTTGGATAGATTGAAAAAAATGTTTAGGACAAATATTGTAGTAGATAGTTTAAGGATTTTATAAATGTTTTATTTTCGAAAATCGATGGAGTGGTTTTCAAAAAATCTTGTTTTGAAATTTTTGATCGATCGCAATTTTCAATAATTTTTAAAATAAGGGAGTTATGACGATTGTTCGAAAAACAAAAGAACCCCAATAACTACGGACCGGAGCTCCAAATCAAAAATTGGAACTAAGAAAAGTTGTTTGTTTTAAAGAATTCTACCTACCATTTTCGGGTGTAACGACTTAGTATTAACACCCTGTGGAAAGACCGAAGTGGATTGGTGGTAGCGTGCTAGCTCCACGTGCCAGCGGTTCTGGGTTCGAATCCCGGGTAAGGTATGGATGGTTGTGGATGTCCCTATCATCATCTCATCCTCATCTCCGCGATATGTACAACACAAGGATATAAAAATATGTTGCAAAAATTACTCACCCCCATATATATCAATTGTAATAAGTATAACACTTTAAATGCAATAAAGAATTATTATTATTATTATTAACACCCTGTGTGTATATATATATATATATATATATATATATATATATAAAATATGAAATATTTAATTATCGTTATCGCCATTTTTATTTTCATATCTTATGACATGTAGATGTCGTTAATCATAAAATTTATTTTGGTACTACAATTGCTTACGCTTTTAAATATAACTACCTCTGAAAATTTCAGCCATTTTGGAGGTTTAGTTATTATTTGAGAATCATTTGTGAATTCAATGTTTTTATAAAAATACAAAAAAAAAAAACAAAAATTGTACCGTTTATAACAAGAAACACGACTACTCGAATTAAGGCTGAGTTGGAAGCTGTTTACGAATACTCGGCTACATGACTGCCACCGTGAAAATATGGACAGCTAAATTTAAACGTGCTTGTATCACCTTGGTTCAGGATGTGGTAAACAATTGCGACCCCACGCCAATAACGCCGAAAACTTTCACCAAATGACACTGGTCACTTTGGACAAAAAAAATGCAGTCGATGAACATTTCCAAGGCACTGCTGGAGTGATTTAAATGAATGAAGCTATATATATATATATATATATATATATATATATATATATATATATATATATATATATATATATATAGGCTTAGGGGAACTTCTAAATTAAGGTTTTCAAAAGAGGGGTAAGAAAATATTATATTAAAAATTAATATACAATTGCACATACTTAAAATACGAAGGTACTTCCATCACTGTAATTGTATACAAGATATTGAAGCGTAGGGCTGACTTCCGCAACGTTGCCAAATTTCTTGTCGGCTAAACTAGCAAGCACATATCAGCAAAACACCAAATAATGTATATGATGAATAAAGGTATCACTCTGTGTGAATGAAGTGCCACAATGTCGAATTTTGGACTATTATCTTTGTTTAAAAAATTATAATTTTGTTGTCTTGGCTGTAAGTCTGCGGAACCGCTCCAAACCATGCATGCCCAATTCTGAATTTTCTACAAAAAAATATGATTTGTGTGCTATTTAAGTGCCCTATTTGTTCTATTATATTATTTAAAAAATATTAAAAAATACTAGATTGTTTGCAGGTTAACAGATCCGCTCCAAACCACTCAACTTCAATTCTAAGTAATCTGGGATAATGTACGACATAAGGGCTTATTAAATGGGGATATACCGTATTTTCGGCTACTGCATTTATTACTCGTACATAAAACTTTACTTTATGGCCAGGAAAGAAGTTAACCGTAAAATTGTATTTATTGTATATATTAACAACAGATGACACACTGACTTAAATTTACAAATTTAAGGTGTTATGTTTACTAGTCACTAATTAAATTAATTACTTTACAAAAAAAAAAAAAAACTAGTCCAAAGATGATGCAGAATTTGTGCAATACAGAACGTATCAGAAAATAAAATATCAAAGACGAAAAACGTTTCATGTAATGAAAAATATTTCAAATTTATCTTATTTCCAGCAAAACACATGTTATACAATTTTCGGGTTCACATATAATATTTAAATGTGATAAAGTCTACTGTAAAAAATAATAATAAAAACTGAAATTCATTTATAGCTACGGACGAGTAGTAATTGAAATGATGATAATACTAAAGCTTGATATTTAAAATTTAGTAAATTTGTGAAGATTTGTGACATAATTATTCATTTATATAAAAAAATTCTGTTGTGGCCAGCACAATACCTCTCGCCATTTCCATTTTATGTTATACAGGGTGTAAATTTTAAAACGGGTCATAGGGCTATAACATAGAAAATAGTATATTATGTGGCAAGTGTGTGAAGCTGAAATTTTTACATGAGGGTGGAGTGCAAACCACCCGAATG
This sequence comes from Ophonus ardosiacus, assembly GCA_943142095.1. Taxonomy (NCBI): domain Eukaryota; kingdom Metazoa; phylum Arthropoda; class Insecta; order Coleoptera; family Carabidae; genus Ophonus; species Ophonus ardosiacus. The sequence continues at coordinate 40,748,352 of OW964823.1, forward strand.
TAAAATAGGCTTCACACACGCGTTACATACTATACTTTTTCTACGACCTTGCAATAAAATATATTTTTTTCTTCACATTGTCATTCTTTTAAAGTAAAGTCTCTGTATTATCGACTTGTGTAACTATGGTTACCAACGTTATGGGGGCTTAACAGCTTTGTTTTATTAAAATACAATTCAGTTGTAATATTTAAAATAATGAACTGTGCGTGAAATGTTACTTCACGCACAGTGTACAAAAAAATAGACTTCACACATAAAAATTGAAACGTGAACTACTCACTCCACGTATGGGAGTAGAAAAACAGTTTTTTAGATGCCAAAAGTTTTGATATCCATTAATTTATTGAAAAAATAATTAGTGCATATTTACAAAGAAAAAAAAATCGAATTTTTTGATACCAAACACATTACATTTCTGTTTCATATAAAGCCAGAAAATAAATTTAAAAATTTGCACAATTAAGAAAAATATCTATAGCCGTGAAATTGATAGAAACAAAACAAAACAAATAGTTGACTTGAGACGTTCATTAATAAACGTTTCATACACATTATTTGTAAAAATATTATTAATTTCGTTTTATTAAGAAAAAATCATGGATAATTTAACTCATGAAGAAAAATAACATATTGTTAAATTGTTTTAATTAATCCCTTGTAATTTGCAGTTTTTCTCGTTTCTTATAACCTATTACTTATTACATGTAGATCATCTTCAATTTGTAAATACCTGTTACAATAAATAATAATTGTCTCTCAAATATATATCATAGTGTTTACTTTATTTTGTGTTATTTTGTATTAGTTCATAAATTAATAACTTTAATCTTCAATTATCCCTTATCATGTTAGTAAAAAATGCCAATGTTTTGTTACTGTCAGTTTCATGGCTAATGATATTTTTTCTTAATTGTACAAATTTTTTAATTTATTTTCTGGCTTTATATGAAACAAATATATGGTGTTTGGTATTAAAAAATTTTTTCTTTATAAAAGGCACCAATTATTTTTTCAATAAATTAATATATTAACTTTTGGCGTTTAAAAAACTGTTTGTCTATGTTATAGCTCAATGACCCTTTTTAAAATTTTCAGCCTGTATAAGTAGGTATTGTATTGCACTTCGCTATTGAACCGTCGTTTTATAACAAAAAAATTACAGAACTTTACCCAAATATTGTTTTTATTGTATTTAACATGTCTTCTACACACATATAATTCTAATTATATCTATTTTTCATTGTCTGAGGAAGTTCCTAAATATCAGAGATTCTTCCAATTCATTAACTAGATTGGCGGTATTTCTGATGGATATATACATTTTACTTACAATTTTAAATATTTAATTAATAAAACAATAAGAAAGATTAAATGTACTTCCCAGAAAAAGCTTTCAGAATGTCACTAATACTGTTGATTTTTGACACTGACATCTGCCATTTACAAACTATGTTATAAACATAAACAATTCACTCTCGTCTAGTCTCGAATTTTCGAGACGAGATTTCTGTCCCTCTCGTCTCGTCATATTTTTTCTTACTTTCTCTCGATTTCGACTCGAGAGTCTCGAATTTCTCAAATTTATAATTAGAAATAGTAAATAAATTAACATTACAAATGGCATGAATTTAATAAACGAGTACCTACCATTGATTAAAACATTATTTTACTAAGTCTGGTGTTTGAATGGTAAGTAAAAAATAGGTACTCTATAATACCATGGCTTTATTACCCGTTCCTGGGTGTAGCAATCTGCTTTGTACGCTAATATTTGTAATTATGATTATATATTCGTATAATGCGGGTACTTAGGGCTAGCGTGAAGAGTATACCATAGATGTCTGTGCGTTTCCTTTTTACTAAAACGCAATAAATCTAAAATTAATAAATAAATATGAATGTAAAGGAAGAGGCAAATAAAATATTTATTTATACCGACAACTATTTTGTTATTTTATTTATTTTAATTAGAAATATTTATGTAATATAAAAAAAATAGTACAATCGAGATATTAAATTTCTACTCTCGTCTCGAGCTAATCTCGAGGGCAATACTCTCGTCTCGAGACGAGAATAAGATTAATCTCGTCTCGAAAATTCAAGAAATTCAAGACGAGCGCGACATTACTTTCCAGGAATGGCAGATTGAGGAAACTGCAGTTATATATTCTTTAAGTCTTATAGTATTTGAGAAACCGTGGATCCAACATCCACACATACATCCACACATCCACACACACACACGCACACACACACACACACACGCAACACGCACGCACTCACACACACACATACACACACGCACGCACACACGGACTTCATCGTAAAAATGTTATAATCGGATTATAGGGACCTTAAAACGTGCTTATCCACTAAAATCTGGATATGCGAATTTTAGCATGATGATTCCAATACCTCTTTTAGCGAGAGGTAAAAATGAATCTGAAAATAATAAAACACGCTTACAAAACAGTAGAATGTCACGTGTGAAATTTATTTCTATTTATTGAAAATTATAACAAGATGGTAATTTTTTAACATACCCTTTTGAAACCGGGCATTAGTTATAAAATTAAGCAACTTTGTTAAAAAATTTCACCAATCGCTAATACTGACATATGACAAAAAAATAAATTGTCACCTGAAATTTTATTGCTTACTGGTTGCAGAATGTTAAAAACTTGCTAACAATTAATAAATCATCTTAACAGAATTACCAGGATTGAAATTTAGAAACTTGTTCAAAATTATTACAAATAAATTTTAATATATAAGAAGATATTTAATTGTTATTTGTTATTAATACTTATTGGCTTATTTTTAAATAGGTGCTAAAAATAATTCACAGAAATACTCCGTATGTTCTATAGATAACAGCGGTAATTATTTTTACATTTTATTGTGAATTTTTCAGTTATTATTGATACTTTTTTAATTGTATATTGTTAATAAAAATTTATTATATTAATAAATTGTTTCCAGTACTACAATAACATACTGCAATACACTGTTGCTAAGTTTTGGAAGTGACCAAGTAACGTCAAATGCTATATACACGTCGGAAGTAACATCGCATTGTGCATACCTGACACTAATAGCGAGTACAGCGCCAGCGGTAAACGCTTGAACTAAAGTGACAATTTTGAGGGTACGGGGGGTACTATTTGACTTCCAACAAAATTTTCGTATTTAGACTTATTTTGCCTTGTAGTGCCAGAAAAAATAAAATTACATAGGGAAACGTTGTCACTTCCATTTTCGGAAGTCACAACGTTATATATGAAGTCACAGCGTTGAGCAAATTCCCGTATATGAAGTGACCACGTACCATGTATACATATATATATATATATATATATATATATATATATATATATATATATAATTTTAATAATATATATCCATTAATTAATATGGAAGTCAGGACGCCCTATCAACGTCACGGAAGTGACTCCTTAACAGGTATCAATATATATATATATATATATATATATATATATATATATATATATATATATATATATAAGAAAAACACGTTCCTTATTAATCGTCAAAAGATGGGGAATCCACATCGCAGTAATTTTTGTCGTTACTATCTCATTGGTAAGAATGTTTTAAACACATATATAGGAGATAAGAGCCATGTCTCGAACCTTTCCCGAAATCAAATTGATTTTTACCTCTCGCTAAGAGAGGTATTGGTTGACATATGATATTTATTCAATGTTGACGTTTTAAACTGTCATTATTAACTCCATAGCAACAACTATAAGTTACACTTTATTCACAAGTGAATTAAATTTTTTTTCGTACTAGAAACTAATGTTTTCCGCAGCCAACTCACAATCCGAAAGGCCATATTCCCGCGCTATTGTTTTACTTCCCGCACTAGTGTCTCAATGGAAACTACTTTGATCGAGTAGCTTAAAAGTGCTATTTTATTTTTAATATTTTGTACATTACAACAAATTTAATATAAGAACATAATAATTTAGGAAAATTAGTTGAAAGAATAAAAATTATTTAAATAAAATCAGAATCAATATTAATTTTGACATTTTATTTATTATTATTATTAATAGGTATAAGAATATATGTTATTTAAAGATAATTTAATATGTATTCATACTTTTATTTGTTTTAGGTAGTGATATGTTCCTAAATTTATAACCAAACTACTATGCGTATGTATGTACTATCAAAATAAAATAAGATCTTAAATTTAATAAATTGTATTTGAATCGATTATATACAGTTTGGTATTGCAATAATTATTATATATTTATATTTTGTATATGACAATTAGTTAGTGAAATTGGCTCTATTTGATGCGACGACATGTTCTGCGTAACATCTATCGAAGGTAGAACAGTTTTATAATTAATACGTTCGTTACAAAAAATCTTGTACAATACTTATGCGGAAATACCTTCCGTCCATTCGCCTAAATGAAATACTCGCTCGCGTTGCTTGCTCGTACTTCAAACAAAGGCTCAGGCACAGAAGTTCTTGTGTCCGCATTTATATTGTAAATAACTATTAAATCACTCTCACAAAATTTAACTCACTCTGCAACAAATAATGCATTTAAAATAACATCAGATACGAAAATAACACTTACCCTAATATGTATCATACATTATCAGCCATTTTCATTATTTTTCACGACAAAAATGACAGACAATAAAGCATTTTAAATAGATGATTTGACGTCTATCAGCGACGATTGTCATGCTCAGCCTACTAACTGATTAGTTTTTTATTTTGTCAAAATTAATTATTATAATGGTTTTTATTATTATTTAGTTAAAATTGAATAAAATATTGTACAAACCACGTGAGCTAAGAATATTTATTCACTCGAAGAAACTTTCTTCTCGTGAATAAACATTACCTTAGCTCACTTGGTGTGTAAATATCTAAAATTAAATAACGAATGTTCATTATTTAAATTAGAATATTAGAAATGTGTGTATATTGTAAAGGAATATTATGATGGAAATGGTTACACAAGAATACGGAATTTATTTTCCATAAGTGGAATTGACCTTTATAAATAATTTATGAAAACTAGGAAAAAAGAAAACATGTTCCATGGCTGTTGCTGCTAATAAACCGAAATTTTGAAATTTATTTTTGAAATTGCGAAGAAACCAAAAAGATAATAAAAAATATTAAAGTAGTTTTATATGCAATTTTTAATTATAAACAACTTTGCACTTTTTATTTTTTGCTGTAAAATGAATAGAGCAAGAAATTGCATAAAACTAAAATTCTATGTTAAATCTCAATTTTAGAACAATAGGACAAGATTCCTTATAGAATGAAAGGATTTATATAATTAGAATTAATTGTGTGAACAAGAAATGTTCGATGCATATAATAAAATGGAAATGGTGAGAAGTATTGTGCTAGCTACAACAGATTTTTTTCTTACTGGTAACAGTTGCAAGCAATGATCATCTTCATTGCTTAAATTCAACTGCCCACTTTTTTTACTATTTTGTATGAAGAACAAGATATTTACAAAATATATGCCCTGTATTCATGAATTTTCTTTGGTGCAAGCATTTAATCACTACACGGTGTTCTATTTTTCATTTAAAGAAAAAAAACGAAAATTCCAATTAAATTATCCTATAGTGTACTTAAATGGTAGCCGAGCAAGCTTTGTTAGTATTTTATGCAAATGTTTAAAATCACTAATATTGGCTATTTGTTGATTACTTTTAATGCTACTATGGTTTCAAATTCTGTGCATAGAGATAGTTACTTTCGTATTAAATTAATTACAACATACATGTAGGTACCATTTAAAGTCCCTCCGTGAAACATAAATATTGAAACGATAAACACGGGAAACTCATTAGTAAAATAAACGATTCTATAATTACAAAAAAACATGTAACATAATCTGCAAGATAATCTTTAATCACGAAAATAAATTCCCACAATAAAACAGATCGGCCATCAGATAACGGTCGGCGTGTGCGACAAAAACATAATTTCCGCCACTGTACCGGCAAAAATTAAACGAACACAAAACAAGGGCTGTTGCTGCTGCTGTCCATGCCATGTTTATTGCCAATCCAAATGAAAAACGGAAATGTCATCTAGTTTTTAAATCACACTTCATTGACATGAATGATTATTGGCAATTTTACTCCCGTTGTGATCTGGCGAACACTGATTAATTTGTAACCTACTCCAATTTATAAAAGTGAAACTCACTTATGAATTCACATTTACTTTATGTACAATGATGATTAAGCAATGGCGACTCGTCAGATGAAGGTTAGGAGTCTAAGCAACTCCTAATAAAAGAAAATGCATGTTTCATTATTTTATGTTTAATATCAATTTTACAGGGTGTTTCAACATAAGTGTAAAAAAAATTAAGGGCATATAGTACTGACCAAATTGAGTAAAAAAAAGCTTAATCAAAATGAGTCCGATCTTCAATAATTTGCTAGATATGAGGCAGTGAAAAATTAGTTTTTACAGGGTTTACCTCTGCAATCTTGAAAACTATAAGAGTTACGACTTTAATTAAATAAGACTTTTTGTTTGCCTTTCAGATGTCATCTTAGACGTGCTTTTTTTTTAAATCAAATAAGTACTAAGTTAAATGTTGTGGCGACCTTGGTCAATATTTAATTTTCATATAACTTCGTAACTATTAGAAATTGAGAAAAATGTTTCATATAAAATTTTATTGTTTTTTTATAGTCTATTTACTCACATAGACAAAATTTTGTTCGATCACTCTCATTGTCAATTTTTCTTCGACTTTTCATTTATCTCGGAAAGGTTTGAAGATCAGACCTATACTGATTAAGCTTTTTTGACTCATTTATGTCGGTACCATATGCCCTTAAATTTTTTTACACTTATTTTGAAACAGCTGTATATACATACATATTTGTCACTATATTTTTTCTTTTTTGTATATTTATTTCAAATACAATAAAATATTATTTAATCCAATAAACACAAATAAAATATAGTTAATATCACCATTTGGAGCTCAAAAATCATAAGAATAGTTTTTAAAATTCTCTATAGAATGAATAATTATAATTTGTATTATTAAGTAAGAATATTAATATTAAATAAAATGGAAAGCTATTTGTAATATATCTGGATATTTAAATGGATAGGGACGTTTAAATAAAAGATTCACTACATTTATTTATTTATTTAAATCCCAAGACGTACACACTACTTCGTTGAGCATTTGACTAACTCTCACTGACTCTCGTACAAGTACAATTTACCAAATATTAATTAAACCCGTTTCAACTAACTAAATACGTCACACTATTTAATAAAATGACTTCTAAAGTTTTGTCTTATATCTGTGGACATCTATATACTACCGCAATTAAAATATTACAGCCCATCCCACGTCTATATTAGTTTTCATATTGTTTAATAAATAAGAATGTACAAAACGTTCTGGTAAAAATGGGAAAATGGCTAACCCTGTCATAAACGCGCGTTATATGTAAGCATCAAAATTATTTGATTTTTTTTTTATCAAAAATACATCTAAGATGACCTAACAAAAAGTCTCATTTAATCGAAATCGTAACTTTTTGTTTTCAAGATAGCATAAGTAAATCCCGTAAAAACTCAGTTTTCATTGCAGTGCAACTTTATAATCGAAATATTTTTTATTCTTATAATATTTTTAGTTAAAAATAAATAAATAATAAAATTATCAAATTATTTAAATTTTGTCAAAATTTATTTCAAAAAATTTGCGGTTAATATAATAATTGCAATTTTATTACAAAATCGTATATTATGCAAATTCTTGGTGATTGTATTGGAATATGCAGTTTTTTTCTAGTCGAAATTTTGCTAACAGTACTTATTCAACTGTAAAGCGTTTGTCACACACAGTACAAATAGATTAATTTTCAAATTATTACAATGTAAATAAGGGCCCAACATTTTATTTTCAAAATAAGTCAGTAAATTAACTACAAACTCTTGAATTTGACATGAAAGAGCATTATTTGACATTTTGTCAATGTACAAGGAAACAAAAAAACACAATGAAATCCTCATACAGGTTGAAAAGTATAACGTAGACATGTAATATTTATTAATATATACGTTCAGAATTACGAATAATAAAAAAAAATTATAAAACGTCATTTTGCAAAAATTAACAAAGTTTTACTTAATAATAATATTTCCAAATATAATTATTTCTATTAATGGTTTCAAATACATAATGATAATAAAAAAAAACAAAAAAATACCGTTAATAAAATATATAGAATTTTTTTAAAATCCCAAAACGATGACGTAAACCGTTTGACTGGCTGGATACCTACCCTATACCTATTTCTATTTTCTTGACAACACACGCTCATTTGTACTTTATTGATTTTATTAAATTAAAGTATTAAACTTAATAACAGGTAATGTACGATGCTTAGTTGCCTAATAAAATTGTAGATATTTAAACTGTTTTACTGCTAATATCTTGTTATCTAGAACCTGATAAAATTTTTCCATAAAACCCACCGTCTTTACAAAATTACGGCTAATATAATTTCATTGTTGAGATTTCCCCAAGTAAGATATCCCTTTAGCAATCTAATCTGCACGTTGGTTATTTTGTCAACTCCCAATGACACAAAGGCTCTTTGACGAGCAACAAGGAGGACGACAGAGATATATCTGTTGAAGAGGTGGAAGAAGGATGGATCGTGACTGAACACCAACAAGCTAATTATGATTCCTGCTGCTTTCCGATTTCCGGACTGTGGATTCGAAAGCTGGACGAGGAGAGGAAGATAATGTGCTATGTTCGGGAGAAGTATTGTGCGAGCCAGCAAGATTTAGATAGCAGCGTTTTTTGTGACAAGAATAAGATATTTGTTACTTGAAAGAAATTTATTGTAATATGAATGGGGGATTACGGCTCAATCGAATTAAAGGAAAATAATAAAAAATACGAATGTATATGTTGAGTAACGAATATTAATAAAAAAAAATGAAATGGTATAATTGAGATATTTCGGAAATAAAGGGTTTTTTGTTATAACGCTTCGACACTAATATGAAAATATTTTGATTGGCGACCGCGAAACCGCCTATACATGCATTACAAATAGCGTGTTAGGAGGTGGGATTACTACCAATGGAAGTTAAGAAATTCAAATTCGAAAGGAGGGGCTAACATTCCTGTACAGCAGTTTTCAAACAGTTTTTATTTTAACATAAATTTCTTGCATTAAACTTAGTAATTTAAATACACCTGTAATTATAAAGTATGTAGACTTATACAGTGTTATAATATTAATTTATTTTTATGTAAATATAACTTAAAATAGCATATATTTCAAGAACATTTAGGTCCATGATGAAAACAGTTTGATATAAAAACACATAAATGTGACGTCACGTCAATCTTTTCAAAATTCAGGAGACCATAACTCGCTTATTAATAGGAATTTTTTCACCGGATTTTCATCAATAGTCTTAGTTTTCCTAATATTTTCAGATGAAATTATAAAAAAAAATATGGTGTAATCCCCCATTGCAACATGATTTATCAACGGGAATACATAATAACAGATTAACTCTAGACACAGAAATAAAAAAATAAAATAAATATGTCACTGCTTGTTACCCATTTCTAGGTGTGCTAAAATTTATTCTATTCTCCGATATTTTAGTAATGTTCACATATCTATAGAATGCAATGGTTAAATACCCAGCGGGAGGTTATAGGCTGGCCACATCAGATTTTTATTTTTCAAACAAGTTAGTACGTTTACTACAGATTTTTTTTTATTCAGGCTTGTAGCTAAGTACGATTGTGCCCTAATGTACCAAACCCAATTCTCCGGTAAGTGTTATTTTATCCTTAAACTTTTATTTGGCATATTTCCATTTGACGATGTGAATTATTATATGAATTCATTCATATTTTACTTTAGAGTTACCGAGAGAAGTCTCTTACCCGCAGCATGTATTAGAATTAGTACATATTTTATTACAGAAATGATTGTTAATCCTTTATATGTAGATAGCACGAATTGGACACCAATACTCAATAAAACAAAATAAGCGAGTAGTATGTAACAATATATATATATATATAACCCTCTAGAGAAAGAAATTTAATTCGCGGACTGGTATTTACTGTTATTAAGCTACAAAATTTAGAGGCAGAAAAGGTATGATTTCAATACCTAGTAAGTGTCAATAAATCACTGGTAACATTAAAATATTGAAAATAATCTTAAAATTTCTAATTCTCAACAATCGGCGAAAATATTATTTTTTCATCTTGGCAAAAATGTAGATTCACTGCCTAGTCTAAATTGAAAAGACTATGCTTCGTGTCATCCAAGAAACACCGCCGCGACAGTGAATCTGCCATTTTTTGCCTAATTAATCAAATTATTATTTTCTGTTCTAAACATTAAAATTTACATATGCAACAAATTAACAAAATGCAACGTTTAAATAATAACTACTGATAAAAAAATAAATTTTATTACAATATTTTATGTTAAAAATATGTAAAATTTCATTATATTCTATAGATGAAAAATTCTTTAAAGGTAATTTATGAAAATGTCACGCTAGGTGACGACATAAATATTAAATTTGTTAAGAAGCAAGAAATAAAAATTCACCTATTACATTAATAAGTTTAAGTTTAACGCACCGGTTGCAGAATGTAATGTCGGAGTAGAAATTGACCCTTGACCTATAACTTTATTAAATTACAGAGAATTCTGTTTTTGTGGTTTATTTGATTAATGTTATCGAAGTTCTATAACGTCATAATCCCAGAAAAAATTCAAACTAAAGAAAATGTCAAAAAAACACCGTACCCACATACATCATTTTTTAGTACTAATACCACATTTAAACTTTTATTCGTGCTTTGTATATATGAAATTCCATCACAATAAAATCAATAATGTAATACTTTAAATTATTTATATACCTAACGATGGTATATAATTAGGTTACTTATTTCAAGTCAAAGTTTTATAAACAACATTTTATTTTCAAAGTATTATCAATATGTAATTAACTTATGCTTATGCTGGTTTTACATTGTCAATTTTCCGTCATTTTTGTGAACTTGGCCATGATCAATAAATTGAACTTAAAATAGTACAATAAATTCACCAATATCTAGCCAACTGTTTACATTTATCTTTTTTTTACCTTTCGTATTGGAATCATACTAAACTAGACTGGAGGGACGGCTTCTTAAATACTATAAGACTAAAGACCAATTTAACTATGTATTCCTTAATCTGACATTAATGGGAAGAGCTGAAAAGGTTTTGATAACAACTGAACAACAGCAAATAGTAGTTTCATAAAAAAGTCTTCTAAATATTAATTATTCTTTTTGGAAATTTATGTTATTACTGATATTAAAGAATATTCTCTATCCAATATATTGGACATTATTACTATATCTTCTATAAATTTAGCGAAAGAAAATCCATTGTATAATGAATCAAACAGCCCATGGGAACCAATTGAAAAATTAAAATGTAAATGACATAAATGTCAGTGTCAAAAATCTAGAGACATTACTGAAGACTTTTTCTGGGAAAAAATTGGTATTAAAATAAAGGTGAATCATTTATAAGCCAAAGTATTTAGAGGATCAGTGTCAACTAAACACGCGCTTGCTATAAATATATTTCATCATAAACCCTTCAGAAATACAGCCAATTTCGTTAATGAATTGGAAGGATCTCGAACATTTAGAAGAGTAGGAGGAAACATTCACAGAATGAATATTAAAATAAAGAATAGAATAGAATTTTTTGGATATACTAGAAATGTTAAATACAATACTTACATAACTTAATATGAAAATGGCGAGAGGTATTGTGCTGGTCACAACATAATTTTTCAGACTGAAATATTAAAAGCCATTGTCATGTAACAATCATATAATTAAAAATTAAATTGATAAATTATAAAAATACTAGAAAGTACTAAAAAATGAAAGGAATAATAGTTCATGCTCTATTTTCAGCTTAACTGACATAAAATTGACTCAAAATTTGACAAGTGTAATACAAATGTTTTTTAAGCTCCATTTCTTGATTTTGGTCAAGTTCTTAAATATAAAATCTATATATAAATACCATATCTGCATATTTAGCATCACTTAACCATTATGTACTAAAGATGTTAATGATACATAACAATGTTAATTCAAAGTATACACGTTGTTTTATAAAAATATCTTCATTAGCGAAATTTGAAAATGAATTGGTATTTACAAAACTTTGAATTCTAGTATTTTTGTAATTAAGAGGAATAGAACCTATACATATAATATTTTTAATAAAAGTTAAAAATTTAGTGAGCAACAAACTGTAAACTAATTTTAAATAAGCTCCCAAGATAACTATCTCGTTTGATAAAACATTGATTCTAGTTAAATACAATTCTAATTTAACCTTCATACTGATAGATTGACATTAATCCATATGACTCACTAAAGTCACGAATTAATATTCTACTAGGTAGGAGTAACGTAGTATCGACCCAGAGCTGTGTTTTTGGCAATGAATTGTATTCATTTATGTTTTCAAATTTTTTTCTACCATAATATCATAAATGTGAGTTGCAACAATGCATTGTTTTAAACCAATAAGTTTGACAAATAACTAAAAAAACAGTTTTGCAAAAATTCATAAATCATTTAAAAATAATAATGTAAAATACTGAATATAGTTGACACATTTCCAAAAGGTTATAGAAAACTGTTCTACATCATGACCGCCCGTCCTTCTCTCACCCCTTTCTTTGAATAGCGTTTTGAACAAACTGTGGAGCATAATTCAAAACAGTTTGAAAACGATTCGTTTGCGACGTCACTGTTTAGACCGTATTCAATCCAGAAAATGCAATGTTTTAAACCACTACGAACCAGCTTCAACCTAGTTTGTCGCGAAAAACAGCTCAGGTATCACTCGTTATTTTCAAAATTAAATTTACAAAATAAAACGAATGCGAATATAAATAGTTTAATTTGAAGTAAAAAATATAATATTTGTACTAAAATAGGGTCGTATAAATAAAAAAATAATGATATTAGTGTTGTTTTAATTGGTATAACTAGATAATATTTTAAATCGTAAATAAATAAAAATATATATCATCACGGCATATTACCCATTGCTAGATGTGCCAATCTGCTTTGTACAGGGTTATCGGTAATAAAATGATGAATATATTTGTATCGTGCAGGAGTTTACCAGTTGTCTCCACACGGCCAGTCATTGCTGGCGTGGAGAATGCACCAGATTGGCAACCAGTTAGGTACATGGCCACGTGACAAATGTAAACGGGTTACGTGATTGCAGTAATTGAAGCCTTGGCCCTACAAATCTATCTTGTCTGTCAATGGTTATAATAATATAAAAATAACAATGAATTCTGGCTTACGATTAAAAAATTCAAAAGTGGAAAAACCACGGAAAATAATATAACAATAGAAAAATGGAAATGTTTCTATGTACGATACTAGATACTATCAATCCCATATTTGATGCAAGCATTACATTACAAGAATTACAACTCAAAAAACAATAAAGCACCGGGAATAGACTGGATCCCATACGAATTCTATAAAAACACCCCCCCAACTGGAAACATTACCTACTCAATATATTCAATAATATCATGACAAAAGAAGACAAACCGGTAACTTGGTTGCAGATTAAAATGTTCATGTTGCATAAAAAAGGGGACTCATCGAACCTACTAAACTATAGAGAACTTGTACTAATTTACACCATTAGTAAACTTTTTACAAATATAATATACTCAAGACTAGAAACATATCTAGGCTAAAATAAAATAATATTCTAAATGAATTCCAAACGGGATTCCGCAGGTCACGTGGCAATATCGATAATATCTTTGCATTAACAGTAATCATTCAGTACAATTAAGAACAAAAAAATCGAACACATTCGCAATATTTGTAGATCTCAAGGGCGCATTCGAATTGATCAATCAAGAAAAACTTTGGCATAAACTCTACTCAGTAGATATTAGCTGAAAAACTATCAGACTATTACAAAAATTATATAATAATGCAACTATAGTACTAAACAACTGCAGTGAGCCAAACCTGTAAATATCACAAAAGAGGTTCTTCAAGGACACATTTTATCCTCTTTACTCTTTTCTGTTTTCATTAACGATATAGAAACATTCTTTTATTAAATATTAACGGCTTACAATATCTTTTCGTACTAGCGTATGCAGACGATTTAGTGAACTTTGGCAATTCATCAGTCGACATCCAGAAAAAGCTCACCATTTTAAACATGTACTGCAAAGAAAATGACCTAGCAGTAATCACTGAAAATACAAAAATTATAAATTTTCATAAAGGTCATAAGAACACTTATTCTATATGCCGTCTAAATATGGATTTGCGATATATAGAAAAAATAGAACTAATACAAACTAAATATCTGAAATTAATATTACAATGTCCCAAATCCACATCAAACGCTTTGATCAGAGCAGAAATTTATTATATTAGATTTGTAATATACACTATAAATTAGAAATATAAGCCTATATGAATGCATAAATCCAAATATTAATATTATATAATTTATCAGCCAACCATTTGTAAAAGATATGTATAAATCTTAGGACACATAAATGTTGTTATGTTATATTCAAAATTTCATTCTACAAAACTTTTCTATTCCTCGTTCTAAAAAACTTATTCTCCCGTAGCATAATTCAGAATTTATCCTAAAAAGTTCTGGTAAAGAAAATTCCGAAAAAAGGAATTCATATAGCGAAGGTTAAACTTTATTGCCGAGTACTTCATAAGAGAAGCAGTTATTTACAAAAGTTTGAAAGAAAACAAAAGAGATAAAGTAAGCCACATCCAGCATCAATAGTTGAAAACCTAATTCACATATCACAAAACCTTCCTGTCCTGACCTACAAAGCCAGACCTTCGACAAGTGAGAATCCCAGTATTCCTGCAAGAACACGAAGAGCGAATAAAGGCATCCGCAAAACGTGCTCGTCGCTTCACAAAAACAGACTCCGTTACAAAGCTTCATCTGGCGGGTTTGGCACTTACCGCACAGCTACAAAGCCTTTGAGTTGCCCCCTGCCCAAGCTGAAGGTATGGTACATCACCCTGATATTTAACCACGCGTGGAGGCAACCTCACGTAGAATACTAACGCACGGGTTTATTGTAGAAGAGAGGGATTCCCGAGTTTTACAGTTGTGTTTGTTGCACTTTGTCACGACGAGTTTAATAGGAAAGTTCACAAGACAAAGTTTAAGCTATGGTAGAATATAACCAACTTTACAACTACAAAGAGTGTACACGGATTTAAAATAATAAAAACTTATTAACTGTCCGTTTTACGTACAGATACTGACAACATACAGCATATAAACCAAGAATAAATTTTCCTATTTCTTACTACCTTAGACATGAGGTAGTACTGTACTGTAGATATAATTAATGGAAACGATGAAAGTCATATATCATAAATTTCTCAACTGGTATTTTAATTCCAACATGTACATTAAAAGTGCCACTTTCTCTATTAGTCCAGTAAATTTACAATTTTACCTCAAAGATATTGCAACAAAAAATTTTTTACGGAACTCTGTCAAAAAAAAAAAGCGCTGAATAACACATCAAAATCTTCCGAAAATCAGAGCATGGGAACCTCCCGCTAATTGGGAGAAAGGCGGCATATACAAGTTTTTAACCATTTTCTTCAAAACTTATTACCCGAATCAAAATTGTACAAGAATACATAATTAAACTCATTATTTTTTTTTATAAAAAATGTGATTCTTATATTTTATCTACGAAGAACTGTCAAAGAGTTACCCTGAAAAAATATTTCATAAAAATAACAATTCATGAAAGAAATGTAAATACGTATTATACAAAAATCATAGTAGTTTATATACCAAGGGAGTAAAGTTCGTCATTATTTATCGAGAGCGTAGATTGAATACTGAGGGCGAAGTGGATCAAACTATTTTATTTTATAGACTGTATGATTTTTTGTCACCAACAAATATTATTAGGTATTATTGTAAACACTATGTTCCATTTAGTTTTCAAATTTAATTATTTTATTCATTATTTTAGTTTACAGTGTATCAAGGAATATTGTGTTTTTATTTTTAAAATTAACATCTTTATTCGTTTATCCACCAATATGTTTAAACGTTAACGTTATCCAGTGTTTGTTTGGAAAAAAAAAACAATCTCCAAATGATAGGTTAAGTATAATAATCTTTTTGGTATTTAATGCTTTCGTTATTTGACAAATCTGTAAATTCACTGCTTTCTTTTATTGCGACGTACATGTATAAATCTGAAATAATATGTAAGTATTTATATTTTAGATTAGGGAAATAAAATTGTGTAGGCCCGAATCCTACCAAGAGGAGCATATATATATATATATATATATATATATATATATATATATATATATATATATATATATATATATATATATATTCACTGTACCCGTTGCAAATATTTGCAACATTTTAATAAATAATATTAAGGCGTAATGGTATTAAATCATAAATTTTCTGTATTTATAATGTTTATTTCTCTGCTACACTGGTTTTTTAAAACTATCACAGAATATATACATGACTAACGTCTACAGAAGCGACACTGTTGTATGTATTGCCGTTCGTGTGCTCATGGCTATGTGTGCATGAACTTATACCAGGAAGGGGTAACGCAAGGAGATTGGGCGTTCTCTAATCAAGAAAGCTTAAATCAGTGGCGGACTACTACCTTCGGAGGCCCGGGGCGGGCACCAATGCCGGGCCCCTTATATTGAAACCTATAAAGCGTTTCAGTATTTCATGAAAAAAAAAAAATGCTAGATACTACCCACATGATATACTGGGCCCTGATTCTGTAACTTGCGTTAGCACTTGCGTGACTAGATTTGCGTGAGCATATTTTATGACGTCACTGTTTACTTCTAGTTCCTTTTATAGAGAATTTTGTGTGTTAGGTTTTTACAGTATTCCCTGATTTTTACGTCCCTAAGTTTAATGTTAGTATTAGGTTTGAAATCATCACAGCTAAAGCCATTAAGAGGAGAACTAGGTATAATCTGAAACAATTTTAACAATATAACCCAAATAATAAGGTAAATTGATAACCTCAAATTATGATATACTTACATTTGTGAATTATTTAATCACTAAAAAGAAACGATGAAAATAAAAACAAATTAAAAATAACAAACTTGAAATAACACAAAAAAAACGTAATATAACAATAAAAATAAAATAACAACAATAAGCGCAAAATAACAGCAATACGAGACAACGACAGAATTAAAGTGAGATAGATAGTCACGCAAGTAAGAAACAAGAACTCTGTAGGTCACGCAACTATATTTGCGTGTCTCGCAATGTATGACGTCATAACTTGTACTTCTTCAGATCTCTAATAGATGGCATACTGTATACATGTGACTAATTTGTATTAGTATTGGGGTATTGGTGTTGTAAATGCTCACGCAAGTTACAGAATCAGGGCCCTGATCACGAATCAATTTTTACCTCCCGCTACTCTTGGTAAGGGAGGTATAGGGATCGTGCTAAAAATCGCATATCGAGATTTTAGTGAATGACCACGTTTTCAGGTTCCTAGAATCCAATTTTAACATTTTAACGTTGGTGTCTGAATGTGTATGGATTTTGTCTAAGCTCTAACTCAAATACTATCATTCGAAAATTCTGAAAGCTTATATTTCGATGGAAAGAAACCATTAGATTTTGGTGTAAATCGGATAACCGGAAATGGTACTTTACTTGAAGCTCATGCTGGTTTTTCTTCAAAAATACCATTAAATGCCATTTTTTCGCATATTGTGTCATTATAAAAATTAAAGATTATTGAATTTTCTACAGTTATACATTAATACTTTTTCTATATAATTTACAGATAAATTTAAAAATACCCTTTTTACTTCCTTGTAAGTAAAGTAAGTAAAGGAAGGAAGTATTGTAATCGCGAAAAATTTCGGTTTCCAGATTTCAACGGAAATATACATTTTGACCATCCCTGAATCCATTTTGACTAATTTCGTCGTGACGTCTGTACGTACGTATGTACGTACGTATCTCGCATAACTGAAAAACGGAAAGCCGTAGAAAGTTAAAATTTTGTATTTATGACTGTTATAACATCTAGTTGTGCACCTCCCTTTTTGGTCATTACCTAACTTTTGGAAGTGGTACTTTACTTGAAGCCTATAGTAGATTTTAATGCAAAACTATATTAAAATATAATCCAAAACTTTTAAAATTTGGTATATAAGACTTTTATATCAATGGGAATAACATAATAGATTTTAGTTAAAATGGTCTACCCGGAAGTGGTGCTTTACTTGAAGCCTGTAATAGATTTTAATGAAAAACTATATTAAAATATAATCCAAAACTTTTCAAATTTGGTATATTATACTCTTATGTCAATGGGAATAACATAGTAGATTTTAGTTAAAATGGTCTGCTCGGAATTTGTACTTTACTTGAAACCTATAATAGATTTTAATGAGAAACTATATTAAAATATAATCCAAAACTTTTCAAATTTGGTATATAATACTCTTATATCAATGGAAATAACATAATAGAATTTAGTTAAAATGGTGTACCCGGAAGTGGTACTTTACTTGAAGCCTATAATAGATTTTAATGAAAAACTATATTAAATATCCAAAACTTTTCAAATTTGGTATATAATACTTTTATATCAATGAGAATAATATAATAGATTTTGGTTAAAATAGTCTAACCGGAAATGATACTTTACTTGAAGCTGTTATCAGTTTTTCTTGAAAAAATAGTGTTATTTTGATTTTAATAATAAATGCTTCAAATACAAGTATTAGAGAATTTAATTCTGCGTCGAAAACATCAAGTATGATTAAATTATCTCTTTGAATAAGCGAGATATGTAAATTTAAAAATGATGTACTTTTTGGTTTCTGTAATTAAGTTTGCTATGAATTAGGACAAAAAATACGTGCAATTTTATGATTAGGTCTGTTATAATAAATATTTTAATTATTAACAAAATATGAATAGTGTAACAGGCGTACAAGGAAGTCATGTGGTGTCCACATCAGATATTTTTATAAATAGTAAATATGTAGTTCATATTTCAAATGTATGTAACTGACAGGTAAATATCACTGTCAAAAAACTAATCACTTCAAATTAGTAATGGTGACATTTTAAAAAGAAAATAGTAAATAAAGCAATAGTTATATGCAATGGAACATAACATAGTTTGCAGCATTAGTAAATACGTATATATTTAAATTAATCAGATTTTTATTTTTAAAATTGTCAAAATGTATTGCACTTTACATGAAGTATAAATTTTTGTTTTCACGGGTTTCAATATAGCATAATAATAAAACTACTACTTGAATATTAAAAATATCTGATGTGGACACCACATGACGTCTTTGTACGCCTGTTACACTATACTTATTTTGTTAATAATTAAAATATGTATTATAACAGACCCAATCATAAAATTGCACGTATTTTTTGTCGTGATTCATAGCAAACTTAATTACAGAAACCAAAAAGTACATCATTTTTAAATTTACAAATCTTGCTTATAAAAAGAGCTAATTTAATCATACTTCGACGCAGAATTCAATTCTCTAAAACTTTTATTTGAAGTATTTATTATTAAAATCAAAATAAAACTATTTTTTTTTCAAGAAAAACTGATAACAGCTTCAAGTAAAGTATCACTTCCGGTTAGACGATTTTAACCAAAATCTATTATGTTATTCCCATTGGTATAAAAGTATTATATACCAAATTTGAAAAGTTTTGGATTATATTTTAATATAGTTTTGCATTAAAATCTACTATAGGCTTCAAGTAAAGTACCACTTCCAAAAGTTAGGTAATGACCAAAAAAGGAGGTGCACAACTAGATGTTATAACAGTCATAAATACAAAATTTTAACTTTCTACGGCTTCCCGTTTTTCAGTTATGTGAGATACGTACGTACGTACGTACAGACGTCACGACGAAATTAGTCAAAATGGATTCAGGGATGGTCAAAATGTATATTTCCGTTGAAATCTGGAAACCGAAATTTTTCGCGATTACAATACTTCCTTTACTTCGTACAAAGTAGTAAAAAGAAAAATATTTACAGTAATAATTAACTGATTTCTTGTATTAATTCTAAGTAAACGTTAAATTAAATAGGTGATAAAATGGGTTATTTTCCGAAGCATCTATATTTCCAAAAACCTCGCTCCAATTCTTTTTGGTTTTTTTGGGTATGCGCTTGCAAAAATGTCTTTAGTTATACAGAATGTCTCATTTTCGATGTTTTTTTAGGGTATCCCGGGAAATGTTACTGATAGAGCAAAATCGTTTGCACATTCCAGGGTCAACTTTTTGAGAAAAGCTTAATAGTCAACACAGGAATTTTCGATGTTTTTTTGTTCCTGAGCTACAGGCACAAATTTGTTTTTTGTTCATAACGAAAATATCTTATAACTTATTTATTATGGTAGGTAGAGAAAAAAATATTTAAATAAATTTTTTACCGTTTTTAGGTAAAATAAAAAGGCGTTAGATTTTTTGAAAACTTCATAATTCTCGAGATATAACACAAACTTATGATTTTTTAAATGGCAACCTATATTGAAAATAGTCTCATCTTTTTGCTTGTTTTATAAGCTTTTAAATGATATATAACAAGTCTACATTCTTTTGTTTTACCCATGAATAAAAGATGAATTATTATTTTTTTTGGGTGAAAAAATTGAAAATTACTAAGCAACAAATGCAAACTACTATCATAGTTCATTATTCAGACTTATTGTTGTCGTTGTCAAAGCGTGCAGACAGTTTTTTCGTAGTTTCTCTAGTTTTGAAAAATTTGAGTGGAAATATAGTTTGAAAAATTCTCAAAATTAGTCAAGTTATAAATAAAAGTGTCTATTTTTACGTGACGTGATTTAAGTAGCAGTGCAGTTTTGTGTTCATCTTAAATTGATGTAAATCAATCTTTTTAGTGATGCATAAACCGTTAAAAATTGCAAAATTGCTAATTAATATTTGTTTAATCAAATATACGTCACCATGGCAAACTGCAGCAAATGTAGCAGAAATGTCAACAATAAATATCCAGGGTTGCACTGCTTCAAGTGTGCATCTCTTTATCATCAAGCATGCACGGATATCAAGTTTAATGCCGCACAAAGTGAACTGCTTGATGCTAGTGTTCTCGCATGGTTATGTCCCAAATGTCGGCCGAAGGGCGGATTTAAGGTGTCTTCCGCTCTGGATTTCAGCGAAGTATCCCCATCCAAAGCTAGTGACATAAGCACCGAATTAAAAATATTTAAATCTGAATTGGATTCTAAGTTAGATTCTGTAATTGAATCAGTTCAGTTTTGCAGCAATAAAATAACAGATTTTGAAAAACTTGGCTACAATTAATTAGAAATTGAAAGATTTAGAAAAACTAAAATCTGAAAATCTGGAGCTAAAGTCACAAGTAGTTCAGTTAAATAAAAAAATTAATGATTTGGAGCAATACTCACGTGTAAACAATGTAGTTATACAGAACATTCCAGAGAAGCCCAATGAGAATATAAATGACATTGTTTCCAACATGGGCAAAAAACTTAATGTAAACATCTCTGAAAATGATCTTGACGCTGCACATCGTGTTCCTCAATTTGAAAAAAAGCAATACGAGACGACCTGAAAACATTGTTGTGAAATTTATCTCACGTAATGTGAAACAAAAATTTATGACTGCTTCCAAAATTCAGAAATTAACAACAATCGATCTAGGATATGAGGGCACTTCTCAAAATATTTATATTAACGACCATTTAACAAACAACAATATGCATTTGTTTAAAATGGCTCGTAAAGAACTTCGTCAAAAAAATTACAAATATGTTTTGACTAAAAATTCAAAAATACTTACGAGAAAAACAGATGATTCTAAAGTTCACACAATATACACGGAACAAGATATTAAAAAACTAAATTAAACACATTTTATTAATTTATATATCACATCACTCCTCATGGCTTTAAGTGTATACTATCAGAACGTCCGAGGATTAAGAACTAAAACCTTTGAAATTAAATCTAGCTCTTCAACTAGTGATTTTGACATTTTATGTCTAACCGAGACAAATCTAAACGCATCAGTGTTTGACCGTGAAGTGCTAGGTGATAATTATTCCGTGTTTAGATGTGATCGGCAATCTGCCTGTTCACATTAAGACGATGGTGGTGGAGTACTTATTGGAGTGAAAAATGAAATCAAATGTGTTCTTAAACCAGAGTGGTCAACATGCGCAGAAGATGTATGGGTAACTGTATACTCCAAATTTTTTAAACTACATGTATGCTGTGTTTATATTCCTACAAAGTGTGATGAATCTCGCAACATTTTTGTGAACAATTACAGTGGCGTCCATTTAATAATTGTTATATTTCTAATAATACAAATAATGAATTTGTTGATTTTATGTCGTATTGTAATCTTAAACAGTTTAATGGTGTTCCTAATCAAAATAATCATTGTCTCGATTTAATTTTTCTAATAATAATTATGTAACTGTCAAGCCGTGTTACAATCCTCTTACTAATATTGATGAACATCATCCTCCGTTACTTATTCACTGTAAATTTGAAGTCAATTCCGTCTTGACATTTAACTCAAGAGAAATATTATTATTTAAAAAAGCAGATTACATTTTATTAAATAATTACTTAACAAATATTAACTGGACCTCTGAATTTGAGAACTTCAGTACTGAAGATGCGTTGGATAAATTTTACAGTATTTTAAATACTGTAATTAATAATTTTGTGCCTAAAAAATACTTATATCGCAAAAAAGTCATATCCTATCTGGTATTTTTCTGAACTAATACGGCTTATCAAGGCTAAATACAAAGCTCACACTAAATTTAAACGTTTTGGAAATGAATCATATTATATGGAATTTTCTTTGTTACGTCAAAAGGTAAAAACTTTAACGAAAATATGTTATATGAAATCAGAGCTGTACATGTACTTAAGTACATGTACTTTAAACTGTACTTAAATACATTTTTATTGTACTTGTACTTGTATTTAAGTACAATTTTTCAATGTGTAATTGTACTTGTACTTAAATCCAATATTTTTGGAATTGTACTTGTGTGTTCACAAGTACATGGACAAGTACTTTTGCTTTGCACGTTTCAACCTGCAAAATTACGCACCAAAAAAAAAATATATATTCAGTTTGTCTCATATTCTCGAACTAAGCAATGCCCTCTATTTTTTAAGTTATAAATTCACTTTATTTGCAATTCAAACTGCGGGTGTATTCAATGCTATTAGTTGTTGTTCTTAGCCCTTTATTTTCTTCGTAAATTAAATAAAACGTTTTACTAAATGTGGTGTGTAATGTACTTGTACTATCTATAAATATCTATAAAATATATTAACAATTTGTGTTTAAAGTTAGTTTTTTGTTTGAAACCCGCAGTGCCGCAGTTCCGTAGAAAAAATACTCATTTCGGTGAATGTACAGGCTCTTAATATTTTGCAATGAATTATTAGATATACAGTCATAAAGGCTCTGTACGACAATAGTTTTAATCTATTTTAGGAAAAATAGCATTCTAAAATCCAATATATTAAATTTTCTTTTAATCCAAAATGAAAAGCATTATGTTACTTTATTATAAATAAAAAATAAACAAATATTGTAGTTATTTTATTTATTTTATGGGGTAAACATTGAAACTATTCATAATTTCATGACAAAAAGACGAAAACATTTAAATAATAAACCATTTATTTATGTATCATAAAGAAAGTCAAAGAAAAATAAACTAAATGTTTTTTTTTCATTTTTCGTTTTTTTTATATGTACTTGTACTTATTCCTGAAATTGCAAGTACAAGTACTGTACTTGTACTTGTACTTAAATACTTTTAAGCAGCGTTCACAACCAAGCAATTTCAATTTCCAATTTGAATTTCTACTTTTCGTGAAAGCTTGAAACATGTGTCTGAATATACACGTTCACAACAACATAATTACTTTTGCCAATTTCAATTCCCAATTCCAACCTTGCAAGGTTCAAACTTATCAATGGGGGATTACGGCTCAATCGAATTAAAGGAAAATAGTAAAAAAATACGAATGTATATGCTGAGTAACGAATATTAATAAAAAAATGAAATGGTATAATTGAGATATTTCGGAAATAAAGGGTTTTTTGTTATAACGCTTCGACACTAATATGAAAATATTTTGATTGGCAACCGAGAAACCGCCTATACATGCATTACAAATAGCGTGTTAGGAGGTGGGATTACTACCAATGGAAGTTAAGAAATTCAAATTCGAAAGGAGGGGCTAACATTCCTGTACTACAGTTTCCAAACAGTTTTTATTTTAATATAAATTTCTTGCATTAAACTTAATAATTTAAATACACCTGTAATTATAAGGTATGTATACTTATACAGTGTTATAATATTCATTTATTTTTATGTAAATATAACTTAAAATAGCATATATTTCAAGAACATTTAGGTCCATGATGAAAACAGTTTGATATAAAAACACATAAATGTGACGTCACGTCAATCTTTAAAATTCGGGAGACCATAACTCGCTTATTAATACGAATTTTTTCACCGGATTTTCATCAATAGTCTTAGTTTTCCTAATATTTTCAGATGAAATTATAAAAAAAAAAAATGGTGTAATCCCCCATTCCAATTTGAAGTAACGCATGCGCATAGTGTTGCTGAACGTCATATGTGAAGCTCAGCTGTTATTATTTTGTTAATCTTGGATGTTATTATGAAATTTTAGAAATGAATCTCAAAAAAACTGTTTCTCTTCATTTATCTTCTTTCAATAGTCTCGACGTAAACAAATGTATTTGGAAATGTAGTCAAAAAGCACAATATACGCACGAGGAATCTTATAGTTTGCGCATGCGACAAATTGAAATTACATGTTGTTATGAATGCATCAAAATCAAAGTAAAAAATTACAAAGTAGAAATCCAAATTGGAAATTGAAATTATTTGGTTCTGAACGCAGCTTTAAAATGAAAGTAATTGTACTTAAGTACATTTTTCAGCAAAGTACTTGTACTTGTACTTGAATCCTTTTTTCTTGTACTTGTGCACAGCTCTGTATGAAATACATAAATAATGTTGAAAATGAAATCCCAAATAATGTGAAAAAATTTTGGTCATTCGTTTCCTCTGTCAAAAAATCCAACATTCCTTGCAACATGACGTTCAACGGGGATAACTCATCTGATGGCACTCAAATATGCAATATGTTTGCTAACCATTTTCAGAATGCATTTTTAGATACTAATACTTCACATACACAGTATACGAATGATCATTGTAATACCACTGTTAATCTACATAAGATATCAGTTATGGAGAGTGAGGTTCATGAAATTTTAGCATCTATTGATATTACTAAAGGTGCTGGCCACGATGGTATCCCTAGCCTTTTTGTAAAACAATGTGCTGCATCTCTTTCTCTGCCTTTAAAGTTAATCTTTGAGAAATCACTTACTGAAGGTCACTGTCCGAATTCTTGGAAAAAAGCTTTAGTTATTCCTATTCATAAAAATGGTAATAGAAACCTTGTTCAGAATTATCGCCCAATATCAATACTGTGTCTTCGAAAAAGTTTTAGAAAAAATTATTTACAATTATATGCTTCAGTCAAAAATATTATAAATTTTAAGTAACATGGTTTCTATTCCGGAAGATCAGTTAAAACAAACTTAATTGAATTTACTGATTACATTCTTTCATCCATGGACGACATGGTACAAGTTGATGCGGTTTATACGGCCTTTAGTAAGGCTTTAGATAAGATTAATCACATAATCTTATTATCAAAGCTAGAAACACTAATATATATATATTTAGAAACACTTGGTATACATGGTAATTTGCTTTCTTGGTTTAGATCTTACCTTAGTAACAGACAACAATGTGTTACACTAAATGGATATCAATCTAAATATATCCCTGTCACTTCTGGTGTCCCGCAGGGATCCCATCTTGGACCTCTTTTATTTATTATTTTTATAAATGATATTAAAAAATGTTTCGTACATGCTAACTTTAATATGTACGCCGATGATTTAAAAGTTTATATGCATATTAATTCATTATCTGACTGTTTGGCCCTTCAACAGGACCTTAGCAGGCTTGACTGCTATCTTAATGATTATGATTTAGCTCTTAATTATGATAAATGTTCATGTATAACATTCTCTAGGAACAGAAATACATATAATTATAATTACAGTTTTGACGGGAACAATGTGAACCGAGTAAATCATGTAAAGGATTTAGGAGTTATCTTAGATAAGAAATTAATCTTTGATTTGCACATTGACCATGTTAACAAAAAATCATATAAAATGCTAGGATTTATTTTAAGAATTGGGGATAAATTCAAAAGTAGTGGAACTTTCATATCTTTATACTACTCACTTGTTCGTTCGCATCTTGAATTTGTCGCTATTTGTTGGTCACCTTTTTATCAAATATACACTAATAGAATTGAAGGAATCCAAAGAAAATATTTATACATTTTAAGTAAAAAAATTCAGATCTCTATTGTGTTAACATCTCTACAAAAGCGTCGAACAATGATGGATCTAACCTTTTTATTTAAATTGCTAAACAATATCATTGACAGTCCAGCACTACTTAATAAAATATCATTCAGAATACCGTCATATTCTACCAGATTACGAAATTTATTTGCTGTTTCAAGCTGTAGAGCTAACTCAGCCGTCATTGCCCCACTTCTTAGAATGATATCCACATTTAATAACTTGTCAGTGATGTCTAATTTTCCAGACATATATAACTGTTCATTAAGAACTTTTAGGTCTTTTGTCTTTAAGTACTGTATTTAAAGGTATTTTCTGTGAATTTAAAATGTTTTTTTTTTCTCTCCTTTCTGTTGTAATTTTTACTCGTAACTTTATTTAACTTCATTTCATTTAATTATGCACCTATGTATATAAATATGTTTATGTATATTTGTTTTGACAATGTAATGTAATGTAGTAATTTTTGTATGTAATTAGTGCTGCACAGTTATTGGGACTTGTCCTGTTGTGCGGCCTTCTTCTTATAAATAAATAAATAAAATAAAATAAAAATGATTTGTTTATTTCTAATATTATTTTCTTCAGTTTGACACATTTTTTAATTTATTTACTTTAAAAACATATTAAACCAATTTTTTCGAATTGTGTCGTCTTTAAATAATAATTTAATTTATCCGAAAATAATTGATTTAAAATAATTTTGAGAACATAATTAATAGATTTGGAATCAGAATAAACAAATACTGAACTACTATAGTTTTTTCATTTGTTTCTTAATAATTTTCATTTTTTTCATAATAATTCATCTTTTATTCATGTGTATAACAAAAAAATGTAGACTTGTTATGCATCGTTGAAAAGCTTATAAAATAAGCAAAAAGATGAGACTATTTTCAACCCAGGTTACCATTTAAAAAAATCTTAAGTTTGTGTTATATCTCATGAATTATGAAGTTTACAAAAAATCTAATTATGCCATTTTATTTTACCTAAAAAACGGCACAAAATTTGTATAAACAATTTTTTTTACCTACCATAATAAATAAGTTATAATTATTATCGAAATGAGCAAAAAACAAGTTTTTGCCTGAAGCTCAGAAACAAAAGATCGAAAATTCCTATGGCGACTATTAAACTTTTCTCAAAAAGTTGACCCTGGAATGTGCAATCGATTTTGCTCTATCAGTAATATTTCCCGAGATACCAAAAAAAAAAAACATCGAAAATGAGACACCCTGTACATTAAAATCACTAGAACTCAGATAAATCGCAAATTTATAAAATAACTCGTATTTGGATCATTAACTTCTATATATTTAGTAATAAAATCACTAAATTGGCATTGTTACCACTCAAATCACCCCTTTGTCTGGTAGGGCCCGGGGCGGACAATATTGTTTCGAAATGAAATATCAAATGAATTATAATACGAATGATCAAAAAGAACTGATTCAGTTGGCAATAACAAAAAGTTACTTGAAATTGGTAACACTGATACAAAAAATTGAATTCCTAAAGGTGACAGTGACATTTGAAAATTTAAACTTGGGCATATTTACTTTTTTATTAAAATGGTTGTTGTTCTCCTTACCCACGTATTTTTATTTCTTACATTATCCATAAGCAATAGTCTAAAGCATTTCATTCACACAAAATCCTATGAGCTATCAGTAGTGGTAGCACGCACTTTAGAATTCTATCAAATGAGGCACTTTATTTTCGCATTTCGCCATGAAGCGAAAATTTGGTAGCATGCGTGTCTCAAAATATCCGTCTGCAAGCGTACGACTTGAGGCGAAAGTGTCAAAGTAACGTCATTATTTTGCCACAGTTCTATTCAAAGGCATTTTATATATAATTTATAAATTTATTATATACAACTGTCATAATATTTCTTATTTTAATAGTATAAAATCCAATAATTTCCGAATCAAAAAGTGAATGTAAAATTCTAAAGTGCGTGGTACCAAGATTCGTAAAAATAAAATCGTATTCGTCTATGATAGAATTCTAAAGTGTGTGCTACCACTACAGGCCCCTGCTCTGACATAACCTATTTGTAATTATTATATATATAAATGACAAGTTACATAGTATTTTTGCTTTTACCTGATGTTGGGTAAACTGAGGAATAAGAAGATCCCCAGAAATTTTGCCGAAAAACTTCAAGTGACATACACGGAAAGAAAACAACAATTTTAATTAAAATAATTTTATTTAATGGTTAATTAAGTTACGAAGGAAATCAATATTGTTTTGTATGAGATTTTTTCCTATAAGATATTTTAAAGGGTTCTTTTTTATTCAAAATACTTTAACAGCAACGGTAGATACAATATATTCTTTAAATTTTATTTTAATTCAATTGAATATATTATACACTTTGTCGGTTTGTGTTTAATAACATCTTCAATTATACAATTGTTGATAACAGAAAGATCTCTTCTTGGATAAGAACCACAACTTATTAAATTAAATTTTAAAATTGTGCTTATATCATAATTAAATTAAGTCCGCTATAGAAAAATTTGATGCACAACGATTAAATTTATTTATTGACTCGTTAAAAATAATTCACTCGCAGTTCCCTAGTCGTTAAAATAGAATTTTATAGTCTTGTATGAAAAATAACCATTACTTTTGTTTATATATTAATAAATGTTAACTATTTAAGTAATATTTTTATTAATATATAAATAATCTATATTTCCCACACAAAATTGAATAAGTTAAGGTAGAATTTTCCTGATTTATACATTCAAATATCCGGCGCAGTTGTTACAACCAATATGATGCCAAATTAGTTCACTGATTCCACATGCATAGCTGCTCTAGGTCTTTATGGCTTGTTGAGATTACTTATTCTATTAGGTTCAATTATTTACTATTTACAGCAGTTTGTAATCGTCATGGCATGGAAGAAGTAAATTAACAATGAGTTTTAAATAATATTTGTCACCGCTTTTTTACATCCTATCTTCAACAAAATTTGATTTCAACAATTTTTCAATCATTAATCGTCCTCATTAACACATTTGATAGTTAAATAACTATTAAAATGTGAAAATTGTTTTAATATTAATAATTTCATGTAATTTCATATTTTTAAGGAAGTTATTGTCCGGTCAAAAAATTCGATGGTGAGATTTTAATGAATAAGCACGTTTTGATGTCTCTAAAATACGATTTTACTGTTTTTACAATGATATATGTGTATATGAATGTGAGCGACAATAAATTCGGCCCCGATATCTCCAATACTTATTCCAAAAATTACTATTGTTTCATATTCCTCATTCTTACAACCTAATGAATACTTGATTAGATTCTGGTTACAACTGGTCAACCGGAACTACCTCTAATTGAAGTTTTTAATAGTGTTTCTTTAAAAAGCTCAGTTAAAAGTTAAATATCGTTTCCTGACATTTTACGTTACCTATTTTAAATTTTAAAGAATATTTTGTTCTCTACACGATATGTTTGCATTATGTTATTCATTTTGAATGTATTTAGGAATAAAACTTTATAAAGAAATCATTTTTTTCTGAAACCGGGGCGAAAGCACTATTTTCGTGTCTAAAGTGCGGAGCGAAAGTTATATTTCCCTGACAAGTCACGAAAAAATTAAAAACCTTTTTAAAATTTTTAATGGATATTAATATTATTTACATTAGATATGTTAATCCTAATATGTTAAGAAACCTCGTTGGAAGATAATGCATATGGAAATAAATGCACATGGACGCACCAAAAATGCAGAACTGACAGTAAATTTGTTTTTGTTTATTTACTAAATTTTGTCTCTCATCTTAGTAACAAGCGAAGTACGACAAGATATTTATAGAAAATCAGATTTAATTATTAAATTTAAAATTAATTTTTATTATAAACAAAAGTTCAGAAAAAAAAATAAAGAACTCGTCAGTAAAATATCCGTACTTGACTCAAACCTTACTCGGCACCAAGTGCCTTGTATTTCAATATGTACCATTTTCCTGACTCTTATGTAAATCTTGTAATCCTTGCTGCGTCACCTAGTAAAAAGTTTCAGTAAGTCAATATTAGTAATTGATAGATTTCAGCGTCAAGTACAACCCAGCAAACACCCATATAACTGATACATAACAGAGAGAACATTTTGAAGCTACATAACATTGTTGCATATCAGATCCATAGCGTATGCATGGAAAATTAACTTCGATGATATATTAAATTTTTTAACATAACAAAGAGAGCTCAGATATTTTTAAGTTATATAACAAGATTACTTATAAGATTCTTTCCTGCAGGTACTAGACATGCAAAATTTACTTATATGTTATGATATGTCTCTAGTCAATATGATACATATTTGGTTATTATTAATATTAATATAATTTTTACATCTCCTGATAATTAATTCAAAAATTACAAAAAAGTGAATGCTATATTTATAAATATTTAAGTTACCAATCACTTTTAAAATACGAAATGAAAGAAGTAAAAACATTAGCGTGTATTGTTCATAACGTCAACTATTCAATTTTAACTTTAAATTTAATAAGTTTTAAGAATAACTTTTCTTTTTTACTTATTAAACATTAAATTTAAAAAACCAAGCCTAGATTTTTGACTTGTTTATTTTTGTTTACGAATTTTAATATTATTTTTTCATATTTTGTATTAAAATTCTAACTGTACCTACAGAAATACACCGCTAGGTGGAAAATGACGTCACTGAGATTTAACGGAACATAGGCGGACTAGATTATAATGGTGGGCATTGCTATTACATTCTCCTAGCCATTTACAATTTAATATTTTATAATTTCATGTAAAAATTTAAAATATAGGTATAGTTATTTATAATGAAATTACGAACGAATGCTTGGGTGCGCCACTGCATCCCTTGCTCAACAGAATAACTGCAATTTTGTATTTTGTTCGTTCAAGTACATTAGTTATTATTGGTTGTAAAATTATATTGTTTATTTCTGTACTACAGCATCCATTTCTAGAACTCATTAGTTTTCTGCAAATCAAATGTTGCATAAATTACGGTTTTTGAAAATATATTTAATTTGATGACCAATTTCAAAGAATAAACACGTTTTAGGGTCTTTAGAATAAGATCTTTAACTTCATTTTCATAAATTTTATTAACCTATGCCCTTTCACCATCAAAACTGTCAAATTACTCAAATATGTCCATCTTAAGTACAATTTTTTACGTAATATGTTCGTGTTATAATTTTATTATATGATTAATTTCCATATTACTATACTTCATTTCATGTAAGGAAATAGTAGATGGCACTTGAGAGCCTTCCATTTTTACACGCATTAAATAAATAATTTAAATTCGTGAAACCAAACTTTATCAATAACAAAAATATTTTTATCTGAAAATGTATGAGTCCTGAATATCAAATATCACTTAATTATGTCGATTTTATTTAATAATATTTTCTTACGTGAAATGAAGTATAATATTATTATTATTAATAATAATAATAATAATAATAATAATAATAATAATAAAATTACAGTATATAACTAAATAAAAAACAAATATATCCAACCATAATAAAGTGAAGAACGTACGTTATCATATTGCCAATAATATTGTAGTAAATTTTAAATATAACTAGACGAAGCAGTATTGTCTAACTTGCCACATGCAACTAAATAAAAAAAATATATTCCTAACTTCATTAAAATGATGATTGTACAGGATGGAACAAATTTGAGGAATGAAAAGGGCGTCACGAAAGGAACCTCCCCGAAGAGTGCAAGTTGAAGCATACGGGCGTTCCCCGGCCAATGGCTTAGCCGGCAAATCTTTTCATTCCAGAAGCATACCGTGTGAACCGAGATGTCCATAACCAAAAATATCCTTTTCAAGACCATCCTTGACTATTATCATTAACATGTAGGGTCTGTCTACCTGCAAGGAAGAAGTGTTACAGGATCTTTACTAAAAACCAGAACTGAGACAAGAGACCTATAGAGATAATACCCAAAGAAGACCAAAAGTCAAAAGTACAAGTACTAAATTATGATGTATTGCTTTCTGACACGAATAAATACATATATGAAAAACTTTCTTATTATGCACGCAACAGAAAATTGATGTAGGTCTTTATTGGCCAACTTTTTGAGACAACTTTAAAAGGCATCACAAGAATTTTCCATCGTCTTTCATTTTTGAGTTACAGGCAAAAATTTGATTTTCGCTTATTTTGAAAATTCCTCGTATCTCGATTATTATAAAAGATAAAGAAAAAATGTTTAGATAATTTGTATACGTTTTTTCGTAGAACAACGTAGTGTAATTAGGTTTTTTCAAAATTTAATAATTCTCGAGATGTAACACAATATACAGTGTGTCCCATTTAGAGGTGCCACCATTGGGATCTCGAGAACTGTAAGAGATACGATGTCGGTTAAATGGAACTTTTTATGCGCCTTTGGGAGGCCATCTCAGATGGGCTTTTATTTTTTCAAAAATTCTCATAGGGCACTAGATAATGACGAAAAACTGAATATTGTTGATTTTTTCTTTTTCAAATAACTTCTAAACTATTAATAATTGAGAAAAAAGTTTCAAATATAAAAGATAGATATTTTTATTAACTAACCAGTGGCGTACGAAATAAATTTTTATATCTGTAAATTTTTGAGATATAACACAAACTTATATTTTTTTAAATGGAACCCATATCTGATTTTAGTCTCAAAAAAATAAATATTTTTTTCTGTTTTCAACGATGTAAGGGTTATTATGTTTTATATTTGTTTTGCCTTCAAAAATTATTATTTTTTCCTTATTTTGTATTAAAGTTACAATTATTTTGAAAATATTGGTAGATTTCTATTTGGGAATACTCCTTTTATTTAAATAATTTATTTCCTTAAAAATATTTGCTCAAAATTCGTATCAAATTAATTTTTATATTTTGTATCAGGTCGCCCTTGGCACATCATAGTGTAATTTATAATTATGAGTCTAAAATGAAAATATTAAGTAATAAAGACATAAAACAAATTATTTTGATCAAATACAATATAATTAATAAAAATAATAATGTTTTTCTGGGAAATAATTAGAAAATTCAGGAAAATAAAGAGAAAAATTAAATTTTACGAGCAAAATAAATATAAAACATAATAACCCTTACACCATTGAAAAGAGAAAAAAATATTTATTTTTTTGAAACTAAAATCAGATATGGGTTCCATTTAAAAAAATATAAGTTTGTGTTATATCTCGAAAATTTACGAATATGAAAATTTATTTCGTACGCCACTGGTTAGTTAATAAAAATATCTATCCTTTATATTTGAAACGTTTTTCTCAATTACTAATAGTTTAGAAGTTATTTGAGAAAGAAAAAATCAACAATATTTAGTTTTTCGTCATTATCTAGTGTCCTATGAGAATTTTTGGAAAAACAAAAGCACATTGGAGATGACCTCCCAAAGGTGCACAAAAAGTTCCATTTAACCGACATCGTATCTCTTATAGTTCTCGAGTTCCCAATGGTGGCACCTCTAAATGGGACACACTGTATTTTTTAATTGCGAATATATATTTTTTTCCTTATTTTATAAGCTTTTCAATGATATATAACAAGTCTACATTCTTTTGTTTTATACATGAATAAAATACGAATTATTAATTTTTGGAAGTCAAAAATGAAAATTATTAAGAAACAAATGAAAAAGTCAATTGCAGATCATAATTTGTTGACTCTAATTCCATATCTACTAAAAATCTCTCCAAAAATTTTCTTGGCTATTGTTTTCGGGTTAATTAATTATTTTTTACCGGCGTTGTAGTTGGCTTTGACACAATTCGAAAAATGTGAGCTAATACACTTTCTGAAGTATATAAATTAGAAAAAATAAAGTATTTTTTTTTTCATTTGTTTCTTCATAAATTTAATTTTTTTCACCACAAAAAATTAATAATTCGTGTTTAATTCCTGTTCAAAACAAAAGAATGTAGGCATCTTATACACTGTTCAAAAGTTTATGAAATATGGAAAAAGATAAGACTGTTTTCAACATTATGTTACCATTAAAAAAATATTGCTTGTTACATCTCGAGAATAATTAGGTTTTGAAAAAATTTAATTACACCACCTTATTCCACGTAAAAAACCATAAGCAAATTACCTGAACCTATGTTCTTTATCTTTTATAATAAGTGAGATATGAGATATTTTCAAAATAAGTAAAAATTAAGTTGTAGCTGAAAACAAAAGACGATCGAAAATTCCTGTGGTGCCCATTAAAGTTACCTCAAAAAGTTGGCCTATAAAGACCTAAGTCAGTTTTCTGTAGCGTGCATAATAACAAAGTTTTTCTTATAAGGAACTCGAATTTGTTCCATCCTATTCATTACTTTCCACGATGTCTACAATAGTACAGTAAAATTTAAATAGTATAATTACATGAAACAGTGAACAAAACTAATCACATGTAATTAAATAAAAAATCCGTTGTGGCCAGCACAAGACCTTCCGTCAATTCGATGTATTTTGTACAAATCCCATACCAAAAGGTCCTTGGAACAGATTCTATATAATATCATGTAAAATCGAACACGAACACATACTATTTTTTACAAATTCCATACTAAATATTGAATAACGTCAGGTGTTTCCATGATAAATTGCAAAGCTGACTAATTTTTGAAAATTAATTTCTTTATAATGCTTTAAATTTACATCTATTGAATATGAAGGAAAATGTATAACTAAACCGTATAGAGAAGAGTATTTTCTTTAATATATATAATAACAAAATATCAAAAAATAATATTGAACTGCGTTTTTTTTTAAGAAAAACTGTTAAAAACTTCAAAAAAGGGTACTTCCGGTGGATCGATTATAACCAAAATCTAATCAACTCTTCATATGGATGTATAGAAGAGGAATACGAAAGAATTATAATTTTTAGAATTGTAGTATTGGAGTTATCGTCGGAGAAAAATTTGTCACACACGGACACACATACACACACACACACGGACACACATATACACATACACACACACACACATACATACATACAGACATCATCTTAAAAATAGTAAATTTGTATTGTAGGGACCCTAAAACGTGCTTATTCATTAAAAACTCACCACCGAATTTTTTGACCAAAGACAATACCTTCCTTACCTAAAGGTGACGGAAGGTAAAAATATTTCCAACTGCATCAAAGACCATGTGTTAATTTCCATATTGCCAACTGTACGGTCATATATAGTTAGCTAGGGAATGTTGTGATTTGTTTTGTTATGATTGACATTTGACATTAAATAAAGAATTGTATTAATTTAATTCTACTTATTCTACATGGTGTCAGGTGTTAGTAATTAATATAATGCCAGATAATAAAGTGGAAGAATTAGATCAATTAGTTCATAATTTACAAACGCTTGTAGTAAATATGCAAGTGTAGGGTCAAATGGGGTCTTCACTACCTTCTCTACAATCACAGATAGTTTCGGCACCAGTTCCTGAGAGATTTTCTTTTGAAAGAGAAGATTGGAGAGATTGGATAGTAGGATATGAAAGATATAGAAAAGCTGTGATGTTAGAAAAGGAGGAAGAGAAAATACAAATTAATAATCTTTTATTACATATGTGCAATAAGGTAAACAAAGTTTTGGCCACTTTACAGAAAAAAGAAGATGACTTAAAGACGTATGAAGAAACAATAAAATTATTTCAAGATTATTATATAAAAAATCTAATATATAATATAAATTGCTGAAGAATATATCCCGTCAATAATATAATTAGGGAAGAAATGTAATTACGCTTCATTAGAAGATGAATTAATAAGAGACAGATTCAGAATCAGAATCATTACATTAAATGACTCACTCACATCACAAGTTACAATTGGCAAGAGCCAACAAAGTGTCTGACATCTGGTGTTCTGTACCGCAGTGCATTAATAAGGCTGTTGCAAGAATTTTTATATGACTTCTAAATATTAAATTTGAAAATATATTGTTCTTTAAAGAGCCTCAAATTTGAAAATATTACGAAATATCCTTTAGATATTTTACAATAAATTTTTGAAATTTGGATAAAATTTTGAATAAGTCACATGATCTGAAACAGAATGTGGCGTCAGAGTACATACATCTTCAGCGGTTCTAAGGTGTTAAGTGTATTGTCAAAGTTGTGAAACAAGTGTCAAATAAGAATCACTACCAGAACTTTAAAATAAAATATATTATCAATTTATATAATAAATTCAGTTTTAATATTTTATTTTACCTCAACTCTTTAACACCCCTTATTTCGGTAACAGTAAAACAATCGTTCTGATATAAATTCAGCCATCATCCAGCTATCGACCTTCGGTTATTTGTCCGATTTAGCTTGAGTGTAATTTGAATTAGCCATTATTACTTTATTATTCATTTACAATGAGCAATGTCAGCGTCAAATGTCAAATTAAAAGATTTTGGCTGGTAGCACAAGCCCTGTTTTAACTAAAACACTGTTTTAAGAAATGTCAAATTCAAATTTCAATATTTAATTTCACCTTTATGTTTAAAGAACGATTTTTTAAAAAATATTTATTTGAATACAAACTATGTTCTGCTTTAAAATCATATTTTGATAAATTTGATACTATTTATTTTTGTTATTAAATAATAAAATCTGACATTTCTTAAAACAGCGTTTTAGTTAAAACAGGGCTTGTGCTACCAGCCTTTGTTATTAACATGTGACAAACTTTCGCCTACGTTTATTTATGTAAATAATGTGAATAAACGTAGGTGATGGAAAAACTATTTTCCTATTGGCTATTAATGATGTAATGTATGTGCTTCTACGTCACAGTAGTGGGGGGTAGTTTTTCAGGACGCCAATCTTTTTATTTAATTATTTCCACAAATAACAACCAATTATTAAAATAAAAATTAAGAAAATCATTCCATAAACTTTCATTTAAAATAGTTTTTGAAAAATGTGAAACAGGCTCATTATGGAAATGATGACATATCCGTTCATCATTTCCCCATAAAGAGAAATATTAAAAAATAAGTGGAAAATCGCTTTAAAAATCGGAAAGGACATATCACCGTTCATGGACGTTTGTTTTTTACCTAAGCGATTTTATTCCATGTGAGTATTTATAAAAATTTATGCTTCAAAACATTATTAGATTGTTTTGTAGATATTAAAAGAAAAATATTAAGAAGAAATGCTATACCAAGCCAAAAATTATCCAAAGAAAATTCGACAAAACCGTTGTAAAGAGAAGAAAAATAGACAGACGTTATCTGTAAGTAGTAACTATTATGCTTTAAATTTATATATTTATTTTAAATTGTTTATAGGAAAGATAGAGACGAAGAAACTATAAAAATACCAGAAGTTGAGCAACACCAAGAGGAAGACGTGCAAAACAAAGAACTTGATGTGCATTTGTTTTTAATGTTATTACGATTGAGTGAGAGGAGCCCCTTTCAAAATAGAAGTTTGAACACACAGTTCATTTATTTCTATATTAGTATGTTTATCTGTCTTATATCCGCACAAGGATGTCCAGCTAAAAATAATTAAATAATTAGTTAACATGCAGATAAATTTTGAATCTTATTTTACCTTTATATACTTATTGCTTCTCTTTGGACCATAGGCCGCACAGCACCAATTAAATAAATGTATACATCTCACACTGCGATAAACATATTTAATTTCAATTAAAAATAACAAAATATCCTCAAAACATAGCATCAAAATACAACTAGCACAAACGTAAAATATAATGCTTTCCCTATAACTCGGCCATTAGTGCTGCCGTCTCTAGGATGTGGCTCTCCCGGATTGACAAAATTTTACAGTTGGAATTAATAAAAAGTCAAAATAAACTGAATGAAATAGAAAAAGGAAGTCAAGAATCTGATTCTGTACGAAATGATATAGAATTGGGTGAGATTAAAAACATATCACAACATTAAATTTTAAATATAACTAGATAAAAATTGCTGTATAACTAAATAAATCACAAATAATCATTAGTGCATTAATGTTAAGTACGTATATAATTTCCATATTGCCAACAACAACATAGTGAATTTTAATAATTAATAACAATAGGACGTTAAAAATAACTTAAATTAATAAAATTACTCCTTAACCATAAAATTAATTATAATAAAACTAAATAAGAATTTGAGAACTTAGTTCACGACGCGAAATTTTGATAGCATGCGTGCCTCAAAATATTCGCCTGCAACGTCATTATTTTGTAACAATTCTATTCAAAGCCAATTTATTATAATTTATACATTTATTATATAAAACTGTCATAATATTTTTTAAATTGCATGCTGCCGAGATTCGTAAAAGTAAAATCGTATTCGCCTGTTTTCTATGATAGTATTCTAGAGTGCGATCTACCACTACAGTAGTTCAAAATAGGAAGAGTAGCTAAGATTACTCAACATGTGAACCATGCCAGAGGTCCTAAAAACCACTGTGTAACGACTCGAGTTATGTGCGTTAGGTATCGTTACCGTTATGTTTATACAAACTGCAAGCAAAGATTGTTGCATGGGTAGTTTGGGAGGGCAGATTGCGTGAGTAGTTTGGTAGGTTGCGTAGGCTTATTTATTATATTTCTTCTGTGAATATAGAACAAGCATTAATAATTTGTTTTGTATTGAAGTATATAATTAGGAGTTATTAATTTTATATGCACACATGTGCATTTACGCAATATATTTTGTATGCGAAACCAGATGCATTTACCGATAATTACTGTACTTAAAAATTCACTTTTCTCATGCATCCCAGTATAAATATGGTAAATACTTCACTTATTTCTCATAACACGCACGATTATCCAGATTGGCAAGGCAATCTTTAGCATTTAAATTGTATTCAAATGTAAAATATATTCGCCGAAATTTAAGACTACTGTGAATATCAGGTCTTTGGGATTATTACGAATTACAAGGGTGTAAAAAAATTATATATAAAATTTACAGTTTAGTAATATGGTTCATGTTTCTCAAATTTAATATTTTACAAAATAATTGAAATGAATTTTGTAAAAAAAGATCTCTTACTTTTAATGGAAAATGCTGCGGTAACTATTCAGTGTACAAGTGTAATATTTATAACTGGGACAATTTTATTTAGAAGAAAAAGAATTGAACGACTTTTGAATGTGGTAAGAACAATTCTTTTATTTAATACTCTAATTCAGAAAAAATAACTGATTCAGTTGGCAATAAAAAATACTTGAAATTCGTAAGACAGATACATGAATTTATTTCCTGTTGTTGACTGTGACATTTGAAAATTAAAATTTCAGTATATTTACAATATTTTACTAAAATTGTTGTTGTTTCCTTTACACATGTACTTTTATTTCTTACATTACCGATAGAGAAATAATCTAAAGCATTTCAATCACTCAAAATCCTATTAGTTGTCAGGCCCCTACTCTGATATAACCTATTTGTATTTATTCTCAAAATGATATGTCAAATATTATTTTTGCCTTCAGCAGGTGTATAAGCCGTCGAATAAAAAAATCGCTAGAATTGTATTACCAAACGAAACAACTCTTTTTGATCACCCTGTAGATATACCACCTGATATAGGCAAAATAGGAAAGGTAATTTTGAATTAGGTATATATTTTTGTATTTAAGCACATTTCAAATTCTAGAATATAATAAACATTTATGCAACAAGTATAATAAATTACCTTTTCAATACACTATATTCTACAATTGGATATTATTAATTGAAAATAAAAAAAATAAAACTAGCTTGCCGTGTGTCCCGAATAAGTGCTCAAGATACCCAGTAGAAAATAAATATATTCCGAAAAAGTAACTTCAATTTCAGAAAATATAAATACAATTTCAGAAAGTCATTTCCATTTCAGAAAAAAATATATGAAAATATTAATTTATTTTTTCCGAAATTGAATTTGCTTTTTTTGAAATTGAAGTTTCTTTTTATGAAATTAATGTTGAAAAGGTATAGAAATTGTGTTCCTTGTTCGAAAATTTTTATACTTATGTAATTTTGCCCGTATTGCATAGCAAAGTCTATAGTCATCCATCTCTACCTACTTTTGGGATCCTAGTTTGAGCGCAAACATTGTTACACCACGTCACTGGATACGTAATATACCGAGAGTTTTTTTTATCAGTGAACATGGCCGTATGTTATTACCATAGTTACATTTAAAATGATTGACAGCAATGTATTATCGCGTTTTTTTTAAAACTGAACATAGGACGTAACATTTAGTGTAGTTGTCAAAGTCATCAAATTGTTATACAATCAAAATGTGTACAGAAACTTGTCGTAGACTCATGTTATAATTATACCAATTGACAATTTGAACTTTTTCTTCAACTGTATACATTTTGAAATGACAATTTGATGACTTTGACAACTATAATACATTCACTATCACTCTCTATGTTCAGTTTTAAAAAAAACGCGATAATACATTGCTGTCAATCATTTATGTAACTATGGTAATGGCATATGCCCATGTTCACTGATAAAAAAAACTCTCGGTATATATATATATATATATATATATATATATATATATATATATATATATATATATATATACAGGTTGTATATTTTAAAACGGGTCATATACATATATACAGGCTGTCTCTTAAATAGGGGGACATGGCTTAACCACAAATTCCTGAGGCTAAAATAAGACGATTTAACTAAACCTGCTTCTACCGGAAAGTGTACCATTTAGGCAGAATTCTGCTTCAGAGTTCTTCGAAAAAAAAATGAATTTTGCTTATAACAACGCTTTTTTGGATGAAATTTGGTATGACAGTTCATATGGTTATAAGTCGTCTTTTAAGGTAATACTTGTTATTATTAGTGAACCACTAGTGTATGAAAGTTAGGTGTCCCAACATTGATTAGACCGTAACTTTTTAATGGCCAAGCCGATAACATATTTTTTTTTTTTTCAGAAAGATATATTCAATAGTAAACTTTTCTCTTTTGTATAATTTGTGATATGTTACGGTTCAGACAGAAAAAAATAAAACCCGAATGACTGCATCGTGAATTTTTTTTTTTTTTTTTTTTTAATAAATTTAATCTAGCAGTCTATCCAAATGTCGTAGTTCGAGAGTTGTTTGAGGTTAGCACAAGTGAAAATCAAAAATACAGTTAATTTTAAAATTGAAAATGAGTAATTTAAAACCTTCTGACTCTGTAACAAGGTAGGAATAGTGAAATAACAAGTAATGAACTTTATTATAAACTCTTCTAAATTATAGTTTCAATATCAACATTTTTATTCTATCATCTGTGTAAGTCAAAATTCTGTTTAGAAATAATAATCATATCTCTGTTTAGTCTAGATGTCAAACGCGTAGACATTTATTGTTTTGACAATTAACTGTATAATTTATTGGCTAGACTACGTGAAGTCTTGTTATTTTGCTATGGAGGCTACACCCTCGCACCCTTCTTTAGACATACGCTGAAGAGATAAACCTTTGTTTTAAGGCAGTCGAGTTTTAAGAGTGACACGAGTCAGATCAGACATGTAGTCTGTGTTAGTTTTTGGGCGTTTACGCCATGACTCGTAATTAGGGTTACAATATAATAATGTAACAGTAGTTTAGTAATAATGTAACAGTTAGTCTGTGTTCAGTGTAATTAATAATAATGATTTAGTAGTATTAATGTAAATATGTCAATAAAAGTTAGTTAAAGTTAAAATCGGTGTCATATATTGTGTATGTGTGCCATCCATAGTAAGATATGTTCATCAATCTATCAGCAAGTGTTGAGTGTTTAGTGAGATAGAGTGAGTGTAAAGAGCGTGTTCCTCCTCAGTAAAGTGGTGGACGAACCAGCAAGCGTCCACCAGTTAGCAGAAATAGTGTCATCGTTGGGTAAGAGAACAAAGAGAAAACAGAAGCTTTTCATCCCCCCCCCCCCCCCCCCCTGTTACAACTCCAATGATTGTGGAATGATAGATCTGCAATTAGAAAACTACACGGTAACTGTAGATATAGAAACTGCTAGAAAAATACAATAATACTTAATAAATTTTATTTAACAAGTCTAGAGCGCGGTGTCTAGAGCAATTAAAACACAAATTGTACCTTCATTACTCCTTGAGTTTGAATCGGAAGCAACAGATTCTATTACATGAAAACTATCATTATTTGTTGCATCAATTACACAGGTTACTAGTATATTTGTAGGAACAATTTCTGCTGGATTCTCTCATCAATATCTGCAATTAATGTAGCTTCTATTTGCGGTGTTTGGGTTAGCTCGTCATTGCCTGCAAAAAATGAAAGTTTTGTTCAAATGCTTGAAGAAAATTGCAGTTTACTGTTCACACTTTAAATCAACAGTAAGGAAATCGTACCTACCTTTATTGCAACTTGATCTTGAAACGTAATCAGCAGCTTTTTTACATGAAAATCAAAATTTCTTGTTGTTGCAACAATACTGGATGCTAGTACATTTGTCTCAACAATATCTGCCGCGTCATCTTTAGGAATTGTATTTATATTTTCATAAATCTCTAAAACAATATATTTCTTGAATATCTGGTACTACTTTTGATAAAAAGGGTTACTTTCCATAAGTTTTTTCTTTTTACTTCCTTGTACAAAGTAAAGAAAGTATTGTAATCGCGAAAAATTTCCGTTTCCAGATTTTTACGAAAATATCCAGTTTAATCATTCCTGAATCCATTTTGTCTAATTTCGTCGTGACGTCTGTACATACGTACGTACGTACGTATCTCGCATAACTGAAAAACGGGAAGCCGTAGAAAGTTAAAATTTTGTATTTAGGACTGTTATAACATCTAGTTGTGCACCTCCCTTTTTGGTCATTACATAACTTGCGGAAGTGGTACTTTACTTGAAGCCTATAATAGATTTTAATGAAAAACTATATTAAAATATTTTCCAAAACTTTCCAAATTTGGTACCTATATAAACTTTTCTATCGATGGGAATAACATAAAAGATTTTAGTTAAAATGGTCTGCCCGGAAGTGGTACTTTACTTGCAGCCTATAATAGATTTTAATGAAAAACTATATTAAAATATAATCCAAAACTTTCAAATATGGTTATATAATACTTCTATATCAATGGGAATAACATAATAGATTTTAGAAATGGGTGATTCGAGAACGTTGTAAAAGTTTCAATTTAGGAAACAACAGGCCGTAGGTTCCAATAATTATGACTAACAGTCACAATCGTCTTTATTTGTAAAAAATAGGACGTTTTGGACAATATTTGTCCATCTTCAGCTACAATATATATGTATACATGGTACGTGGTCACTTCATATACGGGAATTTGCTCAACGCTGTCACTTCATATATAACGTTGTGACTTCAGAAAATGGAAGTGACAACGTTTCCCTATGTAATTTTATTTTTTCTAGCACTACAAAGCAAAACAAGTCTAAATACGAAAATTTTGTTGGAAGTCAAATAGTACCCCCCGTACCCTCAAAATTGTCACTTTAGTTCAAGCGTTTACCGCTGGCGCTGTACTCGCTATTAGTGACAGGTATGCACAATGCGATGTTACTTCCGTAGTGTATATAGCATTGGAAGGTACTTAGTCACTTCCAAAACTTGGCAACAGTGTATTGCAGTATGTTATAGTAGTTTGTGGAAACTATTAATATAATAAATTTTTATTAACAATATACAATTAAAAAAGTATCACAAATTAATAAGTGAAAAATTCACAATAAAATGTAAAAATAATTACCGCTGTTATCTATAGCACATACGGAGTATTTCTGTGAACTAATGATTATTTTTAGCACATATTTAAAAATTTTAGCCAATAAGTATTAATAACAAATAACAATTAAATATCTTCTTATATATTAAAATCTATTTGTGATAATTTTTAACAAGTTTCTAAATTTCAATCGTGGTAATTCGGTTAAGATG
Organism: Ophonus ardosiacus; assembly: GCA_943142095.1. NCBI lineage: Eukaryota > Metazoa > Arthropoda > Insecta > Coleoptera > Carabidae > Ophonus > Ophonus ardosiacus. Next base: position 40,793,087 of record OW964823.1, read on the forward strand.
ATTTAATAATTTTTAGCAAGTTTTTAACATTCTGCAACCAATAAGCAATAAAATGTCAGGTGACAATTTATTTTTTTGTCATGTGTCAGTATTCGCGATTGGTGAAATTTTTTGACAAAGTTGCATAATTTTACAACTAATGCCTGGTTTCAAAAGGGTATGTTATAAAATTACTACCTTGTTATAATTTTCAATAAATAGAAATAAATTCCACACGTGACATTTTACTGTTTCGTAAAGTACTAGTTAATTTGGTTGGATGAAAATGTATTAATTTTTGAACAAACGGAAATGAAACCGGACATAAATTGCAAAAGTGCGGACATTAACTTATTTACAGTCTTGGAGGTTATTACATTTTTAAATAAATCCCAATAACATCATGTTACTTACAAATTATTTTTCTGTAAATGAAATTTGTAATTTTCATATGATAAGTAAAAACAAGAACGTGAAATATGTATATAGTTAAATATTAATTCTTAGCGAGGTTGTTCTCTAATTGAGTGCTTCATTTTCCTACCTGCTTCATAATATATAAGAAGTAAAATTCTGGTTTTTTACCTCTCGCTAAGAGAGGTATTGGAATCATGCCAAAGATCGCATATTCAGATTTTAGTGGATAAGCACGTTTTAAGGTCCCTATAATCCGATTACAACATTTTTACGATGATGTCCGTGTATGTATGTATGTGTGTGTGTGTGTGTGTGTGTGTGTGTGTGTGTGTGTGTGTGTGTGTGTGTATGTGGATGTTGGATCCACGGTTTCTCAAATACTATAAATCGTAAAGAATATTTAACTGCAGTTTCCTCAATCTGACATTCCTGGGAAGAGCTGATTAGATTTTGGTAACAATTGGACAACCGAAAGTAATAGTTTCTTTAAAAAAATCTTGTAAATATTATTTTTTAAAAATATGTATATTACATATATTGAAGAATATAAAATTCTACATCTGATACATTTAAAATTTTTATTATATCTTGTATAGATTTAGAGATGAAGGCAATGCAATATATAGAATAATTTAATGTAGTACATCGCTGAGGCTAAGGCAGTAAGGAAACCAGTTGACAAATTTAAATGTTTATAACATAGTTTGTAAATGGCAGGTGATAATGTCAAAAATCAATAGTATTAGTGACATTCTGAAAGCTTTTTCTGGGAAGTACATTTAATCTTTCTTATTGTTTTATGAATTAAATATTGAAAATTGTAAGTAAAATGCATATATCCATCAGATATACCGCCAATCTAGTTAATGAATTGGAAGAATCTCTGACATTTAGGAACTTCCTCAGACAATGAAAAATAGATATAATTAGAACTGTATGTGTGCAGAAGACATGTTAAATACAATAAAAACAATATTTGGGTAAAGTTCTGTAATTTTTTTGTTATAAAAGGACGGTTCGACAGCGAAGTGCAATACAATACTTATACAGGGTGTAAATTTTAAAACGGGTCATTGGGCTATAACATAGAAAAACAGTTTTTTAGACGCCAAAAGTTTCTATATTAATTTATTGAAAAAAAAAATTGGTGTCTATTATAAAGGAAAAAATTACAATTTTTTTTAATACCAAACACCTTACATTTCTGTTTCACATAAAGCCAGAAAATAAATTTAAAAATCTGTTGTGGCCAGCACAAGACCTCTCGCCATTTCCATGGGCTATATAAGTATTGTATGGCACTTTGCTATCGAAATGTCGTTTTATAACAAAATATTACAGAACTTTACCCAAATATTGTTTTTTATTGTATTTAACAATTCTTCTGCACACATATAAACCTAATTATACCTATTTTTCATTGTACGGGGAAAATCCTAAATGTCAGAGATTCTTCCAATTCATTAACCAGATTGGCGGTATTTCTGATGTATATATACATTTTACGTATAATTTCAAATATTTAATTAATAAAACAATAAGAAAGACTAAATGTACTTCCCAGAAAAAGCTATCAGAATGTCACTGAAACTATTGATTTTTGATACTGACATTGATATCTGTCTTTTACAAACTATGTTATACACATTTGAATTTGTCAACTGGTTTCCTCAGTGTAGTTTAGACTTTATATCCCGATATTCTATATATTATAGCGTCTTTATCTCTAAATTTAAAGAAGATATAATAAAAAATTTAAATGTATCAGATGTAGAATTTTGTTCTTCAAAATTAGTAATGTCAAAAATTTTCAAAAATTAATATTTAGAATTTTTTTAAAAAAACTACTACTTCCGGTTGTTCATTTGTTATCAAAACCTTTTCAGCTCTTCCCAGGAATGTCAGATTGAGTAAATCATAGTTAAATAGGTCTTATGGCTTATAGTTTTTGAGGAATCGTCCCTTCAACATCCAGCCATATATACACACACACACACACACACACACACATACACACATCTACAGATGCAGACATCATTGTAAAAATGTTAAAATCGGATTCTAGTGACCGTGAAACGTGATTATTTATTAAAATCTGAATATGCGATTTTTAGCATGATTCCAATACCTCTCTTGGCGAGAGGTAAAAATTTATAAAATTAAGAAAAAATATCATTAGCTATGAAACTGACAGTAACAAAATATGATAGGGGACAATTAAAGTTATTAATTTATGAACTAATACAAAATAACACAAAATAAAGTAAACAGTATGATATTTATTTAAGAAACAATTATTATTTATTGTAATAGATATTTACAAATTAAAGATGATCTACATGTAATAAGTTATAAGAAACGAGAAAAACTGCAAACTACAAGGAAACAATTAAAACCATGTAATAATTTGTAATTTTTCTTCGTGAGACAAATTATCCATGATTTCTTCTTAATAAAACAAAAATAATAATAATTTAACAAATAATGTGTATGAAACGTTTATTAATGAGCGTCTCAAGTCATCAATTGTTTTGTTTTGTTTTTGTCAGTTTCACGGCTATTGATACTTTTTCTTAATTGTGCAAATTTTTAAATTTATTTTCTGGCTTTATATGAAACAGAAATATAATGTGTTTGGTATCAAAATATTCGTAATTTTTATTTATATATATGCACTAATTCTTTTTTCAATAAATTAATATCGAAACTTTTGGCATCTAAAAAACTGTTTTTCTATGTTATAGTCCTATGACCCGTTTTAAAATTTACACCCTGTGTTTTTTACATATATAAATGAATAATAATTTCACAAATCTACAAATTTACTAAATTTTAACCATCGAGCTTTAGAGTACCATCATTTCAATTACTACTCGTAGCTATAAATGAATTTTAGTTTTTTTACCTCCCTCTACTCTAGGTAAGGGAGGTATAGGGATCGTGCTAAAATTCGCATATAGAGATTTTCGTGAATAAGCACGTTTTGGTGTCCCCAGAATCTTTTAACATTTTTACAATGATGTCTGTAGGTATGTATGTGTGTGTGTCTGTGTGTGTTTTTTGTCTCCATGTGTGTGTCTGTGTATGTGTGTGTGTGTGTATGTGTATGTGTATGTGTATGTGTGTGTGTGTGTGTGTGTGTGTGTGTGTGTGTGTGTGTGTGTGTGATCTTGTGGACACGATTACTCAAATACTGTATACCCATTCTATACTAATGTGGGAAGAGCTCATTAGTTTTTAGTGTATATTGGATAACCGGAAGTATTATTTATTCAAGCTTTTAACAGTTTTCGTATTAAAAATTCATTGAATATAATTTTTTAGCAACTTTTACTAATTAAAATTGAATATAATGGTTCAATCTCCAATTCTACGATAATAACATTTAGTAAATAACTAAATAACTTTAAATATGAATATATAATATAATTAATTTTTATATATCATTTTGCCTATGCGTCAAACAAAAACATAATTTTATTAACAATTTTGACATATTTAAACAAATGTCACTGACAGGAAGAAATTACATTAAAATTAATAATGAAACCGTATTAAGGAGAATATAATAATAAAATTTTTAATTCTAATGAAATTCAGGTTTGTAAAAATAATATATTTTCCATACATAAGTATTAGATGTACAAGATGATCTGATTTAAATTTTTTCTATTTTTGCATCACTATAAATTAATATTAATTTACAACTACACATTTACGAAATGGATCATGTACGGCGAAGAATTTACAAAGATTGCGTTTTAGAGCACCTAGATGCTGCTTTTATAAGAAAGTATGTGTGATGATTTTTCCTTAAAGTCTATTAAAATATGATCCAAAACTTCTGAAATTTGGTATTTAAAACTCATATATAATTTGAAACAACATATTAGATTTTAACCATATATGATAAATCGAATGTAGTACATAATTTGGAGCTCTAACAGATTTTTGAGGAAAAACAATAAAAAATAATCCAAAATTTCGTATTACAGACTTTTCTATTTATTGGGCAACAAATTAGATTTTATTTAAAAACGATCAACCGGAAATGATACTTTACTTAAAGTTCACTGCTATTTTAAACATGGAATTGGCGGGAGGTCATGTCCTGGCCACATCAGATTTTTATTATTATTTTTTACAGTAGACTTTATCACATTTATTAGCTGAAAGAAATAGGCCTTAAGGATCACGGAGAAATTAAATAAACGACGAAAGAAATTATGAAAAATTCAATGACTCTGCAGGGATTTGAACCCCGGACCTTCTCATTTCTAGCGAGACGCTCTACCAACTGAGCCACAGAATCCGTGTTCATGCAGAGACATTGAATCTTCCACTGAAGGTCCGGGGTTCAAATCCCCATTTAATAAGCTCTTATGTCGTACATTATCCCAGATTACTTATATAGTTGAAGTTGAGTGGTTTGGAGCGAATCTGCTGACTTGCAAACAATCTAGTATTTTTTTTAAATATTTTTTAAATAATATAATAAACCAAATAGGGCACTTAAGTAGCACACAAATCGTAATTTTTTTGTAGAAAATTCAGAATTGGGCATGCATGATTTGGAGCGGTTTCGCAGACTTACAGCCAAGACAACAAAATTATGATTTTTTAAACAAAAATAATAGTCCAAAATTCAACATTGTGGCACTTCATTCACACAGAGTGACACTTTTATTTATCATATACTTTATTCGGTGTTTTGCTCGCTAGTTTAGCCGATATGATATTTGGCAACGTTGCGGAAGTCAGCCCTACTCTTCAATAACTTGTATACAATTACAGTGATGGAAGTAACTTCGTATTTTAAGTATGTGCAATTGTATATAAATTTTTAATATAATATTTTCTTACCCCTCTTTTGAAAACCTTAATTTAGAAGTTCCCCTAAGCCTATATATATAATTTTTAATAATATATATCCATTAATTAATATGGAAGTCAGGACGCCCTATCAACGTCACGGAAGTGACTCCTTAACAGGTATCAATATATATATATATATATATATATATATATATATATATATATATATATATATATACAGGGTGTAAATTTTAAAACGGGTCATAGGGCTATAACATAGAAAAACAGTTTTTTGCACGCCAAAAGTTTCTATATTAATTTATTGAAAAAATAATTAGTGCATATTATAAAGAAAAAAATTACGAATTTTTTGATACCAAACATATTAGATTTCTGTTTCATATAAAGCCAGAAAATAAATTTAAAAATTTGCGCAATTAAGAAAAAATATCAATAGCCGTGAAAATGACAGAAACAAAACAAAACAAAACAATTGTTGACTTTAGACGCTCATTAATAAAGGTTTCTTACATTTTATTTGTTAAATTATTATTATTTTCGTTTTATTAAGAAGAAATCATGAACAATTTGTCTCATGAAGAAAAATTACAAATTATTAATGCTGCGCCTGCGCCACTCGCGCACTTATGACAAATTTTCGCACCTAACCTATTCGCAATTACACCTATAAACGTTAGATTATACGAAATGTCAAACATAAAATTCTGAATTTTAATTTACTGCATAAACGACATTATTTCAGTTTAGTTTCTTAATTTAGTAGCTTAATTTAATTTCATAATTTACATGCTGCATAAATCCAGCATAAATGGTTTTAATTTATTCCCTTGTAGTTTCCAGTTTTTCTAGTTTCTTATAACTTATTTTTTATTATAGTAGATCATCTTTAGTTTGTAAATACCTATTACAATAAATAATAATTGTTTCTGATATAAATATCCTAGTTTTTACTTTATTTTGGGTTATTTTGTATTGGTTCATAAATTAATAACTTTAATCTTTAATTGTCCCCTATCATGATAATGTTTTGTTACTGTCACTTTCATGGCTAATGATATTTTTTCTCAATTGTAAAAATTTTTAAATTTAATTTCTGGCTTCATATGAAACAGAAATGTAAGGTGTTTGGTATGAAAAAAATTGTAATTTTTTTCTTTATAATAGGCACCAATTATATTTTCAATAAATTAATATGGAAACTTTTGGCGTCTAAAAAACTGTTTTTCTATGTTATAGCCCTATGACCCGTTTTAAAATTTACACCCTGTATATATATATATATATATATATATATATATATATATATATAAAGTTGTAAATAAAGTTGTAAAATATAATTAAAATATATAATATGAATTTCGTCTTAGCAATTACAAAGTGTGTGTTTCAATATATTATAAAGTTTCTTTATTAGTTACAATTTTTTTTTGTGAATGCCCACATCTTGTCTAGAATTATGACAGAGAATCTTTGGTAGTTAAAAAAACATGTTGCTACTAGGGCGACAAGTTGAGCACTAACTCAACATACAGAAAAATAGTATAATGCGCAGAGAATATGAAGAATAATAAAATGCAAGGGAGGGGATATTTATAAATTTAAATTTTGAATGTATTTTGAGTTATTATTAAAATCTGTTTGATAATTTAAACTATTGTTTTTATTCAAGGTTATATGACAGGTTTCATATAATAATCAGGGATATTTATATTGTACTTGTTCTAGTATTTTAACATTTTCAAAATCTGGTATGTGACCCCCTATCTTCTCCATCAGGGGGGACAGCGAGTGGAGAAGATAGGGGTAGGCTACCCCACAAAGCACTAACACCTATAGAGAACCAGCTGCCAGCAAAAAAAATGGAAACAAATTCTGCAAGCAGCGCTGTCGTGTTATATGGCGGAACTATATTTTCTTGTGGGATATATAGGAAACGTACGATATAAATGAATGACAGCGGTACATATAAATTAATACGCAATAATAAGAAAGAATTGATAATTTAAAAATATATTTTGATATAAATTCGTCTCATAAATATACATTCATGTTAAATAGTTAACAAATTCTTCATTATTTCGAGGAAAGATGATGGATGATAGTTTCATTGGTATCACCTGATAGCTCACTAATAAAATGATTATGTTTTCACTTTGCTTATATTCTTAACTTACTTTTTCATATCCTATCGAAGTTTTACACATACAAAACTGCTTTTCCGATCCAAAAATGATGAAGTATTACATGCAGTATTATAATAAAACTTCTAATAAAGGTGTTAGTGTTGTCATTAGCATGGCGAGTCATTAATATTAATATTGTATATTTTATTTATCACAAAATTTTCAAGTCCAGGGGTTTTAGCAGTGGTATATTTTCACGGACTAAAAAGTAAAATTAAAAAACATGTTTTATAAAAAAAAACGAATTTTAATGTACTTACAGTTATTAGCTTCACCTGTCACACATTTACATCTCTCAATTTCAATTAGAAAATGAAAACTTTTAATTACAGTGGCATAATTTAAATTTAGTAGCAAACTTACAATTTTTGACTTTTGACAACTCATATGAATTTGTTTTTGTTTACATCTTTCAAATCAACTGTCAGAACGTCCCAACGAATATAGCGCTATAGGGTCATATGGACGAACTAAATTTATGCTGCCATTTTATCCATTAGACTTGAAATCCCCTGGGCTACCCCAAGAGAAAACAATATCTGCCACAATACCCTTCGATCATTTCTTAAATAAAATTATTCAAAACACTGTAAAAAACACAAACATAAAAATAGCTAATACCACTAACAATTGTACTACCTCACTTTATACATCTTTAAAAGACCCTATAGAACCTAAATTTAAAAAAGACGTTGTTTACCAGATCAACTGCAATTTATGTAATAAATTTTACATTGATGAAACATCGCAACCGTTACATAAAATAATTTACCAACATCAGTACCATAGCAATAGATATAACCCTGATCACAGTGCATTGACAAGACATATAGTTGAAACGGGTCACATACCAGATTTTGAAAATGTTAAAATACTAGAACAAGTACAATATAAATATCCCAGATTATTATATGAAACCTGTCATATAACCTTGAATAAAAACAACAGTTTAAATTATCAAACAGATTTTAATAATAACTCAAAATACATTCAAAATTTAAATTTATAAATATCCCCTCACTTGCATTTTATTTTTCTTCATATTCTCTGCGCATTATACTATTTTTCAATATGTTGAGTTAGTGCTCAACTTGTCGCCCTAGTGGCAACATGATTATGACTGTTAGTCATAATTATTGGAACCTACGGCCTGTTTTTTCCTAAATTGAAAATATAATACATTTTAGTTAAAATGGTCTACCTGGAAGTGGTACTTTACTTAAAGCCTATAATAGATTTTAATAAAAAACTATATTAAAATATAATACAAACCTTTTCAAATTTGGTATATAATACTTTTATATCAATAGGAATAACATAGTAGATTTTTGTTAAAATAGTTTAACCGGAAGTGATACTTTACTAGAAACTGTTATCAGTTTTGCTTGAAAAAAATTGTGTGTTATTTTCATTTTAATAATAAATGCTTCAAATAAAAGTTTTAGATAATTGAATTCTGCGTCGAAAACATCAGGTATTATTAAATTATCTCTTTGTGTAAGCGAGATATGTAAATTTAAAAATTATATACTTTTTGGTTTCTGTAATTAAGTTTGCTATGAATTAGGACAAAAAATAACAAAAAAATTAAGTATTTAATGTCAATGTCAAATTATGTCAAATAGGTGCAATTTTATGATTGGGTCTGTTATAATACATATTTTAATTATTATAGTATGTCCGTGATGTGGTGACCGGTACGTCATCAAAAATATTCGTGTGGGTTAAGATTTTAATGGTGGGGGATATTTTCATGACGACCATTGTTTTGGAATCAACGATCTGTTTACTTTACATTATTTTGAAGTATGAGTTTGACAGTTCGACGTTTTAATAATATAATACTCTTTTGTGGTTTACGATAGTGTATCTTTTTGATATCTCTTTGAACTTTTGTTATTGTTAATACTTATTGTTACTACTAGTTTTTTGTTCTTCGTTTTTGTTGCTTTTGTGGGGTCATAATGCCGGGAATAATATTAAGAAGCCAAGCTCAAGAATTGGTGTTGAATTTGGTGGATTGTTTCACACGAGAAAGAGATAACAGTGGACCGTTGATTTCATTAAAGGCCGTAGGTGCTTATATTTTAATTATTATTATTATAATTCTAATAATTATTTTATATTCAGAGAGTAGCTAATGCTTTGAAAATTAGCGTTTCTACAGTTCGGAGGGTTGTACGGAAGGGTGAAGTTTCACGAGCCAGCTGTACCAAACCTGTTTCACCTAGAAAACGTAGACCTAAGACGAGTATTCGTAAAACGTTGACAAATTTTACAATTGAAGCAATAAGAAATAATTTATGAAATGTATACCAATAGTACGTACAATTTAGCTATTACGTTTATCAATATGAAGTATTTAAAAATATGTCATTTATATGTCTGACTTGCTTTGTAGGACAACATGTTACTTTGAGATCTTTGCTGGCTACATTAAAAGCAAGGGATATAGTTTCATTCGGGACAACTACTCTAAATGCAGTGCTGCCTGAGATTGGATTAAAATATAAAACGGATGATAACAGACGTTCTCTTTGTGAAAAGAATTATGTTGTTGACCAGCGCATCAAATTTTTACGTGCCTACATGGAAAATAAATCTTCAAGTGATCCATATTATGTAGTATTCCTCGACGAAACTTGGATTTTCGCAAGAGGAAGCAAAAGAAAATCCTGGCAAGACGACACAGTTCACTCTGTGAAAAACAAACCAGCGGGAGAAGGTAAACGATACCTTGTTTTATGTGCTGGCGGCAGAAACGGATTTGTTCCGAATTCTTCGCTGGTGTTTGCAGTAAAGTCTACAACATCCGATTACCACGGAGAAATGAATGCAGAGAATTTTTAACAAATGGTTGGCGGAACAGCTTCTACCTAATCTCCAAGAGCGAACTCTGATTGTTATGGATAACGCGTCGTATCATTCCAAGTTACTAGAAAAACGTCCAACTACTACTTGGACAAAAAATGAATTCAAAGAATTTGTAACGGAAAAAAAGATTCCCTTCTCTGATCAGATGTTTTGTCCAGAACTATACGCATTGGCGAAATCCCATACAATGCCTACGTAACAAAATATTGTTACAAGAAAAAATCAACCGTTTTTATAGCTTCACTACTATTTTATTTATTTTAATACATTTTCAGTATTATCAGAGAGTGAGTGAATGAGTAAGTGAGAGAGTGAGCTTAAAATTACCTATAAGGAAACAATATCTTTAGTTTTATGTAAATACATAATTTAACTGTTAACTTACGGTCTAAGAATATTATAAATTGCTCCCAAATTATTATTTTTATGATTTTACACTTTGTTTTGTTGTTATTTTTTGACATGTACAAATTGTTTCTAAGAAACCTAGATTTAATTTTTTACAATTTGTTATTTGATATTACTAGATTATTTTATATTTTTTACATTCTCCCCCCCGGTACTTTGAGTGCAATGATTTAACTCAAAGTACCGTTTACATCTAATTTCGCCAGTTTTATTGCTGGACGTTTGTATATTCCCGTTGACGTTTGTACCGTAGCACTTCTAACTTGGCCATCTTTTCCTTTATAGGTTTCTATGATGCGTCCTCGTGACCAACTGCTACGTGGTGAATCTTTATCTACAATTATTACAATATCGTTTTCTTTCAATGGTTCACATGGTTGACACCATTTAAGTCTTCTAGTTAATGTAGGCATGTATTCCACTACAAATCTTTTCCAAAATCGACGAGCATAAATTTGTGACATTAAATAGTTTTGTTTAAGTGTCTTCGTATCATCACTAAAACATCCAATAGGTTTGACACCACTTGATGAGCCTAATAAAAAATGATTAGGTGTTAGGGCTTCAGATGTTTCAGATTCAATTGGCAGATACGTAAGGGGTCTTGAATTTATAATATTTTCTATTTCAATTAAATAACTCTGTAAAACGTGTTCAGAATAAAGCTGGTTAGATAAAACGGAATATAAAGCCGTTTTTACGGATCTCACTAGTCGTTCCCAGCAACCACCCATATGTGGAGAAGCAGGAGGGTTAAAATGCCATTCTAATTCGGAATTAATAAATTCTTTGGCTATTTCCAACTTGTTTAATGTTTTCAGATCTTCTTTTAATATACGGTCAGCCCCTATGCAATTTGTTCCACAGTCGCTGTACATTGCTCGAACTTGACCACGTCGATTTATAAAATTTCGAAAACAGAGGATGAATGAATCAGAATCCATAGAGTGAGCAACTTCAATATGTACGGCTCTTGTAGTAAGGCAGGTGAAAAGACATCCATAGCGTTTATAACTCTTTCGTCCTATTACACAGTTCATTGGGCCGAAGTAATCCACACCAGTATATGTAAATGGCCGAGTAAATGCAGCTAACCGTTCTTTAGGTAACGGTCCCATTTCAGGGGGGACAGGTTTCACGTTTTCATTCTTGCAAACCTGACATTTGCTTCTTATTCTTCGTATAACTTGCCGTAGTTTTGGAATCGCATATTTTTGCCGTATTTCGTTACATACAGTTTCATGATTAATATGGTGAAACTTTTCATGGTAGTATTGAACTACTAAATTTGTTAAAGGATGATTTCTTGGTAGGATAATAGGTCGTTTCGTGTTGTCACTGACACATGTTGCAGCATCTATACGTCCTTTTACTCTCATTATTAAGTTCTCATCCAAATATGGAGACCACATATACAACGGACTAGATTTATTTAATTTTACTTTTACATAATTTGTTGCGCCAGTTAACTTTGATATTTCTGTAAAATAGCAATCATTCTGGGCAATTCTGTATAAAATATTTTCTGCCTTTTTCAGTTGACTAGAAGTTAGAACAGGATTCGAACATTTTGAAGTTTTTCTTACTTTCTCCAACAAGATTTCACAAAATTTATATACATAAGCCATGGAATTCACTAATTTTTTCCACTTCGAAAATCTGTTGATGTCGATCAAATTACTGTTTTGGTGGTGAACTGCGATGAGAATTTCGTTATTTTCAATTTCTTCATCGCTTGTTGAATCTTCTGGCCAGTCTTTTTCATCTTCCCATAAAAAACTTGGTCCTCTAAACCAGCGACTATTCATGTCAAATGTAATTGGTTTTTCTGATTTGGTCGCATCATCAGCTACATTTAATTTTGTTGGACAGTAACGCCAATTTCTTATTTTTGTGAGATCTTGTATTTCAGATACTCGGTATGCATTAAATTGTCCTTTGATTCTTTTTGCATCAGATCGCAACCAATTTATTACTGTTTTCGAGTCTGTCCAGTAGATAATTTTATTAATGCTGATAGTCAGCGATTTTACAATGTTTTTTCCTAATCTTGCGCCAATTTGTGCAGCTACAAGTTCTAATTTTGGTACGCTCGTTAATTTAATTGGTGCTACTTTTGTCTTTGCTCCAATTAAAGCACACTGAATTTTATTATTCCTTTTTATTCGCATGTACGTCACAGCAGCGCTACCATCTTTACCAGCATCTACAAATACATGTAACTGTACCTCACAATTCTGCCAATTTGGAAATTTTTGAAGATAGCATCTTGGAATATGAATATTTTCTATTTGAGACAAAGTTTTAACCCATTTCAGCCACTTTTCAAATTCTTCATCTGCAATTGGATCGTCCCAATCAACTTTTGTTCTCCAAATATCTTGCAGTATTACTTTGAGACGATTCAAAAAGTGAGCGATAAGGCCGAGAGGATCATAGATAGACATAAGAATGCTTGTTATTTCTCTTTTTGTTGGTCTTCTTTCACCATGCAGAACGTCTTTATTACCCTTGTTGAATTTTAGCGAATATGTAAATTCATCGGTTTCCAAACGCCACCACATTCCTAATACTTTTTCTGTTGTTATTGTATCAATATCCATATTCACGAATCTTTCTGTAATAATATTACTTTCTTCCATTGTTTCCATTATTTGACGGGAATTGGATTTCCAGTTTCGAATTTCAAAGCTTCCTTGGGAATGAATGAATTTAATTTGGCGTGCTAATTCGATGGCATCTTCTTCTGTGTCGAAGCTGTCTAAATAGTCATCCACATAATGATTATGGATAATTGCGTAAACAGCTCGAGGATATTTATTTTTAAATCTGTTCGCGTTCAAATTTTTTACGTACTGAGCACTACAAGGAGAACAAGTGGCACCAAAAGTCATAACTTGCATTATATAGGTATCTGGGTCTTTTGATCTGTCGCACTCTCTCCATAGAAATCTCTGCACATGTTGATCTTCAGGTCGTATACAAACTCTGTGAAACATCTCACGAATATCACCACAAATTCCAATTTTGCGTTCTCTAAATCTCAATTGATTATCAAATAGTGAAGCCATTAAATCAGGTCCTTTTAGTAACATTGAATTCAGTGATATTCCGTCAACTTGTGCAGCAGCATCCCAGACTAGTCTCACCTTTCCAGGCTTGTTTGGATTTAAGACTGGAAATACTGGTAAATACCACAGTCGATTATGTTTAAGTGACAGTTCTTCTGGTGTTAATTTTTTTATGTATCCTTGTTCGAGATACTTGACAAATTGTTCATCAATAGTTCTTTTTAATTCTGGATCACGTTCCAAGCGTCGTTCCAGACCAATAAGACGTTTATAAGCCATAGGCTTACTATCAGGTATCTTCATATTCTCAAATTTTTCTTTGAACAGTAAACCTGTTTCGAACCTATTACTAATACATTTCGTTGTGTTTTTTAGCGTCTTTATCGCATATTGTTCTTCCTTTGAAGCTGTGTTGAAGGGTGGAAGAGTTACTCCCATACTGTCAATGGCAAAGAATCTTTTCATTAATTCATGTAGATCTGGAAGCGAAGTGTTGGACGACTCACATCCGTGAAAACAGCAATAATCTTGTTTTGCTATTTCTTCACCTATTGTAGCAAATATTGCCCATCCTAATCTACATTTTGCAGCTATGGGTTGGTTGGCGCTTCCTTCCCGAATTTTCAGTGGTACTGCTAAATTCCAGTTTTTTAGTCCAATCAGGATCCTAGGTTTTGCATTTAAGTAAGATTTTACTGGTAGTCCACATAAATAAGGATACTTTTGCGAAATTTCATTATAATTTACAGTTTGCGGTGGTAAATCTAAACTTTTAACTGTTTGAACAGCATTCATTTTAAATTCTGTAGCACCGTCATATTGTCCTCTTATATTCACATTTATAGACATTGAATTCATCTCTGTGCGATGCATTGTGCCTGTCCACTTTAGACAAAGTGAGGTTCCAGGACCTTCTAAATTCAGTTTTCTTGCGTACTCTTCCTCTAGCAGTGTCAAGGAAGATCCTTCATCCAAAAAGGCGAGAACTTGTACTGTATTATTTCCATTGTATAACGTCACTGGTATATATCGGAACATTACTTCTCTTTTGCTGGTAGTATGACTACTACAGATTGCTTCATTTTTTATATTAACTTCTTGCTTCTCATTATCTTTATGCAGAAGTGGATTATGCAGAAGTGGATGATGTTTACGTCTACATTCATTTATATTGCAAAATACTTGTCTATAGCATTTGAAGGGAAATTTTAATTTATGTCTGGATAAACACTGTCTGCATATATTTAAGTTCTTGATAATAGACCACTTTTCATTTAATGATGATTCGAGAAACTTCTTACAATCTTTTATTTCTTTACATGAATCATGGCATACCAAACATTCTTTGTGTTTTTCAGTATCTGTGCCATGAAAATTCATATTATTTTCTTTCTTCATTGACATTCGTTTATTAGTACTACCAAAATCATTAAAATTGTAAATCATATCAACACTACAAGCGTTTATAGCAATTGTATTTATCCATTCCTGAAATGTTTTTATTCCATAATCAGGAACAGATTGTTTATATTTGGCCCAGTCAAGTTTTAGTTCATTAGGTAGTTTCGACACTAATTCCATGAGTAATGTTCTGTCCCTTTCGTCTGCTTGCATTCCTGTGGATGTAAGGATGGCACATAAATTTGCCACTGCAGTTGAAAATTCTACTATTGTTTCTAATTTTTCTATCTTCACTTGTTTCAGTTTACGAATTTTTTCTTTCTGAGCAAATATTATTTGTTCTGGTCTGCCAAATATCATTCGTAACGTATTGATTATATAAGGGACTTGAGAAGGAATGGTTAATTGACATTCTACTAGTTCCCTTGCTTTCCCTCTTAAGCATTTTTGAAGACGGATGAGATTTTCATAATTATTTAATCCACATATATTGGTTGAAGTATCAAAGGCACTTATAAATATTGGCCATTCTTCTGGCCTGCCACTAAATATCGGCAAGTCCTTCGACATTGAACTTCGTGATGCTAATTGTATTGGACTTGGAAAAGTTTGTACTTCGTTCTCTGGATACTGCTTAACTGACTTTGCAGACTTCCTATTTTCAGTCTTCTCATTTTCGAATGATGTTCTTTCAAATTCTTCGTCTTCGAAATCTCCAGCTCTGGAATCTTCGTCTGGTATTAAATCAATCAATTCTAATTGTTTTCGAAGATTTTCGTTCTTCTGATTTAATAACATTTCTTGTTCTTCCAACAATTTCAATTTTCTTTGCATACTTCTACTGCTACATTTAGATTTGTGTGACTTTGGAGGCACAGGATTCGATTTATCTGAGTGAATATTTTCGGGCATTTGTTCATTCTTATCCGTATTTTGTAATACTAATTTACATTTATCGCAGTACCAGTTACTCAGTTCTTCAGACGTAGGATCATCAAGTCTTAAACAGGTGAAATGGTAGAACTCTTTACACACTCCAGTACATTGAATTATTTCTTCATTTGCCACTGTCTTTTTACATATTACACAAAGTTTGCTTCGTGAACGCAATTCAGGAGCCATTTTAATTAAATTTTCCGTGATAATCCAAACTAATAATTGTGTTGCAGAAGGCGCAACCTCAATTAGGAATCACAACTAAACAGAAGGGGTGTACTGACAGTTGAGATATTTTCTTTCAGTTCCAGATATATCACGTCTCGTAATTTTAAGAAATTGTAACAAAATATTGTTACAAGAAAAAATCAACCGTTTTTATAGCTTCACAACTATTTTATTTATTTTAATACATTTTCAGTATTATCAGAGAGTGAGTGAATGAGTAAGTGAGAGAGTGAGCTTAAAATTACCTATAAGGAAACAATATCTTTAGTTTTATGTAAATACATAATTTAACTGTTAACTTACGGTCTGAGAATATTATAAATTGCTCCCAAATTATTATTTTTATGATTTTACACTTTGTTTTGTTGTTATTTTTTGACATGTACAAATTGTTTCTAAGAAACCTAGATTTAATTTTTTACAATTTGTTATTTGATATTACTAGATTATTTTATATTTTTTACACCTACAAGCTACGTTGCAGACAAAATTATTCATGAACATGGTCATAAAGTTTTACGGTTACCACCGTATCATTGCCATTATAATGCAATAGAAGAAGTATGGTTTCAATGTAAAAGGTACTACGATAATCACATTGGACGAGACGGATTGAGATTTTTTTTTTTATAAAATTGAAAATGTTGTTTATATTTGTTTATTTTTATATATATAAAAATAAATATATAATAATAATATAATAAATAAATATATCATCACGGCATATTACCCATTGCTGGGTGTGCCAATCTGCTTTGTATGCAGATATCGGTAATTATGATGACATTTGTACCGTGCAGGCGTTTACCGAGCACTCATTGCTGGTGTGGAGAGTGCATCACAGGGGTCAATTTTGCACCATTTAAAATTCAAAATATTTGACGTCGATCAGGATCGAACCCGGTTCCCCAGATTCGCGACCAGACACTCAGGCACGCGGCCACTAGAATTATTTATTTATTATATTTTTGAAATGAAATATGAAACCGTAGTTTTGTTCAAAATATAACCTAAAATGAATACTGAAATGACAGATTGAAGTTTGACATTTCCGTTCAGGAAGTGATTAACTATCTATTTTCTTTTCAAGTAGTGGAAAGAGATGGACATATTAGACTCACGTAACATTAACCAATGATTGAACAAGCGTGTATGTGACAAAGACAGATTTATTTATTTATTTATTTATTCTACAGGGCCAAACCCCAATTACAGAATAAAATACAATATAAAAAGCATATCGCAAATATAAATAAGAATAATTATAGAAAACTAGATAAATATAAGAATATAATAATTAGTTAAATAACTGTATTTAGAATATTCCTAAGCTGATTCTGAGAAACAGATAAATCTAGATCCAGACAATATTTATTGTAGGTATTACACATTGAATTAATAGGTGAGTGTAGATAAAAATTTGTTTTAGCTGGATGACAGAGGAAAGTTGAGCAGGTTCGAGAATTAAATGGCCGAACATAAAAATTTAATTGTTGTAGAATATGTGGTACTTCAATAAAATTATTTACTACTTTATACAGAAATGTAATTTGTTGTTTAAGATGGCGATCATGTAAAGATTCTATATTGAAAAGAGACAGTAAAATGTTGTACTCAAACTTGGGCCATATCGCATTAATACGATAAAAGCAGTGCTTTAAGAATTTAAATTGCACATTTTCAAGAGTTAATACATGAGAACTGTAGAAAGGAAACCAAATAAGACTAGCATACTCTAATTTACTTCTTACTAATGATAAAAACAAAATTTTTAAAGATTCCACATTTTTAAAATTGTATGTAATTCTAAGAATAAACCCTAAGGTTCTACAGGCTTTATTAATAACATTAACTTGATGTAATCGAAAAGTAAGTTTCATATCAAATAATACTCCCAGATCCTCTTTAGATGTTTGTCTAGATAAATATGTAGTCCCCATGGTATAGTTAAATATAATATAATTTGTCTTTCTAGTGAAAGTCACTATTTCGCATTTATTCGAATTGAAAAATAATTTATTATTATAAGACCACTCCACTATACGTTGTAAATCTTTTTGTACGTTAATGCAATCTTCAATATCATTAATTACGGCATATAATTTAAAATCATCAGCATAAAGCAAACCTTTACTAAAAGTTAATGTATCTATGATGTCATTGATGAAGAAAGAGAAAAGGATGGGGCCTAAGATACTGCCTTGTGGTACACCAGAAGTAGCGATAAAGTAATTAGATTTATAACCATCAATGAATACATACTGATTTCTATTTGATAAGTAGGATGATAAAAGAGTGATCCAGTTATCAGTAAAGCCTATAGATCTTAGTTTACTTAATAATATTCCATGATGCACAGTATCGAATGCCTTTGCGAAATCAGTATAGATACAATCAACTTGCGATTGATCAGCAAAGGCATTCAATACATTCTGCGTAAAACACATAAGATTAGTAACTGTAGATCGCCCAGAAATAAAACCATGCTGACAATCAGAGATAATGTGGCGAGTTTGTGTTTTAATAGACTGTAGCATTATATATTCCATAATTTTAGCTAATGGGCTTAAACATGAGATCGGTCTATAATTTTTTATAAGTGTTTTGTCACCAGATTTATATATTGGGCAAATTCGCGCCAATTTAAGTTTATCAGGAAATTGTTCAAGCCTTATACATAAATTATATAAAAGTGATAGTGCCTCAGAAAAAAACTGTGAGCAGCCTTTAATAATGTAAATTGGAATATTGTCGGGACCCAGAGATTTACTGTTACTTTGAGCTTTGATAGCTTTTAACACATCTGACGAAGATATCGGATCTAACTTAATGCAAACATTATTATTTGACGAAAAATTACTAGAATACAATACGTTTGTTTCACTTACAAAGATACTCTTGAAATAATTAGCAAAGCCATTACTTATTTGATCCCCTCCTACTAATTTATTCTTGTCATGATACATAATGGATGGAATTTTATTTACACTTTTTTTGCTTCTAATATAACTCCAAAAAGTATTAACGTTATTGTTAGATACGATATCCTCTTCTACTTTCTTAATGTAATTCTTATATAATGAATTGGACAAAGACTTACAATTAGTTCGATGTTCTTTAAATTTGATTTTATAATATAGCAGACCTGTATTTCTATAAAGTTTTCGATAATGTTCCTTTTTTTTTAAAAGATAAATTAAATTAGAATTAAACCAGGTAGGATATTTATTTTTACATCTTTGTATTTGAGGTATGGACTGATTAAAAATATTATAAATAATTTCATAAAAATTTTCAACTGCGTAATTTACATCAGTACAGTTATTTATCCAATCCCAGTTTGTTTCTTCTAACAATCTATACAGTAATTCATAATTACCTTTTTTAAATTGGTAATATTTATCTTTCTTATTTATAGTTTTGAATTTAACATTACCATTATACTTAAATTCAAGAACAAGCGGTGGATGATGTTCATCTACCTTGACAAGAGGGTCTAAACATTTATAAACTACACATTTATGATTTGATACAACAACATCAAGGATTCTATTATTAATATTGAAAATATTATTTTGCTGTTCCATTTGTAACAAGTTTAAATAATTAACAAATTTATTAATTTTTAAATCATTATGACATGCATTGTTGTAATATTCATTTAAGTTTGATAAATTAAGATCACCAACAACAAAAACATTAGCAGTAAATATAAAAGAAAGCATTAATAATGCATCAAAGAATAATTCATACATCTTCACAGTGGTAGGAGGGGTAAAATACACAGCAATAAAATAATAGGTGGTGTTATGTGCAACCAGTTTGACACAGGTGGTCTCCACACCATCAATGATGACATTGATATCGATAAAATTCGGATTCAACTTGTTTTTTGCCGCGACGAGTACTCCACCTCCACAGTTTTTACTTGTCGCCGTCAGGTCTCTGTCTTTACGAAATATTGTGTATCTGTTGTCAAATAGTTCTGCGCTGTAGACAGTGTCTTTTAACCATGTTTCTGTGATAATATAAATATCAAAATTATTAAGGAGCACATTATTGTGGAACTGTGATAGTTTTGTGTTCAACCCACGAACATTTTGATAATAGACCGACACAACACTATGTTCACTGATGGTAGCAGCTTTCAGTTTTTTGAATTAATTATTTGAGGAACTCCTTTGATATATTTAATGAAGAAAGTTTTATTCCCGTCCCCATTAAGGCTGTTTACTTCTTCACGTAGCACCGCAAGATGTTCGCGTTGTTTTACTGTTTTATCGTTGGTAATGTATATATGTTTATATGAATTATGATCTTTTAATTTACGCAAATTCTTAAATATTTCCTTAACATGGAATGGTATGTTATGGTAGCTTAATAAAAATTACACTAAAAGAACCACATAGTATAACAACATTTCACAGTTTATTACATATTTCACTTTGGTTAAAAAAACATCATATAAACATAGGTCCTATTCCTTTTAGTTACCAAAATACACGAAGTGAAAGTTAACTGATATTTACAAAACTTTGACTTGTATTTTGGGAACTAAAAGATATAAGACCTATGTTTATGACACTTTTCAAACAAAATTACATGTGGAATAAACTTTAAATTTAGTTACAGTACTTAAGTTTATTATTTTTGTTTATAATGACCCTATGGTTAAGCTATGTCTACGTATTTTAAAGACACCGTATATAAAATAATTTTGAACTTTTCTACACAGACGTCTAGAAGAAACTTAACATAAAAACACATTTAATAATTTAACAAACATAAAGCACAATTTTTTAATAGTTTTTTTTTCTACGCTAATTACAAATTTTAGCCGATTTTAAGTGTGTTCTGAACATATTTTAACTTAGATTTTTTTATTTGGTAACCTGTCCACTTGCAATACATACATTATGCGACATTTTGTATATGTCATAGTCAGATAGTAAAATTCGTCTCATAAAACTGGGCCGGATTAACAATTCGTTGACTTAGCGATCTTTTACAATCCGGCTAGTCGTCTAGGCCTCTAGGCGTTTTGTAAAACAACGAATACTGTACCTACATAGCTTGCAAATTTCTCTAAATGTAATAACAATAACATAAAGCCCGATTTGAGTTTTCCCAATGAGATTTTGTGCGTTAATGTGTCTGTAAGCTGTTTGTCGTTTTATAAAACGTATTAGGATTATAGCAGCTTATAATTAAAACTTTGTTAGGAAAAAAAAAAATAGGCATAAGCCCACCGGCCTCCTGCAAGTCGCGGCCTCTCGGGAATTTCCCGATTTCCCGGTGGCCCTGTCCGTCCCTGATTATCGCGTTGCAACGGTGACGTCATCGACGAACCTGGTTTGTATGTTTTCAAACCGTTCCGAGACATCGGTTTAAACCTGGTTGGTAGTAGTGGGGGGTAACAGAAATGTCAAAGTAGTTCGAGAGTAGTTTGAGGTTAACACAAGTCAAAATAAAAAATACAGTTAATTTAAAAATTGAAAAACACCAAAGAATAGTTTATGGGGTAAAATAGCAACGGCTATGAATTCTGAAGGATATTTTGTTGGTGAAGGTGTAGAAGGTCGCGAGAGATGCTAACAAAAATTCACGAATTTGCAGTCTTCGTACTTAAAATGTGTGGATAGAAGAAAAAAAAACTGGAAAGGGAAAAGTTCCAGATTCACTATTTTACTGAACTAAGCGATTTATTAGGAGATAAGCATATAACTAATCCCGTTTTCATAATTGATACAATAAGTACTGCCTGTGATACTTCCAGTCCTATTACAAGTTATTCTTCTGACGCTAAGATATTTCATCAGTCATCAGCGAGCGATTCCACGTCTAACAGATATGAAAATATTAAAAGACCTATGCACCCAAAAAAGGATACGGTCTTAGAAAAATAGTCGAAGTAAATAACAAGAATCAAGAAAATAGAAAAAAAGAATTTGTTACGATGGTTGCATTAGTACGTGAGCAAAATGAATAACGTCACAATCAAATAATGGCGCTAATTTCAGCTTTAAATAAAAATAAAAAAAAGAGAAAACGAAGTACATCCTAATCATCAGAAGAAAATAATATTTGGAACTTTGGTACTTTTATTTTTGTTTAGAAAATAATATTTACTTTTTGTTATTAAAGAATGACTATTTTTTTTATAAAAGTTAGATATATGTTATAATAGATCCGCAATACACAATGTATATATATTTTTTAAAGTTATATAAATAAAATAAATAAATATATCATCACGGCATATTACCCATTTCTGGGTGTGCCAGTAACTACAACACATGTAGACATCGGTAATGATGACGATATATTTTACCGTATGGGCCCTTACCAGGCGTCACCTCACGGGCACTCATAGCCGGTGTGGAGAGTGCACCACAGGGGTCACTTTTGTGCCATTTAAAATTGGAAATATTTGGCGTCAGTCGGGATCGAACCCGGTTCCCCCAGGTTCGCGACCAGACACTCAGGCACGCGGCCACGGGACCCCATTTTTTAAAGTTTCGCAATACAATTTCTTTTTAGTTCTGCTCCTCTATTAACACATTCACTGTCCCGTGAGCCACATATGGCTCATACTTGATGCTTGCTCCAAGTCCTGTGAGCCATATATATATGAGACATTTTTGGTACATGGACTCTGAGTAAAACTTTGGTTAGTATTGTGTTTATTTCAAATATCAAAAAATACAAAAATAATATAAATCCATTGTATTACTGAAAATTAAAAATTCTATCGTTTAGCAAACAAATAACAAAAAAGTACAAAGCTATCTAGTGCCTTTTATTGTAACATGTAAGACAAAATGTTTGTTTCCATTCACTGGTTACTCTTTTAGCTTTCTTTACAGCTTCTGTTGAATTTAGACCCTGATCTTTTTGAAAACAGTAGCATCCGTGGCATCTTTTGCAAACAATAACCAAACAGCGCGGTACTGAAGAATACAATTTATTAAACGTGCACATTAAAAGAGAAGCATGCGCAAACATGTCTGAAACATATATGACTCATTGGACGTTGTGCCCTCACCATTATAACCACAGAGTTCAATGAGCCATGTGTGGTACATGGGCTGTTTTTATGGGGGACTAATTTTGCCAAAAATTTATATAACAATAAGTATGTAGTATACAGCAAGTTGCTATTATCTTTATAGTTTTCTCAACACCGTTTACATTTATGTCTTAATATTCGCCACTGTGACTTTAGTAATCTGAATATGTGTTCCACAAAAATTCTTGTTTTACTGTGGTGCATATTATGGCGACGCTGTACTGCTGTACTTCGTCTAAACTTCCATTATCTCTAAAACAGATATATTACAAAGAAATAATTTTTTTTATTTGTAACACACCAAAATGGTGTTATTACCCAGTTTGTTAATGGGTACGCAGAATCTCCTACAATACGTTAATTCTCATCAGGGAAAAATTTGATATAATTTACATTTTCTTCCACTTCCTTGTATATGCCTCAATTTCGAAATACCTCCTAACTATATATATATATATATATATATATATATATATATATTCGAATAAAAAATTGGGAGCACAATAACATTAACATGTCATCATCAAAAAAATTACGTAGTATGTACAAATTATCTGCATCGTTATTGATTAAATTTAAAATTTGCACTAACTGCTCTTCCGTATTAACTAACAAATTACAAAAATGAATTATATACGTTTATTTATAATAACTATCTTCCAAACAACAGTCACGACACTAACCAATCTCTCTATTTTTTCGACAAACAGCTGACAGCAAGCGAACAAACCATTGCATTTCGGCGATACACGCATTAATGATGTCAACTATGAACCTTTTTTTTAATGTGGGTAGGGGGGAAATCTTCGAAAGAGACCCAGCAGGGATCCGCCCCACCGGGTACTGCCGTATTTTTACCGGCTAAAACCCCCCTCCCTCTCTACCGCGTTACCCTGGTACTGTTTGCACATCTCTCCGGGGTAGCCGGGTTGTCTATGTACTATCTACTTTTCATTTTTATTTTTTCACTAGGTGATATGTCTGCCTTGTTGTTCTGCCCTTTCTGCTGACTTATTACAAGTCATTATGTTCTTAATGAAAGTCTCTATGATATTCCAGGTGTCTTTATCGTTCAGCATTTTGTTAACCAGTGTTATGTAAGAACCGTGGTATGTTCGTTAATTATAACGCACCCTAGTTGGTTTGGTGTGCGGCTGCCAGATTTACAGTGGAGAAGGGAGCGGGTTGGAAATTAAGCAAAAAGAAGGTCGGATGGGCGCCACGTAATTTTTAATCATAAAATTACGAAAAGGTACAATCCGAGATATGATAATTCCTTTACCTACCTTAACTCGGTTGTTGTCTGAAAACAACTGAAATAACGTTTTCCCCCAAAATAATACTTAAGGCTTTCAAGAAATAAATCTAAATGTATGTTTAATATTATGAGCAAAATTTTAATATAAATGTAAATATATAGGTTGACGTATAAAAAATTTGTTAAAGAGTGTACGTAAAAGTATTATACCTAAAGTCGAATGAACAAAATATATTGTTGCACAACAAAGTGAGTTCTGCAATAATGCAGTGACAGGCAAATCGTAAATATCATACAGATAAATATATTTCAAACAATATAAATTGTAAATATTGAAAGTTATAAAATTTGCGGCGCGAAAGGCCCGTAACCCGACAGACATCTATACGTCTATTGTTGGCCAACCATACGACATAGGCCATGCACAAGCCAGCTGAGACCGGGCGACGAACAATCCACGACGGACAAAACAAAATATGAATAACTGTATATTGTTGTGCTAGTCACAACAATCGCAATAATAATGAAATCTCTTTGCAGTCTATTGCTGACTGCCCAAAACAAGATAGCAATAAACAATTATTACAGTCCAGCACATGAGTATATACAATTCTGAAATTGACTTATCCAAATCCAGAGTGGCGGTTGGTAATCACGAATGGTGGGGGTTGATAGCAGTAAACGATCAACCGTTCTATTCCAAACCCACACACGAATTCACGGAAATTGTCCCTACTTTTCAGAACTGAAAAAAAAAGTTCACGGCGGAAGAAGAAAGAAAGAAATTGAATAGAAAGAAGACAGTTAAGAACTAAAGACTCATTCATGACTGTATACTTTAAAGGCAACACAACTATGAAGACAAATAAAAGAATAACATAAATTCTAAATATAATATGAACAAACAGTAATATTATAATATTATTATTAAATAAAGAGATTGAAACGGAAATTTGACACTATTTATTTAAAGTTTCGTTTAGCGAAACGTGAAACTAGTTAACTAGTTTCTAGTATAAACATTACTTTAATTTACAGACATGTGAAGGTTAATAATGCGCGCTCTGTGCTGTCAAGTATTATAAACAATAAAAACAAATGAAAGCTTATTTATATACTAAACTTTAGCAACAATTACATGAACAGGTATGTTATTAGATGGTTCACAACAATGTACTTTATACGATGTAAATTTCTAAATAAGCTTTTAACAATAATATCCTACAAAATGTTTACAATCTTGTGGTGAAGAGCTTGGAAAAGATAGTACAGAAAAGTAAGAAGGCCGAACAGAAAAAAATACAGATTAAAGAAGAGGAAAGAACGAAACAGAACGACAGCCGAAAAAGTAATGTAACACCAGGTTCATGGGATTTAGCTTGCCTGTCTTTTGCTCGGTTTCATGTCTCGCCGCCGCCCATTTGCTACAATCAAAAAGGATGTGTTCTACGGTGTCTACCTTATCCTGCTTGCAGGCTTGGCAAAGATTATCCTCGGCTTTCTTGATCCTGCACAGATATTCACGAAAACATCCGTGGCCTGTCAGGGCTTGAGTCAGGTAGTACGACGTTTCTCTTCGACGTCCTCTTCATCCATGGTTCGAGGCTTGGGATAATCTTTCTAGTCCACGCTCCTTTATTTCCACTGGTCCACTCTTCTTGCCATTTGTTCATGAGCACTTGTTCTTTGTCTTCCTTGCTCTTGCCAATAGTTCTATTAGTGGTATTCCAGCGATGACTAGAACTGCCTCTTTGGACACTGTCCTGTATGCAGAACATACCCGGAGAGCGATTCTTCTTTGAACCCGCGAGAGGGTTTTCCTATGATCTTTTTTTCTAGGGTATGCGTCCACACAGGGGCTGCATACAGCATAATAGAGTGCTTGTGACGTGAGCCAGTTGTTTGCGCTTGCTCACTGAAGGGCCTCTACATTAGGCATTAGTCTTATTAGCGCCGTTGCTGCCTTATTCGCTTTCTCCGCGACCACCTTTGTGTGGTTCCCGAAATTTAGCCCCGGACTGAGAGTGACCCCTAGGTACTTCACCTGCGTACTCATGTTTACTGTTCTGTTTTGAACCTGGTATGTGACGTTACCTGCCTTCAGCCGGCCCGTAAGGATGATCGCTTCAGTATTATCCGGTGCTAATTCCAGACCTGCTTCTTTTAGCCAAATGCTTATTTGTTTGCAGCTCTTGTTTAATATTGTTGCATTTCTTCCTGATGTAGCCACCAGGGCGAGGTCGTCTGCGTACGCCACCTGTGTTACTTCGGGTGGGAGTTGTAGTTCTAAGACGCCATCGTACATTATGTTCCACAAGGTGGTTCCTAAAATTGACCCCTGTGGAACTCCTCTGGTCATTTCGTATCTGACTGCGTCGTCACCGTCTCCTACGATGATTTTCAACTATGAACCTGGTTTGAAACATTACGAACCAGATTCAATCGCCAAAAAACGCTTCTGTGTTTAGTTTTTGTATCTCATAACATGTTAAATTTTATCATTTATGACACTACCGACAATGTACAGGTTGTCTCATTTTGATGTTTTTTTAGGGTCTCTCGGGAAATATTACTGATAGAGCAAAATCGTTTGCACAGTCCAGGGTCAATAATTGTTTTTCGCTCATTTCGAAAATATCTCATAACTTATTTATTATGATAGAAAAAAATTGTTTAAACAAATTTTGTACCGTTCTTTTAGGAAAAATAAAATGGCGTAATTAGATTTTTTGGAAAGTTCATAATTCTCGAGATATAATACAAATTTATGATTTTTTAAATGGCAATCTATATTGAAAATAGTGTCACTTTTTTGCTTATTTTATAAGCTTTACAACGATATATAACAAGTCTACAAAAAAACTATTATAGTTGTCATTTGTTGCAATGGCGCCTTTTATGGTCAGGGACCTTTGTGTGGGGCACAACCTGCCCACCCGCACGGAGCGGCCCTATGCGGATAGGTTGAAAGATTTAATGGTGTAAACTGGCAGACAATACGTTTAGCTCTTAAAAGTAAAGATTTACCAATTACTCGGTGGGAGAAAGTACTGTGTCAAGCTCTTCATTCAATAAAATCTCTTCTATGGGTTGTATAAATGCAACACCACACGAACGAATGTTTACGCACGCTCAAAAATCTTCTAATGGATATTCTTTACCTACTTGGTTAAGTAAACCTGGAATCATAGTTTTACGAAACTTTTCTCGGAAAAGCAAATACGATCCTTTAGTAGAGGAAGTTGAATTATTAGAAGCAAATCCAGACTACTCACATGTACGTACGCTTGTTTAATGGGATCGTAAGTACAGTTTCAAATCGTCATCTAGTTCAACCTGGAAATATTATTAAATTGCAACCTGAAGAACCATGTTCAAAAACCTCCATAAATAAAACATATGATCTCACTCCTTCTGAAGAACTATCTTTATCTTCTGGCCCTATTTATTCATCCTTCCGCAACTTAATGATCTTACTTCTTCGGAA
The DNA here is from genome assembly GCA_943142095.1 of Ophonus ardosiacus. Classification (NCBI taxonomy): domain Eukaryota; kingdom Metazoa; phylum Arthropoda; class Insecta; order Coleoptera; family Carabidae; genus Ophonus; species Ophonus ardosiacus. The sequence continues at coordinate 40,821,234 of OW964823.1, forward strand.
TTTCCCCCTCTATCTTCTAATACTACTTCATCCCAACTCATTCCAATAGCTTCACCAGGTACCTCTTACTTAAGAGGACAGGAACAGGAAGAAACATCACAATCTTCTCCGATGTTCAGAAAGGGAGCGAAATCTCCCTATATGTTTCGAAGATTTCCACATGGAGTGAATTTGATGAATCACGATTTCTGTGATATTTATTATTTGTTTGTATCGCTATTTCATTGATATGTATTATTTTATTATCTTAGTTACTTTTGCTTTGAAAAACTATTTTGTATTTTATGTCAAGTTCTTTTTAATTAATGAACATATTCTCATGAATCTTCCCTCATTACACCATTTTCCCTATCGCTTGTCCAATTTCCTTCTCGTGTGTCGAGCACGATTATTAAGAGGGTTTATAATTCAACTGGCGTGTAACACTTTTAAGAACATCCCTTATCAACCCGCCTAGCTCCACTAGGCTACATCTCAAGAACTAAAAGTGGTATGAATTTGGGGTTTGAAATTGTGGAATTAGCTCGTTGATATGTAGGTATATCTAAAAGTATAAAAAGTAGATTAATGAAAATTTTACCCAAATGTGGATGTATTTGTTATGGATGTAGGAGACCTGACTCAAAAATAGGTGGAAATATAGACGTATGAGCATTATTAATTTATTGATTTCAGTGGTAAATTAGAAAACAAGAATAAAAATTGTAATCTATTCTAAAGAGTTAAAACAATATATATTTTTTTAATTTTCATAAGAAAAAATAATGATTTTTTTCATTAATATCATAGATTGCACAAGAAGAAGATCGATCTCTAAATCGTTCAGAAAAAGAAACAGATATTTATAACGAAGCTGTTAGTCGAACATGGTTAATTACTAAAACGTTTTGGGCAATGACTTGGGTGACAGTCTGCTTATTCTGTATTGCCGGTCCAGTTGAGTATTTAATATTTGGCCCACAAGAGATACATCATGGAAAGGTTCCTTTGATAAGTAGTACCTGGTATCCATGACAAATTTGCACCTGGTTACTTTGAACTCACATATTTTGATCAAGTAATTGGTGCTTTGATTGATTGATATTGTAAAACATCATTGCAGAATACTTGAGTAAAAAATTCAACTTTAAGAAAAGATACTAACTAAAAACTATATTTTTCAGATATTTAAATGATTTGGATAATTTAATCAATCCAATAATCATGATTAATTTCTTCACATGTTCTTGGATGATTTGTCCCGTCGGGTTTAAATTAATAATTGTAAAAAAGATAAAATGTTAAATATTTTATTTTAGGCAATAGATAGTTTTCGCGATTTATGAATTTATCGACTTCGTAAATCTGCCCATAAGCTTTGAATTATATTAATATACAATTTGCCTACACCTTGTTTCAGAAGATAAGGGGTACAATATTTGTAACCATGCACAATTTTTACACTGCAGCATCAAAGATCTTTTAATTACAATTAACATAAAAATATAAGATTTGTAGATCCAATTGTTTGCGCACCACTGGGACATTAATGAGAAAAACGCGCCATTGAGGTATGTAAATCGCAATATTCAGAGCCTGCACAACATTTCTGGGTAGCTACACTTCTTAATCGGTAGCATATGGGCCCTGCAACATATGAACCTAACGGCTTTTCGAATTGGCGTGCCGACGGTCTTCTCACCAGAGCCACAGGCATAGGCATGCGGTTAAGCTCTCTATCGATAAATATTTGAATGCGGTACAACTTTCATTAGGGTTATTTTAATGTAGCGTTCGTGCAATATAGGTGAAAGGTAATTAGTTAAGGAAACTGGATAGTGGGTTTGACAGTCAATTTGTAGACTTAAGTCCTGACGACACTGTAATACAATAATGAAATACGTACAATTTGTTTAAGAATTAAATTTGGTTTTTAGTACTCACATTAGTTGAGATTTTTTGTAGAATTTACAGCATTTACAAACATGTAATTTTGAACATGCACACGCGCATGGTACAGTAAAATGATAAGTCGAAATAACTGAATTACATATTAAAATTTTTGGCTAAAATATTTATCACAGTAAAATTGATAAATTAGAAACTAATAAAGTAGACAATTTTGTTAAAATAATGTTAAACTTTTATAATTTTGCACAAGTTGTCGAAGTAAACACATGTACAACACCATTTTGTGGAAATTTAACTGTCAAAAAAATCCAATAAAACAGAAATAGTTGTTCCTAAAAAGTGTGCGTTCAGTAGTTTCATGTTTTATTTAGTAAGTAGTACATAAACAATGGAATGTTTTTAATTTTTTAAAAATTTAACCCGGATCTAGGTGTAATGGATTGTAAATATTATTCGACAATTTTAACAGATAAGTTAAAGATATGGCTCAGTCCATCAATATCTGTCCGTTTGTTTATGGGGTTTTCGGTATTGTTGATACGAATCATTTCTAGAAATGTTCGTTTTAATAAATTGTGACTGTGCTAACCGGGAATCACTAAGAAAACACTGTTTCACAACTGTGCACTATTTATTCCCCTTATAAATATAACAATCAGACATATCATACAATACAACCCTGGCGTTCACTATTCACTAACTAATCCCCCCTTCCTATCTTGTTCACCTTATAAAGTCTACAAACTCTTATGTATACCTTTCCTAGCTATTAATTTATATACAATTAATTACTATTATTTATCGGTCTCCACATTCCCTCCTTTTTTTCCAGTTTCAGAGGAGTTATTCTTGGGAAACTACATGCTTGAGTATTATCTGTTCCAATTCGTTCGTAGACGCTCTTGTCTTCATTTTCTGCTGGTGTACTCGAAAAAGATGCTTCTTTGCTATGAACTTGTTCTGAATCATGGATTTTCTTTGCATGTGAAATATGGCGTTTATATATTTTTCCGTCCCTAGATATTGTTAATTCATTTCCATTCCTTTCTAATACTTCGTACTCGTCTTCATTAAATCTCGTGGTAAGTTTATGGGGCATTGTCATGTTTTGCAGTACTACTTGATCTCCCGGATTAATGTTTCCATCTACCGCTTTCCTCGACTTATCTTCCCTCTCTTTTCCCTTTTGTTTGTTTACTATGTCATTGTCTCTTGCTTCTTCATCTATATCCTCGCCTATTAGATCTGCCAATGAAGGAATTTTATCGCGAATGTTTCTCCCGAACAATAATTGTGAAGGTGTTTTATTTGTGGTCCCGTGTGGTGTAACATTGTGCATTAATGTAAATTTATGTATTTCTTTTTGATAATTCGTGTTATTTGAATGACAAATTTGTAGGCGTTTAAGAATGGATTTATTCATATTTTCTACTTCTCCATTCGCCTGTGGCCAGTATGGAGGAGTCTGAATTAGCTCTATATTGTTATTCTTACAAAACTCTTTGAATTCCTGACTCACGAACTGTCTGCCGTTATCAGTACGAATTGATTTCGGTATTCCCAGCCGTGAGAACATTTCCTCCAAATGGTTTATTATTATTTCTGAAGTTGTAGCTTTCAAGAACTTTATTTCTTGGTATCTAGAGAAATAATCGATAATTACCAGAAGCATATCTTTATTTGGTAACGGACCCATTAAGTCAATGGCCACACATTGCCATGGGCCTTCTGGAAATTTGTGTCTTGTCATCGGTGGCGGTTTATTGGGTTGGGAAACCAGGAGACAGTCTCGACATTGTTTAACAAATTTCTCCGTCTGTCTATCAATCAGTGGCCACCAAACCTTTGCTCTTAGTCGTCTTTTCATCACCGTTTCTCCCGGGTGTCCTTCATGTGCCAATTCTAATACTTTCTGTCGTAGTGTTTTCGGAATTACAATTCTGCTGCCACGTAGGATTACCAGACCCAAAGTTGTCAGTTCCAGTCTGAATGGAAAATAAACACTTTTGGCAGCTTGGTCCCATGTATTGTTATTGACTTTCTCAATTGCTTCTAGAATTTCTTTGTCCTTTTTACTTTCCGTGACTATATCAGAAATGCGCAAGGCCGTTGGTGTATTTCGCTCTAATATTGAAAAGACATGATGCTCGCCGTCCTTATCAAAGGATCTTTCCGCTGTCAATCGACAAAGTCTCGATACAGAGTCCGCAATATTAAGTTTGCCTGGCTGGTAGACGACTTTAAATGTGAATGCTTGTAGCCTTAACACCCAACGTTCAATACGAGCTGGTGGTTTAGAAGACGGCTTGAAAATGGCTTCCAATGGTTTATGGTCTGTCACCAATTCAAACTTTAATCCGGCCACATAATAATAGAATCGTTCAACACTCCAAACTAGTGCCAAACTTTCCTTTTCCGTTTGCGAGTACCGACGCTCCACGTCTGAGAGGCTTTTGCTCGCAAAGCATATAACCCTAGGACATTGTTCCTCATCAAATTGCAGAAAGACAGCTCCCAGGGCCACTGGGCTTGCGTCCGCTACTATTCGCGTTCTTTTCTTAGGGTCGAAATATGAGAGAGTTGGAAGTTTTGCTAAATTTTCTTTGAGTTTATTGAAATGCTTTTGATGTTCTTCCGTCCACAAGAATTTTTCGTCCTTTTTTTGTTAGTTGTCTTAAGGGTTCGGTTGTACTTCCCAAGTCAGGAATGAATTTTCCCACGTACGTCACCAAGCCCAAGAAGCTCCGTACTTCTTCTTTAGAGCTTGGTGGACGAAATTCCAGAATTGTTTTGACCTTTTTTTCATCCACATTTATACCGTCAGCACTTAGTTTGTGACCTAAAAAGTTCACTTCTTGAACTTTTATCATACACTTTGATTCATTTAAGAGTACATTATTTTCCTTGAACACTTTTAATACTTCTCTTAAGCACGAATCATGCTCTTCTTCGGAGCTCCCGAATACGATGATGTCGTCTATATAATTTAAACAGTTCTTACACGAGGCCAGCAACCTTTCACACACTTTAATAAGTCCGTAGCTTCCGGTTCTATGTCCCATACCGCTGCATTGCTGATTACCAGTTTGTTCCAATCATCCCCTTTTAAAATGTTGACTTTTGATCCTGAGTCAATTAATAATGTTATTGGCACCCCTCCTACATGACATTCGATGATGTCGTCATTTGTATTAGATTTTGTAAAATTACTTTTGATCTTGAAACATTCAAAATTTCTTAAACTGGATTCTGTGCCGTTCTTTCCTGTATCCGAGCTTTCAGTCTCTATATAGTTCACATCTGACTTAAATCTTTTTGTCTTATTTTTCTTTGGACCATCATAATGTCTTTTTCCCTGCCTAGTTCTACACCAGAATGCAAAATGTCCCTGTCGTCCGCACTTCCTACATTTTGCATTTTTCACGGGACAGTCTTGTTTGTTTGCAGCATGTCCAAATTTCCCACATCGAGTGCATTGTTCGGGTGGTTTTTTATCTTTACGGTCAATCTTATTTATCCCACTTATAGATGGGCCGGGTTCTCTCTTGTGGTCGCACATCGCTACCGATTGACTTTGAATTTGTTCGTGAATTTGGCACAGTTCGATTACTTCCTCTAATGACCTTTCTTTCTCCAATAATTTCTTTTTCAATTCTATGGGGGCCCAACTGTCAATCAATTTATCTTTCATACTGATATCCGCAGCTTCCTGTGCATTATTCCCAAATGTACACCTTGTTGCTTGATGTCGAACTTTTATAAGGTATTTATTAAAATTTTCACCTTCCACTGGTTGGAGATTTCGGAAAATGTGTCGCTCAAAGGTGGAGTTCTGTTTTGGAGAGAAGTATGTTGTTAATTTATCAACAAGTATTTGATAAACATCGTTGTTTTGCTCTGGATTGAACGTTTCTACGGCTCCAGGCAAGTTGTATGCCACCTCTTGCAGCTGAGTGCCTCCCAAGTGCAGCAGTTTATTTCTTTTTCTCATCACGTCTGTAACCACTTCTGCAGCTAGATACAGTTCTAGGGAACGCAGCCACTTTTCCCATTCTCCCCTCACTAAGGCCTTGTCAATGGTTTCGCACAGAAACGGCTTTATCCCTGAATCTGTCATATTGCCTAGATCTCGTTCCTGAAACAAAGCGACTTTATGTAATGACATTAAATCACACCGCCTTACTAAATTTATTATTATACTGTTTAGTGTTTATCTCTTTAGCTCACTCTTTCTTAATGTAGCCTACACGTTTTCTTTAATCTGGCTCACAGCCTTCCTTCATACGGCTCACAGCCATTCCATTTGGCTCACAGCCATACCATTTCATTTGGCTCACAGCCATTCCATTTCATTTGGCTCACAGCCATTCCATTTCATTTGGCTCACAGCCATACCATTTCATTTGGCTCACAGCCATTCCATTTCATTTGGCTGACAGCCATTCCATTTCATTTGGCTCACAGCCATTCCATTCCATTTTTTTTTTTTTTGGGATATTGTCCCACAGTGTTAACTAAATTTGTGTCACTTTATATTTACCTGAATCGTACACCGTAGATTCGTACCACTTCTCGTCGCCAAATGTGCTAACCGGCAACCACTAAGAAAACACTGTTTCACAACTGTGCACTATTTATTCCCCTTATAAATATAACAATCAGACATATCATACAATACAATCCTGGCGTTCACTATTCACTAACTAATCCCCCCTTCCTATCTTGTTCACCTTATAAAGTCTACAAACTCTTATGTATACCTTTCCTAGCTATTAATTTATATACAATTAATTACTATTATTTATCGGTCTCCACAGTGACGATGGTCACTAGATTTAAATTTATTCTTCATGTTTAACGTTAAACAGAAATAGTTGTTCCTAAAAAGTGTGCGTTCAGTAGTTTCATGTTTTATTTAGTAGTAAATAAACAATGGAATGTTTTTAATTTTTTTAAAATTTAACCCGGATCTAGGTGTAATGGATTGTGAATATTATTCGACAATTTTAACAGGTAAGTGTATATATTGCTCAGTCCATCAATATCTGTCCGTTTGTTTTTTGGGTTTTCGGTATTGTTGATACGAATCATTTCTGGAAATGTTCGTTTTAATAAATTGTGACGATGGTCACTAGATTTAAATTTATTCTTCATGTTTAACGTTGTAGCCTTGTGGTTAGCATGTCAGTTTTTTTGCTAAAGTTTGATTATTTAAAACAAAATTCAAATCTCACAAGTAAAAAAATTGTTTTTCATTTTTTGTTGGTTTGTATTGTTTTGATTTACGCATACAATATAATTGTGTGGTTATATTGTATGTCGTTTGTTGTAAAATGTATTATTGTATTTTGGTTATAGTTGCTAATGTTTATAAAATTGTTGTTTATCAGCAAGTTATTGTGTGGCCGAGTGGCTAGTGCACTTGATCAGCACGCTAGATATCGTCGGTTCGATCCTACATGAAACTGTATTTTTTATATTTTTATTCAAACTTAGCGAGAATTTGCAGGATGACTAAAAACGTGTTTGAACCTTTTTTTAATATTTTTAACGGTTTTTCGGGGTATAAATACGAGCTCAAACGTTAGTTACAGGGAGAAAGTGTGTGCTTTCTCAAGGGAGCGTTAGCTCTCCCCTCTCCAACGAGCCTTAGACGGTGTGTGCCGTCTTCTGCGAACCTGGTGAGGGCCGGGTGAGCGGGTTGGCGATGACCTTGGCTGCCTCTGACTCAGTGCTGTTGGTGTGTGCCGGCAGCTCGTGAGAGAGTGCAGAAGGTGTACCGTACCGGTGTAGCCGGTTGTTTCCGTGCAGTGGTGTTGGCCACTGTTTTCTGTAATCGCGATTGTCATTGAGTGTTGGTGTGTGTGAACATTGTCTTAGTTTGAAATCGCGATTGTTGATGGGTGTTGCCAAGTGACAACACTGTAACCGTACCGTGTTCCCGTAACTTTGGTGTGTGCCATTGTTACTCGTTCATAGCGTGTTCCCGCAACCTTGGTGTGTGCCATTGTTGATCGTGCATAGTAGAGAAAATATCCTGCAAGTATCACTGGTTCATTGTTACTTTGCTTTGTTATATTTATTACTTTCTCGTTTTAATATATTTTAATAAAATATTAAAAATGATTACAATTGATTTCATTTGGCGTTCCAGCCATCTTTTTCAGCGACGCTATGAGAGCGTCCATTTACAGGATCGACCATCTGTCCTTGTGCTATGTTTCCGATTGATTGGCGCCCGAGCAAACCCTTTGACAGCATGGAGAACGAACAGGGACGTTATTACAAAATGGCGACCTAAGAGGGACAGCGTCCTCGTCGCCGTTACAAAATTTTGTTCTTTATCTAATATTTCAGCTTCATCGTATAACATTTTGTGTTTGTATTTATTATTATATATATAACCGAAAGCTTGATAAATTAAAAAGAGTGTACTAGACTTCAACCTACAAATTGACTGTCAAACCCACTATCCAGTTTCCTTATATATATCTATATAAATAAAAAATAAGGTTTTTCTTTGGGGCCTTAGTTATGGACTTCTACCGAACCGATTTTGATGATTCTTTTATTAAATGAAAGCTATTAGCATGTAGATGTGCACAAAAATCTAAAATTTTAAGATTTTCAATTCCGTCTATTTTTATAAGGCCTTAAAGATTTTTTATTAAGTACCGCTGTCAAGCGATAGATGGCTGCACTGGATAACATGCAGATGGAGAGAATGATGTAAAATACATACAATTTGTGAAAATTGCTACAAGAATAATATTTTGTGTTATTTAGGGCTGTTTTATTGATGCAAAGTTAAATAATTTAACAGGTAAATATCTTGAAACATGCAAAGCTTTTATCATTCAACAGTCAAAAGTTAACCTTAAATAACAGATAAATATGTCAACATGTCAAATTGCAAGTGCATATATAAGAAGGAATTTTTGCAAAAATTAATAAATATAATAGTTAATTCATTAATTCAAAGTTAGTAAGTAATTTAATAATATTGAGCAAAATTATTAGGGAGACATATTTTGTATTACAATATAATTATTTTTTTAACCTAAAGTTTAAAAATTTATTGAATTATATATCCCTTACCAAAAATAAAGCATTATTACCTATTTAAAAATGGACAAGAGACAGGTGTAAATTTATAGGTTTTCAAAAAACGAAATCATTATTTACAAAAGAGTATGTTATAATGAATAACATGTTCCTATTTTCCCGCTCCCGCTCTTAAACGCTACCCTCCATGCTGCCTTTTACAGTGTGTTTTCACATTTTTGAAAAATGATTTCACATTCACAAAATATGAATTCACATTAAAGAAAACTGGTTCCACACAAATGAAAAGTGAATTCACAATTCACATTCACATCACAGTAACGAAATATGATTTCACAGATTTCACGTAAAGGAAAACTAAATTCAAACTAATGAAAACTAATTTCAACTAAACGAAAACAGATTTCAAACCCTCTGGTTACTTATTCTCACTTCTAGCGTAGCTAACATTGTTGTAATCAACTTTTATCATTGTTGTAATCACGTTTCATCATTGTTTTTATCAAGTTCTCTCATTGTTGTAATAATTACATTCTTTCAATGTTGTAATCTCATCATTAGTAAAGTTTCTTAAAAATACTATTCGTTATTTATTTAATAAAAATGTTAATTTGCAAATAGAAACAAGTTAATCCGTCATAGATTACAATAATTGGCGGTGCCCATTTAAGTTTCCCATGTAAAATCTGTTTTCATTAAGTTGAAACTGGTTTTTACAAGTGTGAAATCTGTTTGCAAAATTAATATTCAGGAGTGATAAATTAGTTTTCGTTACTGTGAATTCAGGTTTCCTTTGTGTGAAATCAAGTTTCGTTAATGTGAAATCATATTTTGTTAACCTTAAATAAAATCTCAAGTGTGAAATCATACTGTAAAAGGTATAGGCATGCATGGTTATGCATATTTTTTTAAACCGAATAAAGATGTTAATTTGCAAATAGAAACACGTTAATCCGGCATAGATTACAATAATGTATAATATTTTCCTGTACAATAAAACATTCATTATTACTACAATAATTGAATTTGAAATCATAAATGAAACATTGATTACGACAATAACAATATTTATTGTTGAGATGTTGAGAATAAATTATATACATTATAAAATGGAATGAAATGAAGTAAGAATGATTGTATTTGCAACATTGATTCATAATTACAATTTATAATAATAAAATATAATTTTTTTTTTCACAGGGAAACCGCTCATAGCAGCTGTAGACACGTGTTTCTATGAGCGGTTTCCCTGTGAAAAATTTTTTTTTAAAAATTTTGACAGCTTCACGCTCGTTTACAAAAATCTTTCATAAAATATAACATTGAAAGACGTTGAATATGCGGATAATCTTAGATGTTTTACCTTTCTTTTCTTTTAAATTTATAACAGTGAAAAAAAAAAAAATAATAAAATTTCAGATGAAATATCGAATTTACCACTAGCATCAAATCTTCAAGTGAGAAACGGGTTCATTAAATGAATACCTACTGTGGTCCCTATAGAATTATTATTATTATTATTTTCCATATCAATTGCATATTTTTAATAGGTATGTTTAGCTGTTATAAAATTTTAATATGGTTGGAGTTTGTTGAAAAATTTGTACAATAATATCAAAAGTTCATCAAATAATTACCGAGCAATAAAATCCATCCTGTGCCTGTGTTACAAGACTGTATTTTTATCTGTCAAAACAGTTTCAGTTCCCAATTTACAGTTAAGTATAAGTTTATAAACTGGTAGATAAACTGTAACCTTGCATTAACAAACCGACCCTAAATAATTTACTTATTATTACCAGTGTTGTATCAAATAATCTCCCTATTTCTATGTGCCCAACGAAGCACCGGTGGTTAAAAAAGTGTTGAAGATTACAAAACATTGAATATAAGTACAGGAAATATATAATTTAATAACTTTACTCCATAATTTTGTTGCAAATATTTGCAACGGGTACAGCTAGTATATATATAAAAAATAAGGTTTTTCTTTGGGGCCTTAGGTACGGACTTCTGCCGAATAGATTTTAATGATTCTTTTTTTAAATGAAAACTATTAGCATGTAGATGTGCACAAAATGTTAAGATTTTGATTCCGTCTATTTTTTATGAGGCCTTAAAGATTTTTTTATTAAGTACCGCTGTCAAGCGATAGATGGCTGCATTGAACAACAAGAAGAACAGATGAAGAGAATGATGTAAAACACATACAATTTGTGAAAATTGCTACAAGAATAATATTTTGTGTTATTTAGGGCTGGTTTATTAATGCAAAGTTAAATAATTTAACAGATAATATTTTCAAACGTGCAAAGCTTTTATCATACAGAAGTCAAAAGTTAACCTTAAATGACAGATAAATATGTCAACATATCAACTTAAGTGAAACATAAGGATTTTTTGCTCTCAAATAATAATAAATATAACAGTTAATTCACTAATTCTAATATGGTGAGTAATTTAATAATATTGAGCAAAGTTTATAAAGATATATATTTTGTATTATAATACAATATTTTTTTTAACCTAAAGTTTAAAAATTTATTGAAAAATGGACAAGAGACAGGTGTACAATTACAGGTTTTTAAATAACGAAAATATTAAATATAATTGAGTTGGATGTCCCTATTTTCCCGCTCTTTAACGCCCCTTAATTCTACATTTGACAATATGGTTTCATACTTTTGAAACATGATTTCACATTAAGGAAAACTGATTTCACACCAATGAAAACTAATTTCAACTAAACGAAAACAGATTTCAAACATTCGAGTTACTTATTCTCGCTTCTAACGTAGCTAACATTGTTGTAATCAACTTTTATCATTGTTGTAGGTAATCAAGTTTTATCATTGTTTTAATCTAGCTCTCTCATTGTTGTAATTAAATTCTTTCTTTGTTGTAATCAAATTTAATCTTTAGTTAAGTTTCTTAAAAATACTATTCGTTATTTATTTAATATTTTATAAGTTCAGAAAAATATTTTCATCTATTTTAGAGACAATACATTTGTTTTATTTTTTTTTCCTCTCCAAAGGTGGCTACTGCCCCTTCTTCACCTTCCTTGGCGGTGCCTATTTTAAGTTCCTATGTAAAATCGTTTTCATTTAGTTGAAATTGGTTTTTAAAATTGTGAATTCTGTTTTCATTATTGCAAAATAGGTATTCAGGAGTAACAAATTAGTTTTCGTTACTGTTAATTCAGCTTTCCTTTGTGTGAGACCAAGTTTCATTAATGTGAAATCATACTGTAGAAGGTATAGATATGCGATGATTAAGCATATTGTTTCAAACCGAATAAAGATGTTAATTTGAAAAATAGAAACACGTTCATTCCTCATACATTACAATAATGTATAAAAATTTTGTGTACAATAAATTATTACTACAATAATTGAACTTGAAATCATAATTAAACACATTAATTACGACAATAACAATATTTGTTGGCGACAATAAATTTTATACATTATAAAGTGGAATTAATTGAAGTAAGTATGACTGCAACATTAATTCATAATTATAATTTGTAAGAATAAAATATAACATTGAAAGACGTCGAATATGCGGATAATCTCTATTAGATGTTTAAATGAATTAAATGAATACCTTCTGTTGTTCCTATATAATGTTTATTATTATTATTTTTCTATATAAGTTGCATATTTTTAATGTATGTTTATCTATTAGAAAATTTACCATTGCTGCAGTTTGTTGTAAAATTTGTACAATAATATCCAAAGTTTCTCATCACATAAATAACTAGCAATAAAATCTATCCTGGGCCTATGTTACAAGACCTGTATTTTTTATGTGCCAAACAGTTTCAGTTCCCAATTTACAGTTAAATATAAGTTTATAAACTTGTAGATAGACTATAACTTTATATTTATAAACAGTCAATCAATCATTTAATTTACTTAATTAACAGTTACTATTACTTTACTTTTAACTTTGCATTAACAAACCGACCCTAAATAAATGGGCGTGTTCAGCACCCCGGCAGCGCTGGCAGCGATGAGCACCGCTGCGCACCGATGATTTCCGAATGCAATTGCTGGACCAATTACATTCGTCCATTCATTGTGTTCGTTAAACTTCGGAAGTCAGCGATGCCAGCGGTGAGAGGTGCTGAATGCGACCATTTACTTATTATTACCAGTGATGTGTTAAATAATCTCCCTATTCCTATGTGCCCAACAAAGCAGCGGTAGTTAGAAAAGTGTAGAAGAGTACCAAACATTGAATACAAGTACAGAAAATTTATAATTTAATGACGTTACCCCATATTGTTTGTTGCAAATATTTGCAACGGGTACAGCTTGTATATATATATATATATATATATATATATATATATATATATATATATATATATATAGGTGATAGGTAATTACGACTGTAATTAGTTAAGGAAACTGGATAGTGGGTTTGACAGTCAATTTGTAGGCTTCAGTGTAATACACTCTTTTTAATTTGTCAAGCTTTCGGTTATAATTTTAACCATCTTCAGGACACTGTAATACAATAATGAAATACGTACATTTTGTTTAAGAATTAAATTTGGTTATTTAGTACTCACATTAGTTGAGATTTTTTGTAGAATAACAGCATTTACAGACATGTAAATTTTGAAACATGCACACGCGCATGGTTTATTAAAATAATGCGTCGAAATAACTGAATTACATATTAAAATTTTTGGCCAAAGTAGGTATCACAGTAAAATTGATAAATTACAAACTAATAAAGCAAACAATTTTGTTAAAATAATGTTAAACTTTTAAAAATGTGCACAAGTTGTCGACGTAAACACGTGTACAACACCATTTTGTGAAAATTAACTGTCAATAAAATCCACTAAAACATAGAAATAGTTGTTCCTAAAAAGTGTGCGTTCAGTCGTTACATGTTACTTAATAGTAAATAAAAGAAAATGTTTTTAATATTTTATGAAATTTAACCCGGATCTAGGTGTGGTGGATTGTGAATATTATTCGACAATTTTAACAGGTAAGTGTATATATGGCTCAGTCCATCAATGTCTGTCCGTTTGTTTATGGGGTTTTCGGTATTATTGATATGAATCATTTCTAGAAATGTTCGTTTATATAAATTTTGTTCTTTATCTAATATTTCAGCTTCATCGTATAACATTTTGTGTTTGAATTTATTGCAGTGTTCTGCCAAAGCACAAGCTGTAGGTTTAAGTTTAGTGTCACTTTTGTGAGATGTTATTCTACTTTTGAGTGTTCTACAGGTTTGCCCTATATAATTTGCCTGGCAATCAGCACAAGAAATACGGTATACTATATTAGATTGATTTTGTGTAGGAGTTTTGTCCTTTAATTTTGAAAATATTTTGTTAACTGTTAAGCTACTTTTTAAAGCAATTTTAACCGCGTCATGTTGGAGAACTTTCGTTAATTGAGGTGTAAGATCTGGTATGTATGGTATAGATGCATATTTGAATTCTTGTGGTTCATTCTGTTGATCTTGTACCTGATTTTGTTGAGGTTGATTGTTAGTATTAAAAAGTAAGTTGTTTATTAGATGTTTCGGGTAACCATTGTTCAGTAATACATCCCGGAGTCTGTGTAAGTTTTTATTGTGAAAGTTGGGGTGGGAAATACGCAAGATGCGACTTTTAAGACCAAGAATAACATTTATTTTTGTACGTTTAGGTTGTTCTGATAAGTGGTGGATGTACCTTTGTGAGGCTATTGGTTTGGTGTACCAATCTGTTTTTAGGTTGCCTCTTTCATCTCTAATCACCAAAGTATCAAGAAATGGTATACATAAATTTGCTTCTATTTCTATTGTAAATTGAATTTGGGGGTGGTAGTTATTGAATGTTTGAAGAATTTGATCTGCTTTTTCTGCAGGTACCGCACATATAATGTCATCCACAAACTTTTTTATAAATGGTAGTTGAAAGTCTAGTTTAGGTATACATTCATCGAGGAGTGTATCCATGACATATTGGGCGATGATGGGGCTAATAATGGCACCCATTGGACTACCAAGTAATTGCTTGTAAAAATGACTATCATATGCGCAATAGCTGCTAGAAAAAACAAATTTAAGTAAATCTAAAAAATCTTGTAGATCTAAAGTCGTGTAGTCTTGTATTTGTTCCCATTTTATGGTTATACTGTTTACCGCCAGTTCCATAGATATATTACTGAACAATGAAACAACATCAAGACTAATTAAAACATAATTATCGGGTATTGAAGAATTGTTAATAAAATCAGCAAATTCGAATGAGTCTTTTGTATAATAGTTGTTTTCTTTGTTATAAGCTATAGTAAGAATGTTGGTGAGGAATGAAGCTATTTTAGAATTAGGCGCGTCTATTGAAGCTATTATAGGTCTAAGTGATAAGGTACTTTTATGAATTTTGGGTTGACCATAAAATTTTGGGGCATTCGAATTATAAATTGTTAACGTTTTAGCTATTTCTTTGGTGATCTTATTAGCATTCTTCAACTTACTGATAATTTTGTTAGCATTTTGCTGTATAGTGTTAGTCGGATCATGATTAAGTTTTTTATAAGAATTGGTGTCCAACAAGATTTCAAGTGCTTTGTTATGATAGTCCTCTTTTTTCATCACGCAGGTAACATTGCCTTTATCAGATTGCAAAACAATTAGGTGGGGGTTTTCATTCAAAAACTTTTTGGCATTGTGTAATAAGTATTGAAAGTAATTATTGATTTTATGATCATTTTGTAAACAATTTGTCAAGACATTGGTGACCTGAGCCCTACATACATTTTTGTCGCTTTCTGTGAAGCTGCTAATAATATATTCAATATCACATAACAGTTTACGAACACAAATTTGTTTAGTGCAAGGTCTTATACAGAATTTAGGTCCAAGACTTAAAATTGTTTGTACATCATTTGGAATTTGAGTATCGGTTAGGTTTTTAAACCACTTCGGTTGTGTTTGTATCCTGTTATGCTCTATTTGTTTAAGGTTGTTAAATTTTGTACGATTTTTTTGTTTAATTTTGTAAAAATGTATATTAAATTTTATATTCTGTTGATGTGTGTAGTTGTCAAATAAGTATTTAGGTAGTTTTGTCAAAATTTGAGTTTCTAATTCTAAAAGATTTGTTTTGAATTTTGAAAGTTGTCTAACAGTGTTGTCTATTTCAATGTTAAGTAATTGTTTCCTTAACCTGTAGTATAGCTTGTCTAGTTGTTGTACACTTCTAGGATCCTGTGTGTAGGTGGTGGCTGGTGTTATGGTTGCATTGTGCGTGATGTGGGTTGGCATGATGCCTTGTCACACACGCACAATGCAACCATAACACCAGCCACCACCTACACACAGGATCCTAGAAGTGTACAACAACTAGACAAGCTATACTACAGGTTAAGGAAACAATTACTTAACATTGAAATAGACAACACTGTTAGACAACTTTCAAAATTCAAAACAAATCTTTTAGAATTAGAAACTCAAATTTTGACAAAACTACCTAAATACTTATTTGACAACTACACACATCAACAGAATATAAAATTTAATATACATTTTTACAAAATTAAACAAAAAAATCGTACAAAATTTAACAACCTTAAACAAATAGAGCATAACAGGATACAAACACAACCGAAGTGGTTTAAAAACCTAACCGATACTCAAATTCCAAATGATGTACAAACAATTTTAAGTCTTGGACCTAAATTCTGTATAAGACCTTGCACTAAACAAATTTGTGTTCGTAAACTGTTATGTGATATTGAATATATTATTAGCAGCTTCACAGAAAGCGACAAAAATGTATGTAGGGCTCAGGTCACCAATGTCTTGACAAATTGTTTACAAAATGATCATAAAATCAATAATTACTTTCAATACTTATTACACAATGCCAAAAAGTTTTTGAATGAAAACCCCCACCTAATTGTTTTGCAATCTGATAAAGGCAATGTTACCTGCGTGATGAAAAAAGAGGACTATCATAACAAAGCACTTGAAATCTTGTTGGACACCAATTCTTATAAAAAACTTAATCATGATCCGACTAACACTATACAGCAAAATGCTAAAAAAATTATCAGTAAGTTGAAGAATGCTAATAAGATCACCAAAGAAATAGCTAAAACGTTAACAATTTATAATTCGAATGCCCCAAAATTTTATGGTCAACCCAAAATTCATAAAAGTACCTTATCACTTAGACCTATAATAGCTTCAATACACGCGCCTAATTCTAAAATAGCTTCATTCCTCACCAACATTCTTACTATAGCTTATAACAAAGAAAACAACTATTATACAAAAGACTCATTCGAATTTGCTGATTTTATTAACAATTCTTCAATACCCGATAATTATGTTTTAATTAGTCTTGATGTTGTTTCATTGTTCAGTAATATATCTATGGAACTGGCGGTAAACAGTATAACCATAAAATGGGAACAAATACAAGACTACACGACTTTAGATCTACAAGATTTTTTAGATTTACTTAAATTTGTTTTTTCTAGCAGCTATTGCGCATATGATAGTCATTTTTACAAGCGATTACTTGGTAGTCCAATGGGTGCCATTATTAGCCCCATCATCGCCCAATATGTCATGGATACACTCCTCGATGAATGTATACCTAAACTAGACTTTCAACTACCATTTATAAAAAAGTTTGTGGATGACATTATATGTGCGGTACCTGCAGAAAAAGCAGATCAAATTCTTCAAACATTCAATAACTACCACCCCCAAATTCAATTTACAATAGAAATAGAAGCAAATTTATGTATACCATTTCTTGATACTTTGGTGATTAGAGATGAAAGAGGCAACCTAAAAACAGATTGGTACACCAAACCAATAGCCTCACAAAGGTACATCCACCACTTATCAGAACAACCTAAACGTACAAAAATAAATGTTATTCTTGGTCTTAAAAGTCGCATCTTGCGTATTTCCCACCCCAACTTTCACAATAAAAACTTACACAGACTCCGGGATGTATTACTGAACAATGGTTACCCGAAACATCTAATAAACAACTTACTTTTTAATACTAACAATCAACCTCAACAAAATCAGGTACAAGATCAACAGAATGAACCACAAGAATTCAAATATGCATCTATACCATACATACCAGATCTTACACCTCAATTAACGAAAGTTCTCCAACATGACGCGGTTAAAATTGCTTTAAAAAGTAGCTTAACAGTTAACAAAATATTTTCAAAATTAAAGGACAAAACTCCTACACAAAATCAATCTAATATAGTATACCGTATTTCTTGTGCTGATTGCCAGGCAAATTATATAGGGCAAACCTGTAGAACACTCAAAAGTAGAATAACATCTCACAAAAGTGACACTAAACTTAAACCTACAGCTTGTGCTTTGGCAGAACACTGCAATAAATTCAAACACAAAATGTTATACGATGAAGCTGAAATATTAGATAAAGAACAAAATTTATATAAACGAACATTTCTAGAAATGATTCATATCAATAATACCGAAAACCCCATAAACAAACGGACAGACATTGATGGACTGAGCCATATATACACTTACCTGTTAAAATTGTCGAATAATATTCACAATCCACCACACCTAGATCCGGGCTAAATTTCATAAAATATTAAAAACATTTTCTTTTATTTACTATTAAGTAACATGTAACGACTGAACGCACACTTTTTAGGAACAACTATTTCTATGTTTTAGTGGATTTTATTGACAGTTAATTTTCACAAAATGGTGTTGTACACGTGTTTACGTCGACAACTTGTGCACATTTTTAAAAGTTTAACATTATTTTAACAAAATTGTTTGCTTTATTAGTTTGTAATTTATCAATTTTACTGTGATACCTACTTTGGCCAAAAATTTTAATATGTAATTCAGTTATTTCGACGCATTATTTTAATAAACCATGCGCGTGTGCATGTTTCAAAATTTACATGTCTGTAAATGCTGTTATTCTACAAAAAATCTCAACTAATGTGAGTACTAAATAACCAAATTTAATTCTTAAACAAAATGTACGTATTTCATTATTGTATTACAGTGTCCTGAAGATGGTTAAAATTATAACCGAAAGCTTGACAAATTAAAAAGAGTGTATTACACTGAAGCCTACAAATTGACTGTCAAACCCACTATCCAGTTTCCCTATATATATATATATATATATATATATATATATATATATATATATATATATATATATATATATATATATATGTTACGGGTAAAGTTAGATAAACGATTAAACCTAGGTTTACCCGGGTAAACTCCGTAATACCCAGGAAACATGGGTACAGTCCGAAATATATTTCAAATTGTGCACGTTTCGGGCTTTACCCGGGTTAATCGCGGTCTATCCGTTTTCGATTGGTTAAACTTGGGTCTAGGATTTATTATTGCGTCATCTTTCACCACACCACATGCTGTTAGAAAATGGCAACTGAAGAGAGCGAACGCGCGCTTTTAAGACAGCGTTTTCATGAAGTTTTCGATGAGTTGGTGTCTTCGAAAAGTTCAAACAGTTTTTATTTCAATAATGAACAATACCACTTGGTTAAACGTGGGTGTACTAAAAATGACAAGGCTATAAATGTTTGAAAAATATATTTAATAATAAAAGAAACACATTTTACAAATATAAGTAAGAACACTGTATCCTGCTAAAGTAAAGGATACTATAATCTATTTGTTCAAACAAGACAAGCTGCTGTGACATTTCGAGTTACAAAGATTTCCAATAGCTTTACATTTACATTTATTGGTTATGCATTTAGTTTTACAGTAGCATCGTTTATAACATTGACCTGCTAAAAGTGATTGTTCGTTTGCAAGTTGTCGTAAACTTTTCTTTTCCGGTGATACACTTTCCAGATCTACAAGTTTCTCATTACTCACAGAAAATTGGTTTCTGGAAAACATTTCTTTGATGGTTCCTCTCTTGTTTGCTAGCTTATAAAAATCGTCATCGGTTTTCTCGATAACTGTCATGAGAATGTTTCTAAAATCACCCCTCCCTCGATCAACGTCTGGAATTTTCACTCTCACTGTATCTCCAACGGAACATGGAGGGAACTTTGAATTAGATAAAGCTTTCATATTCTTTGCTTGATTTTCTAATTTTTTTTTGCCTCTAGTTTGTTTGAATATCTTTTCGGCACAAGCAAAGTTCACACCTTATATTCGCTGACGTACTTGGTCCATCACATTCTGCACATTTGGTCTGATTTTCTGAAGTTTCTTTATTATAGGCGTTTTCTCTATAATTATTGTCGACATTTTCCATATTGTCATCTTCAGTAATATCTTCTCGCGGATTGTCGGTTTCTGGGCCACTATCCATAGACTATCTTCGTTTTGTTCTTGTTCAGGCTGTACTCCTATACCAAATTCCCTGACGACTTTCTCAAGCTCTTCTTCAGTTCGTAGATTTTCAATAGTTTCTTTTGGAAAAGCTGATGTGGATAGACCGACTTTAACATCACGCCCAAACATGGCGGCATAAGGAGCTCGTTTTATTCCATCATGGTATGTCCTGTTTTTCATTAACTGGACAAATCTCAGACCTTCTGACCATCGCCTGCAGTTTTCATCGTCAATCCACGTCATGAGCATATTTTGTATATCTTGATTTGCTCTTTCCACGCCGCCTTGTGACAGACTGTGACGCGGTTTACCCATGCACTATTTTAAGGCCACTCCACATGGAACATAACTCTTCAATGACACGGTTCGCGAACTCCCGGCCGTTGTCCGATTGTAGTATAGATGGGGCGCCAAAAGTACAAAATATGTCTATCAGGCTCTTAGCAACTTCCTCAGCCCTTTTCGATTTTAATGCACGTATTTGAACAAACTTAGTTAAGTGGTCCTGATACACCATGATAAATTTGTATTCTTCATCCGGATGGGTTTGCATGTCAATTAAGTCCACTTGACAACGGCGGTTCATCTCCGAAAAAACCATTGGTTTAACCACAAGACCTTTTTTGGCAGATTTTAGTTTTTTTGGCACCCTTCACAGCTTCACACAAGCGCAGATATAACTTAATAACATCTTGAGTTATATTCTTGTACTTTTTCTTACATTCACTTTCCATACGATGTTTACCACCATGTCCAATGTCTAAATGTGCATCATGTAAAATGTCAAACATTTCGTCGTTTGTAACGTAATATTTTATGCTAGATTCACCTGATGATACACGAGCAATAAGCTTTTCAATGCCTCTAACAGAACATATGTCAAACCTTTTCAAACGTCGATATTGTAGAGTGGTCTTGGTTTTAGCATTTTTTGCCAACTTGACTGATTCTAACATTTCTTGGTACTGTTCATTATTGAAATAAAAACTGTTTGAACTTTTCGAAGACACCAACTCATCGAAAACTTCATGAAAACGCTGTCTTAAAAGCGCGCGTTCGCTCTCTTCAGTTGCCATTTTCTAACAGCATGTGGTGTGGTGAAAGATGACGCAATAATAAATCCTAGACCCACGTTTAACCAATCGAAAACGGATAGAACGCGGTTTACCCGGGTAAAGCTTGAAACGTGTACAATTTGAAATATATTTCGGACTGTACCCATGTTTCCTGGGTATTACGGAGTTTACCCGGGTAAACCTACGTTTAATCGTTTATCCAACTTTACCCGTAACATATATATATATATATATATATATATATATATATATATATATATTGTACGACATTTCCGGGTGGCTACACTTCTTAAGTGGTAGAGTATGGAAATAAAAAAATCAATTTTGTAATTCCAATAGTTTGCGCAGCACTGCGACTTAAAACATGTAAAGCAATCCTTGCTTGCATCACAAAATTCAGAACGAACACCATTAATACTTGCTGGTGCAGGTCCAACACACTCCTGTAAAGATCGTTTTAAGAAATTTGGTGTTCTTACAATCTACTCCCAATACATATTGAATAGCTTAATATACACCAGAAAAAATATATCAGACTTCACAACTCATTCCGAGATTTATAAATAAAAATCGAGAAATAAGGATAATTTAACAACAGTAAAATTTATTCGGTCAATTTCGAAACTCAACAGTGTCAACGTAAAGCTTTATAACAAATTCCTCCAAACTATAAATAAACTAGAACTCCAAAAATTTAAATCTACTTTATTAAAAAAAAAAAAAAACTATTAAATAAAAGATATTATAATGTAGAAATATATGATGAAAATTTGTGAACTTCAGGTCCAAATATTATAAATTCAAAAATATATGTACTTTCTTTGTATTTAAATGTCCTGTGCATGTAAATTCTTTTCAGTCAATAAAAATTATTATTACTATTATTATTAATGTTATCCAACCTTCATATTGTTTTGAAGTAGATGACACACATTTGTGAATGAGTTAGATTAACCCAGATTAAAATTATAATTTTTCTAATGTCATTGTTAGCTTTATATGTAATTTTATTATTATATATTATAGTAATACGGTATCTAGTACGAAAAGATGTACATAAAAATGGTAAACAAATAATTGTTTCATATATTACAACAAAAAACATTAATGATGCACAAATAACAGAAGTTGTATTATTCAATGCAATTACAACAAAACATATTAGCAAGTTCTTGACATACAAATTAGTGCAAAATTTACTCTTCTTGCTGTATTTTCAAAACAGTTTAGTACCACATTGTTTACTTCTTCCCCGTTGAAGTACTTGAGTCAGAACAACTACGGTAAGATTATTTCGTACGCAGAGTTGTAAATATATTATTAGTATGTCTTTCTTGCCTCTGTTAGTCGCTCGATCTGAAAATTCTTCTTATGAATTCTATTACGTCAATGTTACCAATCATTGTAAAATAAAATTTAATATATTTTAAATTGATTGTATTTATTTGAATTTAATGTCTTCTAATATTTAAATACGAAAGGAAAGGCATGTTATTTGAAGAAATTCTTGAAAACATGCTATCTTAGAGACACAGGAATGTAGCGGGTGAAAATATCCGAAAAGTGTTCAGTCACCCGCTTTTACGGTAGCATTTCTAGAAACATACATTTGGAGTAATTCTGTTCTCCTTCTAAAATCTTAAAAATTTCCAAATTAAAAGTATGTTTTCGTATAGTATTGGAATGTAATTGGTAACACTTAATTTTAATTATCAGGAGACCGGATGCATGTGCTGAAGGTTTTCTATGAAAAACTAATGAAACCTGTTTCGCGGAAATTCACCACAGTTGTAGCTCAATAATACGAGTTATACAATATCATTGTGTGTATATGGTAGTACATAAAGATTTATGGCCTACTCTACACTACACTACATTGTATTTTACACTACTCAATTTATTGTACAATAAATAACACAAGATTAATATTATATAATGCTATTATATGGTTTCGTAACTATGTGCGTTAGATGACCAATTGTGATTCGGACGGCTCGAGTTCGATTATGACTGACATCAAACTTTAAATTTAAAAATTATTTGCAATTTTCAAGTAGCACAAATGTAAGTCCTGTGGTATTCCCTGCACGACAACTTTTGAATGCTTGTGAAGTAATGCCTGTTAAACCGTTTTTAATTTATTTTAGACACTGAATCAAATTTCAAATGCACAGCCTCAATTTGAGAGACACATTGTACAAATACACATATACATGTAAATATAAAACAATTGTAATATTTGTTCTTTAGATCCACTAACATAAGTTAAACGTTATTGAACTATTTAATCCGGGCTTATGCAGGTTGGTGATTCATCGGTCTGTTCTTTTTTAATAAGTCTATTATTTTAAATATTAAGGGGAAAAATATCAAACGAAGTTTAATTTAAATTAAAATGTCTATAATTTTGCAATTTTCTCGCAATAGTATGTAAATTTATATTTTAAAATAGAATATCCTATATATATATATATATATATATATATATATATATATATATATATATATATATATAAGTTACCGTTGCCCAAACCGATGAATTGCAGTTCCCAGGCGCCGAACCCGACACCTGAGTTTACTGTTTCCAGTTTACAGACTTTTGTGTAGTTTCGAGTTAGTCAGAGTTTAGAATCCAAATAGAAAACATTAGAATAGAATAAATGTAATAATTTTCAATAAATAAATATAATAAAGTTTATGTGTAACAATTGATAGTTGACATAAAATAAACTTATAATAAAATCCCTTTTTAAAAATACTATTTCGGATCCTCGAAATATAACTGGCGCAGTCGCAGCGGATTTTCGGGCGAATTTTCACATCGAGTGAAAATCGTATTCGTGTCAACGATTCACCGAAAAGAACCACAACCCCAGGGAGAAGAAGCGACATCGTTCAAGTGCAAGATCACCCAGTTCCTTCATCTGCGAGAGAATATCGACGACGAAAGAACAAGGCGCTGCTGAACACAGACCTGACCGGGAATCAACGCATCCAATGGACAAATTGCTTCTGTTATTGAGAGTACACACATGTCACACAACTATCAGTACCATTCTGACTCAGATACAGGATCGGATACACATTCAAACCCAGAAACTTCCTCTGACTCCGAGTCCACACTCGTAACTTCCAAACCTTATAAAACTAAACGTAAAATAACAAAAAACAAAGTCAAAATGTCACACCCACAAGCAGCAGGATCAGTAGCACAACCTGCACGTCTTGAAAAACATTATCTTGACATGATCCCAGATTTCTACGGTGATAGTAAATTACTATCTCGCTTTCTTGAAATTTGCGAAAAACTAGTCAACAAATTTTATAATTTGGTCGACGAAACAGACTTCCAAAATGAGTACCTTATGTCGAGCATTTTAGCTAAAATAAAAGGCGATGCAGCAGTAAACATCGCCAGTAGCACAATAAGTAAATGGGCAGACGTTAAACAAGCATTGTTAAACGCCTACTCAGATAAACGAGATCTATACACACTAAGTATTGAATTAACCGAATTGCGACAAGGCAACGAAACGGCATTTGAATTTTACAATAAAATTCAGGACATATTGAACCTCCAAATTTCTTACATCTCTAATCACAGTTTAGCACTTGCCAAGCCTTATCTAACAGAATATTGTCAAAATTATGCTTTAAGAATTCTTCTGCGAGGACTAAAAGATCCTCTAGGAACTCTTATGAGAACAAAGAACCCCAAAGATTGAACACCGCGTTAAACATGTTGACAAACGACTTCCAACTAGACACGCACAATCGTCCGCAATATAAAAATATCACCCATACTCAACACAAACAGAAACAAATAATTCACAATACACAAAACAGACAACCACAATACCCACAACTGATGTATAGACCAAATCCACCTACCAACCCAATTTTTAAACCTATCACTAATCAATTTCCTAATCATCAAATAAGGAAACCCTACACACAAAATCAATATCCCTCAAATCAAGGAAATAAAACATTTAACAACCAATCCCAAAATGTTTTCAAACCTAATCCTAATTATAAAGCCCCCAAGCCTACGCCTATGAGTGTCAGTACAAGACAGTCAATGACACCCAGGCCAGGAACGAACCAGTACCGTCCGCAACAATTTTATAACATACAAAACCGACCTAGTTTTATAGCGGAAGAACTATTCAACACTGAAATTGACGAATACACTGAAAACGAAAATACTGAGGAACAAAATTCCGATTATTATGTAACTGACCCCAATCCTGACTATTATGTAACAGAACCAAATTCTGAAGAAACGAATGAGTTTTTTCCGATAACAGCCTTGGAACAAACGTCGAATTAATGAATGTAAAACACAACTACAGCGAATTACCATTTGTCATCTTCCCAGAATTAAATTTAAAAGCTTTAATAGACACAGGAAGCACACGTTCCTTTATAAATCCAAACATTGCACAAAAATATTTCAAGGGAAAAATAAAAAATGACCCTTTCAAAATTACAACCGCTCACGGAACATCATTAGAAAATTTTAGCATCATAATACCTGCCTCTAAATTATTTAATTCCCCTAACACGTCTATTAAAATATCATTTATTTAATTTTCATAAAAATTTCGACATCTTATTAGGACTAGACAATTTGAAAATTTTAAATGCAAATATCGACCTAACTAATGACAAAATAACCACCCCTACTCAGGAAATTAAGATCCACTACCACAGAATACTTCCAAAATTTAATCACATTAAAATACCTTCCAAATCTGAAAAAATTTCAAAAATATTTGTAAATAACATAGAAAACGGCGAAGCATTTATACCAGAAACCAAAATAAATAATTTAATTATTCCAGAAGGTCTAGCAAAAATTGAAAACAATGAAATTATATACCCAATTATAAACCTAGGCGAAAACGATGAAATTATAAATTGTGTAGATTGCATACAAGTTCAGACATTAAATAACTTTGAAATTAATAATATTAATTTTAATCAAAATGAAACAAAATTTAAACTAGACATGAATAAAATCAGAACTGACCACATGAATAGCGAAGAGAAACGTGAGATAACAAAACTGCTGAGTGAGTATTCTGATATCTTTCATATGGACGATAAGCCACTAACCTTTACAAATGAAATAAAACATTCTATTCGAACAAAAGATGAAATTCCTGTATACGCAAAAACGTATAGATACCCCGAGGTACACAGGAAAGAAGTGGAATCCCAAATTCAGAAAATGCTAAACCAAAATATTATACGCCCCTCTCATTCTCCTTGGTCATCCCCCGTCTGGATCGTACCAAAAAAATTAGATGCATCCGGAAAAAGAAAATGGAGACTCGTAATTGACTATCGTAAATTAAACGAGAAAACGATCGATGACAAATACCCAATACCTAACATTAACACTTTATTAGATAAACTCGGTAGATGCCAATATTTTACAACTTTGGATTTAGCGTCAGGATTTCACCAAATTGAAATGAATGAATCTGACATACAAAAAACCGCCTTCAGCACAGAAAACGGTCATTTTGAATATTTAAGAATGCCTTTTGGATTAAAGAACGCGCCAGCCACTTTTCAAAGAGTGATGGACAATGTTCTTCGAAATTTAACCAACGAAATTTGTCTCGTATACCTCGATGATGTAATAATTTTTAGTACATCTCTCCAAGAGCACATTCAAAATTTAAGATCAGTTTTTAATCGGTTGCGAAAAGCTAATCTCAAAATTCAACCAGATAAGTGCGAATTTTTACGTACAGAAGTCTCATATTTAGGCCATGTAGTAACTCCAGATGGTGTCAAACCTAATCCGGACAAGATCCATGCTATTAAAAATTATCCCATCCCAAAAACAACCACAGAAATCAAAGCATTTCTAGGACTGTTAGGCTACTACAGGAAATTTATTAAAGATTTTGCAAATCTTACTAAACCCTTTACGAAATGTTTAAAAAAGAGTGCCACTATTAAACACAATGATCCCGAATATATTAATTGCTTTAACACCTGTAAAAATGTCCTAATAAATGAACCCATCCTTCAATACCCGGACTATAAGAAACCTTTTAATTTGACAACTGACGCAAGCCAATATGCCATCGGCGCTATACTATCACAAGGACCTATAGGATCTGACCTACCCATCGCATACGCGAGTCGAACTCTAAATAGCTCGGAAATAAACTATAGCACAATTGAAAAGGAATTACTTGCTGTCGTATGGGCTACCCAAAAATTTAGACACTACTTGTATGGTAGAAAATTTAAAATTATAACCGACCACAAACCTTTAGTATATTTACATTCACTAAAAGAACCCCATTCAAAATTAATGAGATGGCGACTCAAGCTAGAAGAGTACGATTATGAAGTAATTCATAAAAAAGGCTGTCTGAACAAAAACGCAGACGCTTTATCACGCATTGAATTAAACATAAATACTTTAGATCCGGATTCACAAAATCTTTACGATCTCATTGAAAATTTTAATGAAACTTATTTCAACCCCGACAATGACAAACAATCCTTAATTGTAGAACCAGACGAAGACGAACAACAGGATCCCGAAACTGACCAAACAATTCACTCAAATCCCGAACACCCTATTATAGGCGTACCAATCACCGAATCACCTGTAAATTTTGGTAAAAACCAAATTTTTATATCCCAAGTTAAACACTCCCCTTCTAAACCAAAAATACAAAAATTTCATTGCGATAAAATGAGAATTCACCTCCAAATTACCGAAACAAATTTTGAACAGGACACAATAAATTTTATAAAAGAATATATTGCACCGAATGTGAAATACCATCTATATTTTGAAACACCCATTTATGAGAAATTTAGTAACGTACTACAAAATTATTTTAAAAACTCAGAAATTAAATTTGTCAAAAGCAACATAAAATTAATAGACTTAGAAGAAAAAGATGAAATCTTACAAGTAATAAAAAACTACCACGAATCTAAAACAAACCACCGTGGAATAAATGAAGTCCACACTCAAATTAAAAAACGATATTATTGGCCGAATCAATTAAAAACCATTACTGACTTTATAAATCAATGTGAAATTTGTTTAGCTGCTAAATATGAAAGAAACCCTATCAAACCCAAATTAAATATTACTCCAACCCCCAATAAACCATTAGACATCATCCACATCGACACACTCTCTCTAGAAAATACCAAATTCCTTACTATAATTGACGCCTTTTCTAAATATGCTCAAGCATATAAAGTTACATCCACAAATGCTATAGAAATTGCCAATAAATTGACAAGATTCTTCTCACATCATGGCATACCCAAATTAATAGTAGCAGATAATGGGCTCGAATTCAAAAACAACGTCGTGAAAGAATTATTAAGCCTGCATAAAATCGAAATTCATTTCATTTGCTCACAAAACCCAAATTCCAACGGGCTAGTCGAACGCTTTCATTCAACCTTAGTAGAGCACATTCGTTTATTCAATCTGCAGGAAAACTTCAAAAACGAACTAATTCAAGACAAAGTAAATTATGCAATCTTGGCTTATAACAATACGATTCATAGTACGACAAATCTAAAACCAGTCGAAATTATTAATGGACACTTAGATACAAATTCCCCACTCGATATAGAACTTGAGAAACAAATAATGCAAGATTACATTCAGAAACATAAAGAAAAAACAAAATTAGTTTATAAAAATATTAATAACAAACTGCAGACAGACAAAACTAAAACTATTACTAAAATAAACGAAAATCGCGAGGAACTTCCCGACATACCCGAAACAGTTTACGTTCAAAACAAACAAAAGGTAAATAAAACAAAAAACCCTAAATTCAAAAAGGAAAAAATTAAGAAAGTTAACAAAAACTTAAAAACTGCAGAAATTGACACAGAAAATAATGATAAAAAACAGTCTAAAATTCATCTTTCGAACATAAAGAGACCGAGAAAATTAATTAACACATATCCGGCTATTCCAGGTCCCTCTACTTCACGTATACACTTGGAATAAATATCCAAGATATTACCCTGAACCCAGGACTACTGACAATTAACCTTGGACAAGCAAAGTTACAAAAAACGAAACACACATTCGTACAGTTTTACGATTTAAACCCATTATGGATACAATATGAAAGTTTAAATGTGCAGTACACAAATCTCAAACGCACTATCAACGCAGATAACATTATCGCTGCAGACTTTGATAACAACAACAAAATCATAGAGTACCTGAAAAATAATATTAATGAAAAAATTAGTCATTTATCTACGCATCCCAGAACAAAACGAGGAATATTAAACGGTTTAGGATCTGTTATAAAATCAATAACAGGAAATTTAGATGCTGAAGATGATAACCGATACACAAGAATTTTAAATCATTTAAAAAAGAATAAATTTAATTTAAATAACCAAATTAAACACCAGTACTCTGTTAACCACCAAATTATGGAATATTTCAATAAAACAATCGAAACAATCAAACGAAACGAAAATATTTTAAAGTCAAAAATTGAACAACTCACGCACATTGTCATCGGAGGAATCAAAGATCATGACAAACTATTTATTAAAGATATTTACAATCAGTTAAACACTTTATACACCATGACATTTAATACTCTTCAAGATATAGAAAACTCTTTAACATTTTGCAAGCTCCACACAATGCATCCTAGTATTATCAAATCACATGACCTTTATGAAGAATTAAGTAAAATTTCAAAATTCTATAACAATGAACTACCATTTGAAATCAATTCTGAAAATATGTCAGAAATCGAAAAATTAATATCAATTAACTGTAAATTACAGGAAAACAAAATTATATACTTTATTGACATCCCTATAAATTACGAAACCTCTTTTGAACTTATTCACCTTATCCCAACACCCACCAAACCAAATAAAGAATTTGTAACCATTATTCCTAACCACGAGTACATTCTGAAGTCTGAAAATGGCGACTTACGATCTTTGTATGATCTGTGTGTCCGCAATAAGAGAAACATTTACCAATGTCCCAACAAAATTAAAGAAATCAGCGAGAATTCCTGCGAAAGGAGCTTCATACTAAAAAGCAAAGTGGAAAATTGCCATTTTGTTAAATTAAACATAAAGAGAAACCACATTGAATATATTGAAGAAATCAATCAATATCTAGCAATACTTCCTAATCCCGAAAACGTACAAGCCAAATGCAACCAAGGCGACAGTATAACCAACCTTCAAGGTATACTCTTAATTAAAGAAGATGAGTGCAAATTGAAACTACAAAATAATGATTTAATTTTTAAACACGGCACATTTGGCAAACCATTGGTAATTGAAAACTTCGAAATTAACTACAACAATACAAAAATTCCCAAGGTGGCGATCGAACTAGATTCTATCTCCGAACTTAAACCATTAAACAAGTTCGAAGATACAGAGTACTACGAAGACCAAATCGAAACCGATAACATCAACTACCCAGTGTGGGCACTGTATGTAATAATCATCACCGGTGCCATCATCACCGTTGCAGCCTACCTCCAAAAAACGTTCATCAGATATAAAAGGAGAAAACAACCCAAGGCCGAAGACATTGAACTTCAACCGCCGACTTCACCCCCTAAATCAGCGCTGAAGTTACCCGATGAAGCCCAATTTTAGCGAGGGAGGAGTTACCGTTGCCCAAACCGATGAATTGCAGTTCCCAGGCGCCGAACCCGACACCTGAGTTTACTGTTTCCAGTTTACAGACTTTTGTGTAGTTTCGAGTTAGTCAGAGTTTAGAATCCAAATAGAAAACATTAGAATAGAATAAATGTAATAATTTTCAATAAATAAATATAATAAAGTTTATGTGTAACAATTGATAGTTGACATAAAATAAACTTATAATAAAATCCCTTTTTAAAAATACTATTTCGGATCCTCGAAATATAACTTATATATATATATATATATATATATATATATATATATATATATATATATATATATATATATATTTATTAAAATTTTAACCAAATCTTAACTGTACCAAACTTTTAGGTACTTAGTTATTGTATGTTTACACCGTAATTTTCTTTCAAGGTCAAGTTGTATTTGGTTGTATTTTGGAAGTCAGCGCCATATTTAAAGCTCGAATACTTAAATTACCTTAACTTATTTAAAAATATGAAATAATTACAAAAAAAAAACATTCATACAAATTACTCTTATGTAATAGCTATTTGTCTATTTAGAGCGAAAAATGGGATATTTTCGATTGAGTTGTCGCCGCGCGACGTAGGAATTCAACAATGTCCTTTTTCGCTCGCAACAGACACAAGATTTTTTTCTACAGTCGCCGCAATGGGGTCCTCCACTATAATAAAAAACTAATAAAATGTACTTACAGTACTACTCAATAAATAACGATTATATTTTTAATTTATCGTTATTTATCATTCTTCTTGAGCTATTGCTTCCATCTAAATAAGCATATTTTTCTTTCGTTTTTGTAAATTAATACCCTATTTTATTTCTGTATTCCTTTACACAGTGGTACGGCATTTTGTGTGGTAATGCAATATACCGACCGAGCATTCATATGTCAGATTGACAAATTCGTTACCTGAATTATGCAGAGATATAAACAGTCAATCTAAAAATCCACATTGAAGCACTGCCAACACGATTTATTTTCAATAGGTACACAACAAAGACTTTTCAACATGTGCAGTGATAGATTTCTTTTATTTTTTCTGGGTTGATACATAACTCCATAGATGATAGAGGGAGATAAAATTTGTGTCGTCGATGTTGTAATCATAAATGTTGTTTGACTGAGATTTTGAGTAATTGTTAACAATTTATTTATACCACAGATGAGAAATTTCCCACATAAACACCCCATTAATTGGTAAACTTTCTATTATTTTTTTAATTTTAAGTGTGATTTAAAAAGAATGTATTAATATAAAATCTCAAGCATAATTTGCAGCTCATTTATAATCCTTTAACAATTAGTGGGGATTATTATGTCGATAAGCCCATAAAACCTCGTTTTTTAGTCGAATAGTCTCTCAAATCGGTGCGTGTGCTTTATATTAAACTTTGGTGCGTGTTCTGGAGGGTTAAGAAATTAATTATTTTAAACGTTCTACTACGTTTATTTATACAGTTTATAGTAGCTACATCATAGCAAGGCAAATGCATCACTTTATATATCTTATTGAGCAATTTGACTAAATTTTGTTTTATGACATTAAATATACATTGTTTTTGAGGAATCGAGTTTCACCTGAATAATTAATTTTAAATAGAAGAGACGCTGCCACCGTGAGTTTCTATCAATACAGGTACCCTCATGTCTCTTGGTTATGCTTTGATATTCGCCAGAGGCCTGTACCTCCCACTTTGGAATTTCTACTTTGTATTATCAAACTCCACTAACCACTTCTATTCACACATCTTATATTTAGCAATAACTCCAGCCCAAGTTTCCAAATCCATACACATCATTGTGATCGTAGCACCCATTTCATTTCCATAACAAGATGACGTTGTCTGGAACCTGGAACAACAGAACTGCGCCAGGCACACTCAATTCAAGGAGGTAGGCGAAAACGGGCGAATGGCGAGGCGAGGGTTCAGGTCCACAGCCGCCTTGATAAGTCTGCTTCGCAATTCGGTCACGTAATTGATATCCATCCAACGTGGTTGAGCCGGACACGGGACAAGGCAAGAAAACGTGCTCGAGGATAACTAAACAACCTCTTGTTGTGAGAATGAGAATGTTAATTAAATCATGTGTTCTTTCATTCAATAACACAATAAAGCACTGGCTTTCATTTTAACGCTTCGAGAAACAGTAAAAATAAATTGTCATTATCGAAATCTCTATAACAGCAGATTAAAACAGCAATAGCATTATGCTTCCATAGTTATAACTGTATCTACCAAAACTTGTATTGAAGCTAATTCAAATCATTAAACTCATTTTTGTAAAATCTGACTACGAATACATAATGCATTAGATATCTACCTACATGGATTTATTTATATCTCTTAATCAAAGAATACATTCGTTAGGTAGTAGCTAATGTAATACATGTAAATGACAGTTTTATTTAAATTTTATGTAAATATTGGAATTAACAAGAACAAGTATCTAAGGAGATTTAAGGTTTCTAATAAAAACAAAAATAATTAAATTAAATATAATACCACGATTCCACCATAACATTAAGTTAAACACTGGTGCCAATTAAGGCTGGTTAATATTGCTGAATAGAAAAGAAGTATTTTTATAGACACAAAAAATAATTCTGTAATGAAAATTATAATGGGGTCATTTAAAAAAAATAATTGTCGATTTCTTTTATAAAATCATGAAATCCATCTCATTTAATAAATGTAGTAATAGAAAATAATTTGAAATATGCGACTTTTCATTCATAAATTTGCTAATAAACTTTCGCGTTTTTAAACACGGACTAAATTTGTGACGACACATATTCATACTCACACAAATACAATTCTCTCTCTCACACACACGCTTCACAACATGAAACAGTAACCTAACCTAAAAGTGTGACAGCTGACAGCAAAATATACAAGAGAGAAGATTATTTTTACTTTCTATTTCTTTAAAAGTACTAGTGCAGTATAAGGTATGTAAATAAACCATTTATTTAAATAAATACCAAACCAAATAATCATAGTTCTAAATTAAACCGGTAGAGTTCGACTGTCGTATCCGTGAATATGTGTCGTCAGCCGTTGAAATATTTGAAATTAAACGCAACTTTTAAAAAATCATATCTTTGATTCTGAAGACTTGTAAGATGTAAAATATACAGATACATGTTTAATTTGATCTATTTTTTCAAGAAAAAAATAAATCAGAAAATGTGAAATGACCCCATTCTTATTTTTAAGTTACGTTTTGTATAATATCATAAAGTACTAATAGTATTTAAAGATGTCTGTACACTTACTATTATGAGACACAGCACAAACATTTCGGTTGTAGGAAAAATATTGTTTGTGCGTAAAATAGTGTCCTTTGTCTCGTGCAATAATTTCGCATTCTTCTAAAAAATTAATACTTTACAAACTTGTTACATAAAAATATCTATTATGTACGAGCAGTACCAACTATGATCATTTAAAATTACAATTTATTAAGTATTCGTTATACTCGGTTGCCATTATTTGAAAAACAAAACATGAAACATGTGATTATTATTTAAAAAATCAGTAACACACAAAATTCAAAAATTAGTTAAATACTCTCTATATGATGGAAAATATATTGTTTTTACAAACCTTAATTTCAATAGTGAGGCAAGGAGAAACACTGAGCCCGTACTTATTTAATATTGTAATGGACGAAGTAATAAAAGAATGCAAGAATAAAGTGTGGAAGTCAACATGTCGTCATTACAATTTACAAAAGTTAGAAATAAATCATTTGGCCTTTGCAAGCAACGAAGAAGATTTGAATCATAATGTACAAATATGGAACGAAGAGCTAAATAAAATATAACTAGATATAAACAGAGATAAGACAAAAGTAATGATAATATCGAGAAAGCCTCAGAAGATACATATTAAACTGGAACAACCAGAAATCGAACAAGTAAAAATGTTCAAATACTTAAGATCCGTTATAGCTGAAAATGGAAGAATGGATGCAGAATTAGATGATAATGGGTGTTTTTTTTTGCTTAGATAGAACTTATGAAATAGTTAACTGTCAAACGAGCTGTCATACTGCCTTCACTTTTTGACATTTATGATCGGTATACTGTGGCAAATCATCATGAATAGACTCACGCTTGAACAACGCTACCAAATTATCCAAATTTACTTTGAAAATCAGTCGTCGATTCGATCAACTTATAGACAACTTCGTGATTGGCTTAAAGGGTTTGTTATTAAACCAAATTGCCGCATATGGAGTGAGACTAATTCACAAGAGACCTTATAGACTCCATTACATCCAGAAAAATTCACCGTTTGGTGCGGTTTACATTCTGGTGGTATCATCGGACTTTATCTACATCAAAAATGAGGCCGGAGCTCGCATTATGGTCAATGGAGTTCATTACCGCACCATGATCAATAATTTTTTGTTTGAAAATATGGATGTCATTAATCCGGACGAGATGTGCTTTCAACAGGATGGCGCTACGTGCCATACGGCGACCGCAACCATCGACTTATTTAAATCAAAATTTCGCGATAAGTTGATTTCGAGAAATGGGCCTGTCAATTGGCCTCCAATGTCGTATGATTTGACAACTCTCGATTATTTCCTGTGGGGCTACGTGAAGTCACTGGTTTATGCTGATAAACCAGCAACAATTGACGCCTTGGAGGCCAACATTGTTCATGTTATTCGTGACATACGGCCAGCAGTGCTCGAAAAAGTGGCTCAAAATTGGACGTCCAGAATGCGCTTCGTCAAGAACAGCCGCGGTGGCCATATGCCTGAAATCCTTTTCAAATTTTAATGCCATGCATTGATCTTTCAAATAAACAAAAAAAAATGATTAAAATCTAATTTTTTGTGTTACTTTTTACAATTTGAAGTTCTATCAGGCTTAAAAAAACACGCTGTAGAATCAAGACTACATCGAAGGTATACTATGTATTAAATAAACAAATCTTTAGGAAAAAGGAACTTTCAGTAAAAGCTAAAGTAAGAGTATACAATACTATATTAGCACCAACTTTGACAAATTGCTCGGTAACCTGAACAATGAATAAGGAACAAAGATGAAGAATACAGGCCAGCGAAATGAAGATTCTAAGAAGAATATCATGCTTAAAATTGCTAGATAAAGTGAGAAACGAAAAAATAAGACAAAAACTAGGAGTAAAATCGATTGAACAAAAAAACTCCTTAGATGATAGGGACACTTAGTAAGAATGCCAACAACAAGAATAACTAAAAAAGCATGGAAAATGGGTAGAACGAAAAAGAAATTAAGAGGCAGACCAAGGCGCAAATGGAACGACGAAATTGAAAGCTACCTTGACCAAATAGGACTGATATTGAAAGAAGCAAATGAATTAGCGAGAGACAGAGAAAAATGGAGAAAGAAAATTGTTGAAGAAAGAATTTAGAATATCAACCTCAACACTGACAGTAGCCGGTAAACGAGGAAAGGATTAAGTAAGAAAAAGTATTAAAAGCTTATACACGCACACACACACACACACATATATATATATTTCCTGTGGGGCTACGTGAAGTCACGCGGGTATATATACAGTGTGAACATTGAAAACCGTGACATAGCCGTTTAACATGGGAAAACAGTTTTTTTCAAATATTATCTGTCCCGTAAGACTATAGTGGGAGCTTTTGATATGGTTAGAAAGATTATTTAATTTGGCATCGAAGAGTATCTAAATACTCCTAATTTAATGCATTATTATTGAAATATTTACGAAAGTATAATCCTACTTGACAGTTATTACTTATAATTTACTAAAAACAGTAATCATGGAAACGTGTTCGGTAGCTGACTTGGTTAAATCGAGGCTTCATGATAATTTTTCACTAGTTCAAATCCCTCCCGGTTCAAGTTAATATTTTTATTATTTTTATATTATTAAATACATTTTTTCCGAAAACTTTGTAAATCTAGTGGATTTTTCATTAGAAGAAAAAATTAGTATAATTAAATTTTACAATCAAGGGATGAGTTTACGAGAAATTCGAGACTTTTTTGCTAGGATATATTCTGATAGACAAATTGCATCTCAACGAACTAGACGAATCATTTTAAAATTTGGAAAAACCAGTTGCGTTAATGACGACCATAAAACTAAATTTAATTTGGCTTAAATTTGCATATTTATTGCACCTCTTCTACATTTAGTCAATAAAATACTTGATTATTCGATTTAATTTTGTAATTTATTTAATAATAGATTGTACAAAATAAATATAAAAATAATAAAAATATTAACTTGAACCGGGAGGGATTTGAACTAGTGAAAAATTGTCATGGAGCCTTGATTGTTCCCTGGAGCCTTGATTTAACCAAGTCAGCTACCGAATACGTTTCCATGATTACTGTTTTTAGTAAGTTATAAGTAATAACTGTCAAGTAGCATTCTATTTTCGTAAATATTTCAATAATAAAGCATTAAATTAAGAGCATTTAGATACTCTTCGATGCCAAATTAAATAATCTTTCTAACCATATCAAAAGCTCCCACTATAGTCTTACGGGACAGATAATATTTGAAAAAAACTGTTTTCCCATGTTAAACGGCTATGTCACGGTTTTCAGTGTTCACACTGTATATATATATATATATATATATATATATATATATATATATATATATATATATATACCCGCAGACATCATTGTAAAAATGGTAAAATCGGATTCTGGAGACATCAAAACGTGCTTATTCAGTAAAACATAATGAAAATTGATACAAAATTTCATTTATTTATTTTATTCTTTTTTATTATTATTTTTAGGGGCCATCTCGGGGGCCCCAAACATAATTATTGCTTAGGGGGCACAACTGTCTTTAATCCGCCTCTGATCTTGGGCAACTGATATCAATTAAGGATAAAAATGAGAAAGAAATTCAAAGAAGAATACAGGCAGCATGGAACAAATTTTGGAGCTTAAAGATGCAAAGAAAAAAAAAACATCTAAATTGTAGTTAAATTAACTAAACAAATCTTTAATTATCAGCCTACTAATATTTTTCATTCCACTATTTAAGTTGATTTAGTTAAATTTTCTAAATTTGTAATAACAAATTATAGTAAAATTAAATACAAAATTAGATTAAATGACTACATTTAGTATTAAACTACACATGAATAAAGAAATTACCTGAATATATCACGTATTAAAACTAGCAACAAACCGAAGGGGTAAAACTGTAACAAAATGTACCCCGTTAAATTATAAAAGAAGCAGAGGACGACCAACTATGAGATGGGAAAACGACATAAGGAAAGTAGCGGGGACAACATGGAGCAGGAAAGCAAGAAACAGGGAATTTTGGAGAGATTTTGAGGAGGCCTCTGTACAGAAGTGGATGACATTACCAAATACTTAATTATTTATCATTATTATTTACTAACTTTGTTCTTTATATATATTTAAACAATTATATTATACATACACACTTTAACATTTATTATGTAATTATTTGAAAATGAAATGGCTATTATTATACTTCTGCGTTATTCAAACATTAAAAATCAAGAATAATAATAATAATAATGATAATAATAATAAATAATTTCTTAATAAACAAATAAATTAATAAATTGCTTACCTGTTGGAGAACAACAATCTGTCCAATGCGGTCCAATGTCAAAATAGAGCATAACCTTAAATTTAAATTATCAGATACTAGAGCCCGCGAGTTCAGAGAAAAAAAAAAACATATCAGAGCAATAGTAGTTGTAGTACTCAAGCAACAATACCAATCGCAACAAGAATCGAAATCAACAAAACTAAAAGCATTTATTGTACAAAACATAATTACAATTACAAAAATTACAAAAATACCTGTACGCTATATAACTGCCATTTGTAAAGTTAAAACATCATAATATCCCTACATTCACAAGTTGGTCTCGCCCGGACAAATTTTGTTCTTTGTGCATTTTTTTTCTGGGCGCAAAGACTACACCGAAAATTAATCTACGAGTAAAATAGAGGCTTGTACCGGACATTGTTTTTTGTTTACTTATTTGGAAAGTTGGTAAGTACTACATGCAATGTGATTTAGCACTTCTGCTTAATTTAGTGTATATTTTATTTAGATAGATTTACATTGAGCAGAACAGTTATTGTAGACATTAATATTTATAAGACAATTATTGCAATTTGAAATGGAAAATTCTAGTATTTGATTAACACCATCAGATAAAGACCGTGTAGAGGCATTACCTGGAATTAATAAACCATTTATAATACTCGCCGTCAAATAAATGTGGACTGATTAATTTTTTTCCCTTCTCCCCACCCTGCCCCTTGCCCAGCGGTGTTGCCGCTTTTTCATAACTTAGTATTTACAACATGAGCAATGGAGTAGGCAACAGTGTAGAAACCTCAAGTCCATATTAATTTGACGGCAAGTATAGTAACTTCGAATATTCTGTGAATTGCACCATTTCATAAACCAACTGGTATCTGGGTTTAAATTTTTCTGGTAATAAATTTTTAATTACTATATTAGTTCAGTCAATAGAGGTTTTTACCCTACAAAAGGTGGGGGAAAACGATTTTAACATATGTTGTTTGGGTCAAGATGGGGATAAAAAATTCAAATTTGTGACCTTGGGGAGGCTCAGCGTGAGCCGCCATCTTGGATCAAAGGTTCAAAAAATGAGTTTTTTGCTATTATCTCGAAAACAGTGGCCCGTATCAAAATTTTACAAGAATACAAAATTAAAGCTCGTAACTCTTTGTACCAAATAGGTTTTGTATTTTTTACCTAGGATGAACTCTCAAAGAGTTATATTTCAAAATAGGTAACCAGAACAACAATTTATGAAAGCAAATTTAATCACACAAAATATGCACAATATTAAGTTTTTAATACTTAGTCTAATAGATTTTGTTATTTGCAACAGTTTACATTTGCCGTGGCATCAAAAGAAGTAAATTATCGATGATTTTAGTTTTATGATTAGTCCATTCTTTAGGTAGATTTACCCTGCAAAAGGTCGGGTATTTCTGATTTTTGGATATATTATATATTTAGGGGTTATAATAAAAATGCAAATTTTCCCCCTCGGGAACTTGGAAAAAAAGGCGCAAAAAAGCGGGTTTTTTATAAATATCTCTTCACCTATTTACATTAGGGCAAAATAGCTATTTATGAATTGGTTGAAAATAAAATTCCCTACAACTGTCATCTAATACATTTTTTTCTATAACCAATAGATAGCGAGCTACAGCGCTTCAAACAGAGCAAATTTTTAAAATAGTCAAATAGGTATCACTATTTATAACAGTTTACATTCGTCGTGGCATCGAAAGAAGTAAATTATTGATGTCTTTTTTATAATAATTGTCAACGTTTTCCAGATTTTTTTTATTTTTTCATCCATCACTCTGATCTTGTTAAAGATACGATACCGCGGTTTGCAAATTTGAATTCTGCATGAATTCTCATATCAACTATTACACATTTTTTTACGATAAGCAATTTGCGAGTTACTAACAAATTAAACTCACATAAAATTCCTCTAAAATTTTAAACGTCTGAAAATCGGCTCATATCTCAAATTTTCAGTCAAAATTTCGACACGATTAAAGATAAACAATATTAAGTATTTAATATGTGTCAAAGTGGTTGACGAGAAATTGAGAAATATGCCGATTTTCAGATGTTTTAAATTTTAGAGAAATTTTATGTGAATTGAATTTGTTAGTAACGCGCAAATTGCTCATCGGAAAGAAATGTGTAATACTTTACATGAAAGAGAATTTCACGCTGAATTTAAATTTTCAAACCGCGTTATCGTATCTTTAACAAGATTAGAGTGATGGATGAGAAAATAAAAAATTGCAGGAAAACGTTGACAATTATTATAAAAAAGACATCAATAATTTACTTCATTCGATGCCGCGACGAATGTAAACTGTTATAAATAGTGAAACCTATTAGAATATGTAATATTGTTTGTTTTTTAAGTAATTTTAATATCTTTCATAATTATTTTGAGCAAATGGCCAAAAACATAAATATGTCGCCATTTTTCCCAATTGGCGGGAGGTTCCCTGCTCCGATATCCGAAATTTTTTGATATGTTATTCACCGCATTATCTGGATAGGATTCCATTTAAAAGCTTTTCTTTTAATTACCTTGAGGTAAAACCATAAATTTCCTGGACTATAAAACGTCATTAGAATGAAAATAAAACAATAAACATTAACTAATATGTATTTATAGTAGTTACGTAATAATAATAAATGAATAATAATAATTAATTTTTTTTTTAAAAAGTTTAAAATATATAATAAAATATTATCTAAATGGAGCATTAGGGAAATTTTTAAAAATTTGCTCTGTTTGAAACGCTGTAGCTCGCTATCTATTGGTTATAGAAAAAATGTATTAGAAGACATTTGTAGCGAATTTTATTTTCAACCAATTCATAAATAGCTATTTTGCCCTAATAGTAAATCTACCTAATCTACAAAATCTATTAGACTAAGTATTAAAAACTTAATATTGTGCATGTTTTGTGTGATTAAATTTGCTTTCATAAATTGTTGTTCTGGTTACCTATTTTGGAATATAACTCTTTGAGAGTTCATCCTAGGTAAAAAATACAAAAACCCTTTTGGTACAAAAAGTTACGAGCTTTAATTTTGTATTCTTATAAAATTTTGATGCGCGCCACTATTTTGAGTAATAGCGAAAAACTCATTTTTTGCACCTTTGATCCAAGACAACCGCTCACGCTAAGCCTCCCCAAGGTCACAAATTTGAATTTTTTATTCCCGTCTCGACCCAAACAACATATATTAAAATCGTTTTTCCCCACCTTTTGTAAGACAAAAGTCTTTTTTGATTTCCATTGAATGGACTATATTTGTAACAAATGAAGCCTACGCTCGCAAGCTCGCTCGTGTCTCAATTAAGCGCTAATGCGGGAAGAGTGTCTTCCCGCACTAAGTATGTAATAGTTATTTACGAAATAAATGCGGGAAGACTCTTCCCGCATCAGGGTATTTTTGAAGCACGAGTAACTACAAGGAGCGAGTGACTTCAATTGCGCGAATTCGTAGAAGACGTCTTCAAGCAAATAAATTGTACAATATTTTTTAGTCGAACTAAAAAAAAATTGAATTTTTAGTACTCAAAATCGGACGAAAAATAATCGTTTTTCGTCCGCTTTCTTTTTTGTCCGATTTAAGGTAGCGCCATCTATTGATAATTTCTTACTTTACATCATGACTCCGACATTACCGACAATGTCAGAATATCTGAGAATAAAACAGAGAGTGTAAATAATGGTCTGTGAGTTAAACAAACTATCAATTTTGGTGTAAACTGTAATAACTACGTATTGGTAGTGGAATTTTCTAATAATTATTGTTGATAAACATGTTCAACATTGACGAAAGTGATGTGGAAATATTCAACACCCCTCCCGAAGTAATAAACGAAGCCAACGCTGCTAGGTTAGATTTGTTACCTAGAAAATAATAAATAAATAAAAATCAAAGAAATTTGTAAATTTTATGAAGGTCAACTTACAAATTTTGTGTGTATCAATGCCAAAAAGTGTTATTTCGTCCTCGTCTGCTTTCTGGCCTCGGCTTCAAACTCGACCGAAAAAAAAAATCACTTATACTCCTCCCGAAATTCGAAAAACTGTAAAAGTGGCGATTCAAAATTTTCAAGCGATAAAATCAAGAGAACTTTATGAAGTCGTTTATTCTAACTTTCTCCAGTGGTGCAAAGAAAAAAAAATTAAAAATTATTCAGAAAACTGTTGGTTTTCAAGGCTTTTCGAGTATAAAGTCTGTGTGGCCAACACACTCCATGTTGAAGTCGTGTATGTTTATTCACGAAAATATCAAAATATAATAAACTCATTTTTAAAAAGGGA
Source organism: Ophonus ardosiacus (assembly GCA_943142095.1). Taxonomy (NCBI): domain Eukaryota; kingdom Metazoa; phylum Arthropoda; class Insecta; order Coleoptera; family Carabidae; genus Ophonus; species Ophonus ardosiacus. The sequence goes on from OW964823.1 coordinate 40,864,264, forward strand.
AACAAAACATCAATCTCGCAAAAAATCAAAAGTTCTTGAGATAGAACATATAGAAAATATCATTATAGAAGCTTGAGATACGTCATATCTTTTAATGACGTTAATATTAATTGTCCTATAATTATTTCATACAATAGTATGTTTTAGTTTAGGTAGTATTAATAATGGGTATTATTGCAGCATACCGCGGGGAAGATTATGTAAGATATCCATAGTTGACATTGAATTCAAAGCAGATGTATTTGTGACTGTACCGGACAATCTATAGAGCAAAAGGTTCTATCAATGACGTCTTAAGTTCAGATATCGTCCAAATGATGGCGCTGACACAAACAAATTTATTGAAAGAAATTTATTAATTTACTCCTATTTGTTTAATTTTTAATAAAGGAAAATCCAGGTAAGTTTTATTTTATAACTAAATTTTATTATTATCCAGACTTATTTATTTTAGAATGCCCCAAAGAACCAGTCTTTTTGCAATTTTAACATCTGAGTCGAGAGTCGATCGGGTCGAGTGTTGCATGCGGGAAATGTTATTTTGAAGGTTGTGATGAAGTGCTTCTTCGTTAAGAAAAGGTTTTCCCTCCGCTTGAAAATCTCAAGAGAAACGTATTTCCTGCAATATACGTTGTTTATAACTTTGTAAAATACTCAAATATGACTTACCTATTCGAGAAGGATCCACAAATCATATTTGAATCAAGTACTAGAGTCCTATGTTGACTACTTTTTCGATATCTAGAACATTCATAAACTGAAACTCACTGTTGACTAGCACATGTTGCGACTTACCTTTTTGAGGACGCAGAAACCATTTATGGAGCCATCACCGTATGAAAGTCATTTCAGGGAACATTCAACATTGTTTAGTCACTATTGCACACTTTATTTTGTTGTTTTAAATTATTTTTTACAGAAATGTTCACACATCAACACAGATGATATTGGCCAACTGACAATTGTTTAAGGTTCAACGTGAATTATGCTGTGAGTTGTCGACTGTTTATTCCGAGAGTTCCGAGCCAACTTCACGCCGAAATAAATAAATATTTATTTGTAACATTATTTTATTATTGTAAATTTTATGTATTTTAATTTTCTAGCTGAAATATGACAAACCGCGAGTAGTATAATTTTTATTAAATTTATGTATTCGTTTTTATGCTTTAAAGCGCCACCAAGTGCTAAAGAATTAAAAGTTAATTTCCCACCATTAAAAATACTGGTTTTTACCGAATTTTGCGGATTTTTGGGTATATAAGGCATTGCACTCAGTACAAACGCCAGAGTCGCAGGAGTCAGGCCTCGCGGAGCTAACCCACTCTTGGGGAGCTTGAAGCAGAACTCGAACGAGGGGAGTCGAAGGAGTCAGGCCTCGTGGAGCCAACCCATTATTGGGGAGCTGGAGGCAGGACCCGAACCAGGAGCCTACCCAAACCTGGGGAGCTGAACGTAGAGCCCGAACGCTAGAAACAACCAGTAGAATGCCGAGAGAAGTCGCTGTGAAACCGAGAAGTATTTCCACCTAAGTCAGTGAGGACGGAATCCGCTGTGAAGAAACCGCCGTATTCTGTGTAAGTCGGGTGTGGTGTGTTTTCCGGCCCAATAGATACTGCTGTTGTGGACCTCTACGTGAAGAGACCGCTTCAGTAGAGGACATAAACTGCCAACGTGCCGTGTACAAGTTCCGCGTGTTTAGAGACAGCCGCCGTAATAGTCCGCAAGAGAAACCGCTATTTACCGCTAGTAAGTCAAGTCGCCGCCTTGTAAATATGTTGTATTAAATCTAGTTGAAAGATTGTCGTCATATTGTTCTGCTTACTTACCTTTTTTGGGTGTAGTAGTTTCACCGTAATATTCACCGCTAGTTTACGTACGAAATTGTCATATTTCAGGAGAAAACAAGGGTATTTTCTTTATTGTTTTCATTAATATTTTTTTTTATACAATAAATCTGTTAGTTATATTAACACTCTCGTCTCTGTACGCCCTAAAACCCCACCCATCTCCAAAGTTTACAGGAAGCACCGCCGCTGACAAAATGGCGCCCGAGCAACAAAGAAATCACCTATTACAAATAGAACGTTTGTACGCCATTAAACAAACTCCATTCTCTATAGTGGCGTCACAAGGTTACGAGTACAAAAATAACTATTACCATTTGACACTCCAAGTGACAAAATCAAAGAAACCGTGGAAACAACTCGCCAAGCAAAGCAGGTTTGATTTTGAAAACAATTTCCCAGGTATTTTAAATAGTGGGCTTTGACTGCCTACTACAGAACTATATTCTGTAACAGTGAGTCAGAATAATATTCTGTAACAGTGTGACAGAATGTGTAATTTCAGGAGTAGTGCTATAGGTATATTGTTTTCCTCATTACTTGACATTTTTGCTAAAAATAATAAAATATTATTGGTATGTTTCTAAAGCAATAATTTGTTATGTAACTTACCCTGTAAAAATTCCGAAAAGCGTCAAACAAGGCTTAATTATTTTTGCATAAATTTCTTATTTTCTTTTGCAATTTGCAAGCTCAGGTGACAACATCAAAGAAACAGAGGAAACAACGAGCCAAACAAAGCCGGCTTGATTTTGAAAACAATTGCGTTTTCTCATGTATTTTAAATGTGTGAAATGAAAAACAATTGGGTTTTGACAGATCAGAATATGCTCATTTTGTAACAGTTACAGTTACAGAATTTGTGATTTCCATAATAGTGTTAGAGAAAATATAGTATACCTGTATTCAGATAAGTAATTCAAATTATAAACTAAACCAACTATATGCCGGCATATTGTTACCTCTCGCTAAGAGAGGTATTGGAATCATGCTAAAATTCGCATATCCAGATTTTAGAGGATAAACACGTTTTAAAGTCCCTATAATCTGATTATAATATTTTTACGATGATGTCCGTGTGTGTGTGTGTGTGTGTGTGTGTGTGTGTGTGTGTGTGTGTGTGTGTGTGTGTGTGTGTGTGTGTGTGTGTGTGCGTGCGTGTGTGCGTGTGCATATATATATATCGAATTGTATGTTTGCAGAAGACATGTTAAATACAATAAAAACAAAATTTGGGTAAAGTTCTATAATTTTTGTTATAAAACGACGGTTCGATAGCGAAGTGCAATACAATACTTATATAGTAATACGGAAATGGCGAGAAGTCTTGTGCTTGCCACAACAGATTTTTCTTATTTATATTTATTTTTTTGAAATAAATAAATTTCTAACAAACTTATAGTGAAAATAAATACAGACAGTAATATATTATGTGTTACTGAGACATTTTACAAATATATCCTTTTGAAATGAAAGCGTTAATGTGGAGTAAATTTATTTTAAAATTAACAATAGTTTAGGGTAATAAAATGTAAGAATATACGTACGAGTATTTAACATTACCATATACGTCGCGGAATATAAACAAAACAACACAATACAAATGAATGAAGTGCTTTTGTCTCACGTGGAACAAAAAACAAAACAGTTTTGTGTACAACTTACACTCAACTATTCCTAAAAGACGTAGGGTAGGTACATTTATAGCGTAGCTAGTAGAATTTTGCAGCAATTTACTCACATAGACAGGCTAAATATGCAACGTTGCAAATTTATGCAGTTCGGGGACAATATGAGGGTAAATAAAGCTCCGCCGTTGAATAGGTGGCTGTGTCTGTATTGCTGCGTCAAAACAATACACTACTTCGCAGTTGAATAATTCCGTTAGAGGGATTAAATTAACTGAGTAATAACCCTGAATACGTGTATGAGGATCGATCTGTACCTCTTGCCAGATAACCTACCAATCAGCACGAAATTTCAAAGGTTATATTTCCACTCCATGCACTAATTTCTGTTTAATATTACTCAATATCACAATTCAATATAAATTTGGAAATTTAGCTGGTTGAATCGGAATCATAATGTCTTTCCAATATGTAGCAAATTTTTATTACTAGCCAATTTTCAATAACCTTTTAAATACTGATATATTTGTCACTGCATGTATTAAACTAACGTTATTTAACTACCCAAAAACGAAAAATAAAATTTCTTTTAATATATACGTCTTTTCAAATCTGTACGCACTGTAGTTTGCTTTCAAACTCTAAGAAATAAATTAAAAATTTCGCTTCATGGTCAATAGATGAAGAGAAATTTTGCAAAAAGGACTGGCATTATACAACAAAATATTGATAATAATAATAAAATGTGTTATAAATCAAAACCCCTGACAATGTCTAATATTTTCATTGAAATTTGTGTGCACCAGTGCCCTCTGTTGTCATCAACCGTCAAAATAAAACGTAACCTCAAATTCATATTATCACAAATTAAACGTATTTACAAATACCTCGAGTAAATATTTACTATGTTTATAATTTTGATAGTTTGAAACAACTACTATTTAATACCATCGTGCAAGAAGCATATAAGGAACTAAAAATTTGGAAAATAGTAAGTAGGCCGTTATTGCAATTTTTAATTGCAGTACTTGGGTACTTACTAATAGAAAGATGGAGGATAGTATACTTAAAACAAAGACAATGATGGGGGGTTCGTATTCCATAAGAATTGGTATTCGTTATCGCTTTCTAGATTCAAAATATGCGCCCAGGTAAAATAAATTGATTACGTGTGAACAGTCAATCGTTTATAGATTACTTTTGGGGAAAATAATTCAAATGAAAGATGAATACCAGCCCTGTCGCATATGTATTGGATCAAAAAAAAAATTTCAGAAAATTAATTTTTCAGAATTAAAATGTATTTAATACAAATTATAGAAAAAACAAATAAATATATTAAATAGACTGAAGTTTAAGCAATTAATTAGTAACAATATTTAATATGTATTCTAATTATAAAAAACAAAACAAAGGCAACATAAATATTATTGAGTTTGCATTAAGAAACCAATTAAAACTTATTGTTGACATGTCAATGTCGTACGATTGTTGAAAAAGTACGCGGAAAGTCTTTATCGACTTGTATGAGAAATTCATTAATGTTGCGCATAAAACTCAAAGAACAATGAAAAATATTGCAGTTTAACATTACAGGAATTATTTACATGAACGTTAAAACTGGACATTTTTCGATGATTACGAAAAGGGATGATCGTACTCTATAGGCACGTATTATAGAAGATTGCCGAATTTCTTTCACAGACTTGCCTGACTAATGGGAAAATGTGATTGGTAGACCGATCTTTAAAGACACTTGCCAGAAAAGAATGAAAAAAAAAACAGATATGGGCCCTACATAGTAAAATGAATTATCATAAAAACAATCCAAACTCGTATTTTTTCATCAGGGCGATGGAAAAGTCTCTTTTCATATAAAAAAATCTGATGTGGCCAACAAAAAACCTCCCGCAATTTAATTTTTATTAATTAAAATACATACCTACGTATTTATTAATGCTATAGACATAGACTGTTCCATTGCATATAACTATTGCTTTATTTACTATTTTCTTTTTAAAATCATTACCAATTTGAAATGGTAGGTTCTTTGACACTGATATTTATTTGTCAGTTACATTCATTTGAAATATGAACTGTGTAACAAAGGAATTGTGTTTATCTTAGGCATAGGGATTTATAAGAAAAATTGATTTTTAAATTTATCTGTAATATATATAGAAAAAGTATTAATGTATGCCTGTAGAAAATTCAATAATCTTTAATTTTCATAATGACAGAATGCGAGAAAACGGCATTTAATGATATTTTTTGAAGAAAAACCATTATGAGCTTCAGATGAAGTGCCAGTTCCGGTTATCCGATTTACACCAAAATCTAATGGTATCTTTTCATATTAGAATAGGGTAGAAATACAAGCTTTCATAATTTTCTGAATGATAGTATTTGAGTCAGAGCGTCAACAAAATCCATACACATACACACACACACACACACACACACACACACACACACACACACATACACACAGACATCATCTTGAAAATGTTAAAATTGGATTCTAGGGACCTTAAAACGTGGTCTTTTGCTAAAATCTAGATATGTGATTTTTAGCACGATCCCTATGCCTCCCTTACCAAGGGTAGCGAGAGATAAAAAAATAACCTTCAGGACTTTACATCTTCCTATGCGATATGAAAAAAAACATTAGTCATTATAATTTTTCTACCGGATAATGTTGATTTGTTACCCACTTGTAAACTTCATTTATTGATACCGCGTACTACTTTTAGAATTCAATTAGTAAAATTTGTTTTGTTAGTGTCATACATGTTAAAAATAAATGTTATTTGCAACTGACAAGTTTAGTTTATAATTTTAAATTTGAATTACGAGTAACAAATAAAATATTATGTAATACACCAGGTAACTATCGCCTATTCGACTCGCCAGTCATTTCCTCCTTTCAGCAGTAAAAACCGTTTTATCTAACTTGTAACGTAAAATACTATTTACAATCCTCATTTTTAAACTTACGCCCGGTTTATTTTACTTATATAGTAAATTTTTGTATATTAACAAATTCGATTCAATTTTATTCATTTTATACCATGTACAATATTACTATAAGAGTTCGACTGTCATTTGAAGGAATAAATTTTATTTATTTTGGAAGAAACGTTAATTAAAAAATTATAATTAAAACCTACGGAACAACAGAGGTTGCGTGACTGTGTGCCATTCGTACGGATATATTGTCATTACAAAAATCTGCAAATAAAAGCAGATGAAATACTTTTAATGGGTTTTACAATAATAAATTATCTAATCAGTAAGAACCTGAAAATCTTCAAACTTATGACACTTCAATTTAAATCTACTGGGTTGCTCAAATGTAGATACTGTTCACCTATCGTCTTAGCCTCGATGATTAAATTTTTAACACGATGGTCTCTTTAATGAAGAAACTTTTTTTTTTATCATTTTAAAGCTAATTTTATTATTATATTCCCTTACGTGTAAGAGATGCAAATTAAAATAAAATTATCTATTTTACTTTAGACCTTTTATTTATTCGGAATACATAAAAAAGATTAAGCTCCTTGCTTACCCATTAAATGGTTTGACATCCTATACTTACAAAAACACCAAACTGTGAAGAGCTGAAGAGTACGTGCAATTATTTAGGCTATTTTGTGAAAGCTTCTTATTTATAATAACGGTTATCTGTGGTCGTGCGGCTATAGTGCTCGCCTGGCAACACAAGGCTGCTCGTGTGAGACAGCGTTCAAATCCCGCACGAGTCAGTTTTTAATAAAAAAGCCGACACACCCAGATGAGTCCGAGTGGCAGCAGAGGTCACTATAAGCTACTCTGCATGTAACGAGGGTGCCAGTAGAGGGCACTAAAAAATGTCTCTACAAACTGTAAAATATATAGGTATATGCAAAACGTGTAACAAACATGTACGACAATTGGTATAGGTTAAAAGGACCTGATAACAAATAAATACATTATTATTATAATTATTTATAATAAAAATAAATTAAAGGGCTGGCCATATTTAACAATAATAATAATATAACAACAACAATAATAAAATAATAATAATAAGACCATTAGTTGCAGAACAGTAACAGTTACAAAAAACAATAACAGTACAATAAATAAATAAATAAATAAATAAATACATAAAAGTACAGAAAAATAACTACAATAACAGTTCATTTCACAAGATAGACAAAACTTACTTCTCAACATGACTAGAAAAATCTTTCTAATTATAAATAAAACAAGAATTGACAGCTAACTTGCTATTCTATATATGCTGGTGAAAAGAATACGTATGATACAAAATACATCAATCACATACATTCTATACAATGAATCAGAGTAGGTAGAGATACATTAAAAATGTCAACATAATTTGCTAATCCATTGAAGTTTCTGCACATTCTATTGATGGGCGCTTTCGGTAAAATGTTAGTACGAGTATAAGAGCAATAAATAATATTTTATACATTAGGGGAGAGAAGTGAATGATTTTTTCCCTCGCAGTAAATTTGTAGCACGAGCCGTAGGCACTTTTCTCCTGCGGTGTATATACTATTCTTTTTACAACCTCATATTTAAAACGAATATTCAAATAAAATATTGACACATTAATTTTTCACAATCTAATTTAATTAAGTATATAGTTGCCTATGTATTCCTTGTTTTCTTTTTTTTTACAAATGCTATAACAACAAATTGCATTAAACTTATTATCATTGAAGTCTAGAGAGTTATATAATGGAGCCTATATCAAATTTATCGAATGATGCAAACAGGAGAAGACAAAAAAAAAATACAGAGAGAATGCGCTTTTGGCATATTTTGCAGAGAAGGTGAAATAATATAAATCATCCACAATTTGGGCTCATTACTCCATGAATAAATCGTGCTTAATTGCAAAAGATGATGTTGACATAAGTAAATATAATACATTAACAGCTTTCTTAAAACGAAATTCGATTGGGTATAAAGCCAAATAGTCAGAATCGGAAGCGGGTGATCAACATATTTTGATGATGAAGGTAAGTTTCAAATAATACACATATTATTTTTGCAATAATAATGATTGAATAAAAGGTAGGTTGCAATAATATTGAGCGTTTCCGGAGCCTGCCGTGGAGATGAACTAGTACATTTATTGGTCGACAACAACGAGGATATAGTATCCACATTAAATGTCAGATTGCCATAAACAAAAACCAAAATTGAGCGAACTTTTGTTGTAACTGAAAACGAAAATAGAGAGGTGAACATGCTTAACATATACTGTAAATATGCCACTTTGCGCCGCTTTCAGCAGTAGCTGAATTAAGTTGTTATGTATACCAAAAGTATTAATAGTCCAGTCATTAGGTAGATTTACCCTGCAAAAGGTCGGGTATTTTTGATTTTTAGATATATTATATATTTAGGGGTCCTAATAAAAAATGCAAGTTTTCCCCCTCGGGGGCCTTCGAGAAGCAGCGACAACTTGGGAAAAAAGGCGCAAAAAACGGTTTTTTCTAAATATCTCTTCACCTATTTGCATTAGGGCAAAATAGTTATTTATCAATTTGTTGAGAATAAAATTCCCTATAACTTTTATGTAATACATTTTTTTTCTGTAACCAATAGTTAGCGTGCTACAGCGCTTCAAACAGAGCAAGTTTATTTATCAGTATGTAATGGTCTATTCTGTCCAAAGATTTTTGTATGTCTGTATATATATACAATCTACTTGACCTTTAGAATCTATTTTTTTTTTTAAACAAATTGTGTAAAGATAGATAAATTTGTAGTAGTGGAACGATTCTCGATGGATACAAATGTAATTTCTTAGGGAATTTTATAAATGCTTGTGGAATATTATTTCAAATAATTTGGAAAAATTACATAATATAGACAGATTAAGTTCTTTGATTACTATTATCGTAATTTTTGCACTGCATTGAAATTAATTCAATGTAAATGTTGTTGTTGCAAACAATTTCAGCGCAATCAATAATCCATTTCCACAACAAAAGAGGAGCGAAATAAAATCTGAATACAGTGCAAATCATTTGTATTCATTAAAACCGCATGTGTCAGAATCTCACAAAGAATTACATTGCCTTGCAGATGCTATCAGCCAGCGAGAACTTGAAGAAACTGAACTCAACTGAAATAGAACTTTGTATAGAAGAAATACGTGTCAGCTCTTTTATTAAAATGATAGGGATATTTTGCGTATTTTCCTTTCAAACCCTTGTTTGATATCACACAGATCTCGATGCATATGTGAACTGAAAGCAAATGTGCACCATAAAGCAAATCGATAATGGGTCAGGAGAACGTACTCTACATTTTAAAAATATCTCTTATTTCACAATTCACGCCATATTACTCACAAGATTTTTATGGTGAGTTAAATATATGATCACGGTTTACTACCCATTTTTGGGCTTGCTAATCTGCTTTTCATTCGCAGTTTTCTGTAATGACAATACATCTGTACTATGTAGGGTGCTTCTCAGCCTTATGCAGTGGCGGATCCAGGCTCTTTTCACAGTGGCTCTTGATGTTTATTTATTATTACCTTATAAAAATAATATCTGTTGCATTTTTGTTGTTTGAAACAAATAAGCACCAATAATTTCGACGATGAAAAGCCAATGGTGTAACTTTCCTAAATAGCGTTCATAAAAAATCTGTTGTGGCCAGCACAAGACCTCTAGCCATTTCCATATTAGGCTATATAAGTATTGTATTGCACTTCGCTTTCGAACCATCGTTTTATAACAAAAAAATACAGAACTTTACCCAAATATTGTTTTTTATTGTATTTAACATGTCTTCTGCATACATATAATTCTAATTATATCTATTTTTCATTGTATGAGGAAATTCCTAAATATGAGAGATTATTCCAAACTAGATTGGCGGTATTTCTGATATATGCATTTTACCTATAATTTCAAATATTTAATTAATAAAACAATAAGAAAAATTAAACATACTTCCTAGAAAATGCTATCAGAATGTCACTAAAACTGTTTTTGACACTGACATGTGTCATTTACAAACTATGTTATAAACATCGAAATTTGTCAACTGGGTTCCTTAGTGTCATAGCCTCTGCGATTAGATTACTCTATATATTACAGTGCGTTTATCTCTAAATCTATACAAGATATAACAAAAATTTTAAGTATATTAGATGGAGAAATTTATTTTCTTCAATATTTAATAACAAAAAATTCCAAAATAATATATGTAGAAGAATTTATCTAAGAAACTAGTACTTCCGGTTGTTTAATTGTTACCAAAACCTTTTCAGCTCTTCCCAGGAATGTAAGATTGAGGAATCCATACTTAAACAGTTCTATATTTTTTGAGGAATCGTCTCTACAACATCCAGACATACACACACACACACACAGACATCATTTTAAAAATGTTATAATCGGATTATAGGGACCTTAAATCGTGCTTATTTACTAAAATCTGGATATGCGAATTTTAGCATGAATCCAATACCTCTTGTTTTCGAGAAATTCAAGAACGTAATGTTATATGGGACACCAAGTATGTATAAAATCCAAAATATATAAATCTTCTTATAAGGTTTGACATATAACAAAATTTTATTATTAACGACATCTAGTATGTTAGAAAAAACGAAGTAATAATGAACATCACATTCCAATAGTTAGTACAGGGCGACAAAGGATACAAAAATATCCTTTATAATATCCTGGTTTATAACGGATTCCAGGTATGTATAATTTAGATTAAAAATATCATGCATATTAAATATAAATGTATTCTTTTAATAAGAAAACATATGCACAACAGTACCTACCATACAAAAACTAACACAATTTTTTTAAACCGTTTTACTGACAGGTAGTAGATAAGTAAAATTAATATGATAAATTATTAATTTTAAAATTATTTATAAAAAGCATCCATAGTAAATTACTAAACAAATTTTGTAAATTTGCATTTGCTATAAACAGGACAGCCTATAAAAAATCTTAATAAAAAGGTTGCACTAAGATAATAGTACTAAAAGATTCTAGTCTCGATATTCTCATATATATCTGGACAAAATATTCACCAGATTTTTTCTATGAATAACACATGAATGATAATATGACTTATTAATATACCCGTTGCTAATACTGACACGTAACCTGTGAAAAATAAAATATTATTAATATCTATTCAAATAAAGCAATTAATAAAAATAAATACGACTACACTTTTAAAAAGTTAAGCTGTTCTCATACCAACTCCAATTTATCCTTTCATTACTCCAGTACTATTTGGAAAGTTCTACATGCACTAGAGTTCATAACACATTATTAATTATTGCTTTCAATGTCACAATAACTTCATAAACATTATGTTAACCAAACAACAGAACAACAGAGGCCATTATTGTCAGTTCGAACTTTAAAATGCACACCATGCACATAACAAACGAAAAGTTTTAACTCAATTTTGCGGTCAATAGATAATAATTATTGGCTGCATTAGCTATTGTTTTAACTTATTCGCTTTGTTTCGGTGATATTCGGATAATGAACGCTACGTGATTTTTGACAATACCTATACATAGTGTGGCGTATTTACAGTAAAATTTTTGAAAGAAGTCCGATCAAGGCCATCTACGAATTGCATCTATGAATTAAGATTTTATGCTGTCAAAGTTAGTAGTGTCGTTTACATAGTTTTTATGAGTTACACAAGATATTATGTAACCTCCTAAAAATAAAGTAAAAGACACTACTAAATTTGACAGCACAAAAATCTTAATTCATAGATACAATTCGTAGATGGCCTTGATCGGACTTCTTTCAAAAATTTTACTGTACTTATTTTTACAAAAATAAATTTAGAATTTTGAAGCAATATAATTTTATGTTTACTATTTTAAAGGACGAAGATACTGTAAATTCTCAAATATTAGAATAAAAGTAAAAATATACCTACTTCAACAGATGCTTTCTATGCATCTGCTCTTCTTTTAAAATAGTGGTAAAATGTAAATTACACTTTTTGAAACATTAAAATCCTTTACCGGTTTCAGGATATTAAGCCACTGATTACATGTACTAAAGTGGCATGGTAACAACAGTCCAAAAAATGAAAAAATTAAATTAAAGTATAATTCTTATCATTAATTCAGATAATGTTAGTGTATCGTTCTTAATGCAGTTTACTTTATTATAAAATAATAAACAATAGGAATGAAGCACATAATGGCTGGTAGTGCGAGCTCGGTTTTAACGAAAACGCTGTTTTAAGAAATGTCAAATTTCATTATTTAATAATAAAAATAAATAATATCAAATTTTTCAAAATATGATTTTTAAGCAGAACATAGTTTGTATTCAAGCAAATATTTTTTTAAAAATCGTTCTTTAAACATAAGGGTGAAATTAAATATTGAAATTTGAATTCGACATATCTTAAAACAGCGTTTTAGTTAAAACCGAGCTCGCACTACCAGCCAATATGAATAATTGTCATATTGACATATGCTAAAATAATTGTTCTGTTTATGATAGCATTCTGTAAGTAACATTACTGAATTTAAAAAAATTATATTCACAATATATTGTACAATAAATCGCACAATTTATCTTGAAATTAAAAGCATTTTATACTTTATGATTTTCAATCAATTTATTGTTTTTGGCAGAGGGGGTATCAACTGCATTTGTTGATCAGTTATATTTTTAGTTTAACTTTTTGTTTTGAATTTTACGTGGCTCTTTTGTTTTTCCGTTTCTTGTACAAAATGACATGCATTTAATAAAGACAAAAATTATTCGTTTTAAATTATCGATTCTTCTTCTGCACGTCAATCATCGAAATCGAGAATAAAAAACTTTTTAGCAATAAACACAAATCAACAGGAATATGCATAATTGTCGAATAAAAATAGTTTATTACGTCACAAGTATTATACATTAGGCACTGGAAAAGTAACTAAACAATCTTAAGCAAGTCGGCGAACATAGAACAGTAGTGACAACATTCACTTTAGAATTCTATAATAGAAAACAGGCGAATGCGACTTTACTTTTACGAATCTTGGTGGTATACACTTTACAATTCTATATTCGCTTTTTGTTTAGGAAACTTTCAGGTTTTATATTAGTATAGAAAATATCATGACAGTTATATATATAATAAATTTACAAATGATATATAAATTAGTTTTGAATTGAATTGTGACTTGTTAAGTAAATAAAACTTTTGGATTGCAGAAAATAATTAATATGATTTATTTATCTCAAATTTATTATATTTTAATCTTTAAAAAGGTATAAAAGATATATGGAATGACGAGCACCATATATCTAAAGTACGAATTATAATCGTGAAATATTATTTTTGAAACCATATACTAGTGTACATTTTCTGATAATTAATTTTTATTTTAGATAAAGTTTCCCGTACAAGTAATCATGATGTCAAATATGTACAATCTAATTCAACTCAAATCGTTTATAAATTGTATAAGAAAGTAGAATGGTATTAATATTACAATAGGACTATTTAGAATACACAACAAAAAATCTATGAAAGCTCTGCCATTGGAAAGGAAAGAGACACCTTGTCAGTCAGCAACAAATGAATGCATGAAAGGAATCAAAGTCGACACCCAATTATGGGTATCAGGGATATGGAGGAGAAGAAGAAGAAAAAGAAAATAATTTCCTGGCCGAGTGTCTTTGTGCGGCCACAAAGCGAGTCTTAAACACAAACACCGTCGGCGTGAGTTTTGTAGCCAAGCGGCATGAAGATAAATGATCACCGTCAATTTATCGTGTAATTCACCGTAACAACTAAATTTAATCAGTATCAAAAGGGAGATGTTTCCGTCTCCATTAAATTAAACGTTAAATTCAGTAAAAACGGTATTTACGGCGTGTACAGCAAACGACTACAACCCTTCCATAGTAATCAAATGACGACCCCAGAAACAACCAATGAGATGTGGACGTCGTGATGTTGTTCGTGTTTCCTGCTTCACGATCATTTGTATCACGGAAGCAGGAGTCTATACGTGTAAATACGCTTTCAAAAAATATAAAAATAAGTGACATAGCTTGTATAAATAATAAAATAAGAAAAAAGTTCTTATTCTTTATTGTAAAAATATAGTAGGTACTCGTATAAGAAAACAACGGAAATATTCTACGTAAATATAAAATTAGCATTTTGTAATGCAACAGAACAATTTATTTAAAATTAACAAAAATTTCAAGGATAAATATTTATTTGTATGCCAAGGCCACGAGAAAAATATTCGAGTGATTTTTTAACGCGGCTAAAGCCTTGTCAAAAAACTTATACTTTAATGCACTAAACATTTACAAATAACTATTTAAATAATGCGTAACTGGCTCATTGGACTATGAAATCTAAAAAAAAAATACATTTTGTAATTTTTTTTAATAGTATTACCTGCGCAATACCGTTTGTGAGTGCACTGGATAGAACTACATATTTGAATAGTTAAGTATTAGTTATCGAATCATATATATATGCGTGAATTCGTGCAAAGATTTTGAATACCGGTGTGAAAATGTAAGGTCAGAATAATTTATATTCTTATGCTAATTATAATATGATCCTGCAACATTATATTAAAAATTTTCAGGTGATTTATAGTAATAATGTATTGTGTCAATTTAATCTCAATAGCCTCAACTCCTTTTTCAATGATAGATTCGAAATTAAATTCCTTAATGTGTTCGATAAACTATTACCACACTAAAGAGAATAATTTTCTGTAGGAACTTGTAATCACATGTCAACGCGAACGGTTTACATCATTTTCATTTAATTGGAAGTTTATTAATTCTGTGGTCGGAAGCCACTTTATATTATAATGTTCAAATATTTCTGATAAATATATTGTTTAAAACGATTGGTTTTGTTAAATTTATATTGTATTTTAATTTTGACAAAATAATATCATGAAAAAAGTACAGACATATTTGAATTAAACAAAGCAATATGGTTTTTGTTTATCATACGTAATACTAATATGTATTTAAACAGTTTTTTTGTTAAACGAATTATACGAAACGAAATTATATAAATACTGTATTGTTACCAATTATTTAATATTTAAAAATATAAATTTAAGGGCTTCAGATAAAAAATAAGTAACAAAGTAATGTAATTATCATTACTAATAGAATACAAACCCTGCTTTTAAAAAATCTAAAAAAAAAATAAATTTCTGATATCTTATAAGTCTACAAACATAGTGATCTTGTGACGTACTTGAAAAAGTGGCATATCTGTTTTTGATAATGTGTTGGCACATCACTGAATTTTATGATACCAAATTTTTAAAAATTATTATTTATATTTATAAAAAGTAGATTAAATCCCAGTTGCATCACTAACACTTAAAATTTAAACGTGGTTATATATAGTTAGTTAATTGAATTTTACACTGTAATTAAATTATTCAAAAACTGAGTGTCAAATACCACTTGTAAAAGATTTTAATAATATAATATTTTATGAAATATTCTCACATCAGTACTGGGATCACGCCAGATACAGATTACCTATACTACCGTAACCAGATGCGACACTCTCTGTCGGTACCTTTGAAGTTAGTGTCTCCAGAAAATTTTATTGGCAGCCTTGTTTTTAATGAAATAATTTGCTACACCAAAATTCTAAAAATATGAGGACAACACAGTTAAGCTAGTAGCCGAGTTGATTGGAGTTCAGGGATCATATCGAAACAGCGAATCCGAGTGAGGTTGCGAGTTCAAATCCGAGCAATGAAAGATTTATTTTTAATGTTTATTTTTTTACTAAATAGTTATTACATATCATTTTATTTATATATATATATATATATATATTACTAATATAAAAACAAAAAATTAAATAATACAATTCATACTTTTTATAATAATATATAAGAATCAACTGCGACCTGCGACACTTTGCATTTAAATAATAATGCAACATAAAAACTAAGAATGAATTAAGCAACTACTTATTATATATAATAATAATAATAATAATAATAATAATAATACTAATAATAATAATAAAATGAATAATAAAGACAATAAAAATAATAATAGATTTTCTTTTTTCCTTTTATTGTATTAAAGTTCCTGTTTATAAACTTTATGGTATAAAATAAAAACATTCTGCAATATAATTTTATTAATTACTCATGCGGAAATTGCTGACAAGGTTGGGTAAATTCAATACCTCTGATTTTCTTTACAATATTTTTAATTAATTAAATTGTTTGACCACAATTTTAAAATTTACAAAGAAACATTGTTCCATTTTACTTTCATGACACTATGACTTTTATATTTCTTATTTATTTTGAAAACGACAACGGCACACTAAGAACACGCAATTTTATTAACGAAATATGCCATACGCAAACAACCTGCGCATTTCAAAATTTACCCCAATGAAATCCGCGAGTGTCGCATCTGTATAAGGTAGTATAAGTAATCTGTGGTTTCTACATAAAAATAATGCGAGTGGAATTCTATTTGGTATCACGCCATATAGATATCGATAATAGAGAACAAGATCGGGAATATTCGGAGTTTCTACAACCGTTTAAAAAACATTGAGTAGTTTTGATTATTTTATTGTTATAGGTGAAAATATAGTGTAGAGTTTAATTTTATTAAAATTTGAAAGAAAGATAGGTAAATTTATATTGTTTACATCCCAAATATTACTTTTAAATTTTCTTTATAGATGCTACCTGTACATTTAGTACTTGCGAATAATATTTTTGTAGAGGAGGAGAGAAGAGAAAGAGTTTCGGTATTAAATTTAGAAAGAACAATGGTAAGAATTGATAGTGATCCATTCAAAGTTAGTAATGAACGATTTGTAGAATTATATCGATAAATTCCAACGACTAGTTTTTAAGCAATCATGATGCAAAACACTTGAAAATTCATCCAATGGGAACAGTATTATACTGATAAAACCCCGTTACACCGATAATTTTCCGCTACCAAATAAATAAACAGTTATTATTGTTTATAACTGTCAGTGTGACAATTAATGTGTCAAGATTCATTTTGCGTTGTCTTTGGAATTTTAAGCACTCATTTTTTTGCTTTTAAGCAAAATTACTCAAGCAAACTGACATTAGGTAAAACCTCTCCTCCTTCGGAGTCGGGATTTACCATGCAGTTTGCTTTTTTGTTTGTTGCTAAGCAAAAAAAAATTCGTGCAAAATAAAAATTTATCGATAAAATCAGGAGGTCTTGTGATATTACTTCTGATTAACGAAAGACACGATTAATTATTTATTTGAACAGTTATTTCCTCCATCCTAAAGCCATACCTCGTGAACTACGTATATTTACTGCCCTCTCTTTTTATGCGACGGGTTCGTATCAACGTTTATTAGGCCAAAATTTTGTTCTGCCGATGGCTCAAAACACTATTAGTAAATATATATCATACGTTAGTGAATTAATTGTTAGACATTTAGGCGATATTTGAATAAAATTTCCTCATCAAATTGATAAATTAAACACAAAACAAAAATTAATGAAGTATTTTCATTTTCCCGGAACAATTGGAATCATTGATTGTTCTCATGTCGCAATTCTAGCACCTCGCACCGAAGAACATAACTGCTTTAATAGAAAGGAATATCACTCAAAAAATATTCAAATAGTAGTTCAAATCGAGTAAAATATAAAAGTTATGTAATAAATACCTTTTTTAATATTTTCAGATATGTGACGCAAATTTAAAATTTTTAAATATACATTCTGTATGTGCTGCAGCAGCGCATGATTCATTTACATATATGGAGTAATTCAGCCATATTTTATTTTGGTGGCGATCAAAATTTATGGATTATTGGAGATTCAGAGTATCCTCAGCAGCTCAGGTTGATGACACCGGTTTTGAATGCAGCTCCCGGAACAGCAGAAGCGCGTTATAACAGACGTCATGCGTCCGTTAAAAACTGCGTAGAACGTTGCATAGGTGTTATTAAAAACACATTTCGGTGTATTCTTGGAGAAAGAAAACAGATATGATCCGAATAAAGTTGTTACAATCGTAAACGTATGTGCTATACTTCATAATGTAGTATAGATGGTAGACTAAATGAAAATATACCAGAAAAATTAATAAATCCCGATGAACACTACTATGAACACATAGACCTAGACAATGCGCAGCAAAATAACGGCCGAGAAGCACGAAGATTATTAATTGAAAGATATTTTGAGTAATAAAATGAATGTTGCTTAATTCAGAATTAATTTTCATTTATGAACACAATTTTTTTTCATAAAATTATTTAATCTTAAATAACATATAACAGAACAAATTAACGTTATATACCTAACTAGAATTATAAACAAATATTTAACTAATTTTGACTATTATTTACTAATGTCTAAAATATTAACTAATTTCAATAAATAATTATTCATTATGGTCGAATTATCATTAATTTTATATACAGCATCGAACAATTTGTCATTCATTTCCTTTAAAGTACTAGTATCTGGTTGAGTTGAACTAAAATTTATTTTCCTGCGTTTAGATGGAGGTTCAAGATTAAATATCTCTTTATTTGAAGCATAGGTGCCGAGTACATGGGGTCTTTGAGGCACGAGCCCCCACAGGAAAAAATTTAAGAGGGTACAGCCCCCACATGAATTTTAATGATAGTGAATTTACTGATGAATTTACTAGATGCATAAGCTTCAACATACAGGGTGTTTCAAAAGAGGGTAAAATATTTTCAGGGTATAATAGTACTGACCAAATTAAGTAAAAAACGTTGAATTAACATAGGTCTGATATTCAACTGTTTCCGAGAGAAAGAGAGGCCATTTTGTATAGAAGCGAAGAAAATCTGACAAAGATAGCAATCGAACAAAATTTTGTCCATGACAGAAAATAGAAAAAAAAAATTATGTGAAACATTTTAATAACAATAATAATAATAATAATAATAAGTTGAGTTGTAGAAGGCAGTGAATACGGACGTGTCGAACATGCGGCGATAGTCAAACTCGTTATACGAAAGATATCACGCTTTAATTCGCGGTCCATATGATATAAATAAACTCTGGTGAAACAAGATAGTGTTGTGAGTAAAAGAAAGTGAAGTGAAAAGTGTTTAGAAGCTCTAAATTAGAGTAAAAAGTGTATACAGTGGCGAGACAGTAGCCAAGGACGTACAAACACAAAGGTAAGCAAGCATAGCGTAGTGGTGTAGTTAGAACGTGCATACCAAGATAAAAATATAGTCAGGCCCGTACTCAGGTAAGTTGTGCAAATATGTCATCGGATAGAGAAGATTACACGTCGGATGACAGTTAAAGAAAGAGAGAGAGTATAGATGACCAAGATATAACAAATGAAGTAAAAAGACTATAAGAACACTGGACAAAAGTAACAAAGAAGGAAGTGATAAAATAGAATTAAGAGATTTAATGAAAATTATATTACAAATAAAGAATGATACAAAAGAGATAAAAAAGGATCAGAAAGAACATCAAGAAGAACTACTACGAATGAAACAGATAAATGAACAGCTGAAGGAAGAAAACATAGAGATCAAAAAAGAATTGAACGACATGAAAGAGAGAATCGAGAGATTAGAGAAAGAAAAAATCAAAAATAATTTCGTGATTGTAGGGCTAAGAACAGACTCAGTCAGCAGAAAAGACCTAAAAAACACCGTGGAAGACCTCATACACAAGAAAATTGGAGTTAATGTACAAGTGAAGGAAGCACTAAACATAGGAGAGAAGACATGTAAGGTACAAATGGAAAATTTTCAAGATAAACAAAAAGTAATGGCGAATAAAAAGAACCTACGAACCTTAAAGGACAAAATTTTCATAAACAACGAACTAACAAGAAACGAGCGCGAAATACAAAAGGAAATAAAAATGTTAGCGGAGAAGAATAAAAGGCAGGAGATATATTGAAGATACGCTATCAGAAAATAATAATAAATGGAAAGGAATGGAAATGGGACAAAACAGAAAAGAAGCTGAGAGAGGTCAAAGAAGAAGGAGGTACTGCGTCATAAAACTAAGGGAAAAACGAGGAAAACTGCAACAAGAAGGAAAGACGTCGCAAGCAAAGGAAAAGGATACGATAAGGAACAACAAAACACATATAATTAAGTACGGGAAGGGCAAAATAAAAAATAGAGTAAATAAATCAAGGAAAATAATAAAATTTGGAACATGGAATGTAAAAAGTGTAACAGGGAAAGAATATGAATTAACAGAAGAACTGGCAAAAATGAATATGGATTACGTGGGTATAACAGAAACAAAGAGGAAAGGCAAAGGAATCACAAAGATACATAATTGATACTGGATGTACTGGATAGGAGTATCAGAAAAAGAAAACGCCAAGGCAGGGGTGGCAATTTTAATTAAAGAGGATAAGATGAAATATGTTTCGAAATAAAAAACTACTATCAATAAATGGTAAAGAAGAAGACGAAAACGAAGAATACACTCTAATTGTGGGCTATGGACAAAACGAAGAAGAAATAGTAGACAGAAGTGAAAAGAGAGTAATAATAATGGGAGACCTTAACGGGAGAGTAGGAAATAAGAATGATAGAATAGAGTGGTGCTTAGGAAGGAATGAAGAGAATTTGATTTTGCCTAGAGAATGAATTTAAAATCGGAAATACACACTTCTAGCACAAAGAAATACATAAAATAACTAGACAAGTTATAAGCAGAAATGAAAAATCGATTACATATTATTTCCTAATTAACATAGACAGCTGGAATAGAGTAAAAGACATAAAAGTAAAAAGAGGACCAGAGATTAGAAGCGACCATTTCTTTGTAATAATGCTATTAAATCAAGAAGTAATCACAAAAAACGAAACCAAAAGAAAGATAGTAAATAAGAAAATAAAATGCCATGAACTTAGAAGACAAGAGATAGAAGAAAAATTTCAAAAGAACGTCAACGAAGAGTTTAAGAAAAAAGCAAAAGAAAAAGAAGGAAACATAGAAAAGAAATGGAAGAACTTCAAAAAGATAATACTAAAGGCAGCAGAAAAAAGCTGCGGCACGACTAGAATAGTGAACAGAAACACAAATAAAACTAGATGGTGGTCGGAAAGGGTAAAAGTTGCAGTGAAAGAAAAAAAGAACAAGTGGAATAAATATCTACAAACGAAAGAACCTACTGACTATGAAAAATATAAAGAACAAAGGAAAAATGTAAAAAGAGTAATACAGGAAGAAAAAGAAAAAGTATGGAGAGAATTTGGCGAAAAAATGAAAAACGCATACAATGAAAACCAGAAATTATTTTTTGGAACACTTAAAAATATAAGACAAAAGAAGACAGCAACAATTACGAACATTAAAGACAAGGAAGGAAAGACGAAAGCAGAAGAAGACAGAATAATAGACAACAAGAAAGCCATCGCACACGAACAAAGGAAATAGAAATAACACAAGAAGAAGAAATAAGCTTGAAGGAAATAATAGAAGCAATAAGAAAAACCAAAAGAGGAAAAGCTCCCGGACATGACAAAATAACAGCAGACATGCTGAAAGCACTACCCGAATCAGCACTACAGGAACTTAAAGATATAATGAATGAAGCGCTAAAAGGAATAACACCAACAGAATGGCAAATAGGTATTATAACACCAATATTTAAAAAAGGATATAGCAGACAGTGCAAGAACTATAGAGGAATTACCCTAATAAGCACAGTGGCCAAAATATATGCAAGAATCCTGGAGAGTAGATTAAGAACAGAGCTGGAAGAATCGTTAGAGGAAACTCAATTTGGTTTTAGACCAAATAGAGGAGTAAATGATGCGATATTCATACTTAGACAAATAGGGGAAAAGGCAATAAAAGAAGGTAGAAATGTACATGTGTGCTTCATTGATCTAGAGAAAGCGTTTGATAGAATCAATGGAGAAGACATATGGAAAACACTAAGAAATAGGGGAATATCAAATACGTTAATAACAGGAATTCAGAGCTTATATTCAAAGACTAAGAGCTATATAAGAGTGAAACAAGACCTCCAATACATTTGAAACTACAGCCGGAGTAAGACAAGGATGCATTTTGAGCCCGCTTCTGTTCACGCTAATTCTTGACGAAGGAATAAAAGAGACAAAGAAAGAAATAAAGAAATACTACATAGGACATTGGAAATTGAGACATTGGAAATAGCAGAACTATGCTATGCAGATGACATGGTCATCATAGCAGAAGACGAAAAAACGTTAACAAGGAATATAGAAATATATGATAAGGCGCTACAAAAATTAAACATGAAGATCAATAAAGAAAAAACGAAAACCATGATACTAGGAAGAAATGAACAACACCACACGATACAACTAAAAAATGAAAATCTACAGCAAGTCCAAAAATTGCAATACCTGGGGTCAATGATTTTAGAAGATGGAAGATTTGATGAAGAAATAAAAAAAGAAGAACAACAGGAGGCAAAATATTCAATAGCATCAAACATAGCTTCTTAGGAAAGAAAGAAATACCGAAAGAGACCAGAGTACAAATATTTAAGAAAGTAGTGACGCCTATACTCATACACGGAACTGAAACATGGACATTAACGCAAAGGCAAAAAAAAATTACGGCCACCGAAATGAGATTCTTGAGAAAAATAGAGGGGAAAACAAGACTGGACAGAATTGAAAACACATCCTACAGACAAAACTTAAAAGTAAAATCAATAGAAGATAAGATAGCAGAAGGACAGCTGAGATGGTATGGTCATGTAGAAAGGATGGGAGAGGAGAGAATAGTTAAAAAGGTGTTTGAAGCAAAAATTGGAAGAAAGAAACCACGAGGACGACCAAGAAGAACGTGTCTGGAAGAAGTAAAGGATGCAGCGCAAAGAAGAGGTCTAACTTGGGAAGAAACGAAGACAGCAACACAAGATAGAGCAGAGTGGAAAGAAATATGGAGAAGACCAACGAACCAGAACTCAACCCCCTCCCCCGCAAGCCGGGAGAACGCCTTACACCCGTGAGGGTAGAAAGGTGCAGGATTAAGGAAGGAAGGAACAATAATAATAATAATAATAATAATAATAATAATAATGATAATTTAATACTACAACAGGTATACGAGTACAACCCAAGACAAGTAAATGATACAAATACAAAGATAAAAAAATATGGACATAAAATATTACATTCAGAATATATAAATTTTTCACAATTTCTAATACCTACTTATGAAGTGATATGAAAATAAAATATTAGTCATGGTCGCTAGAACATTTAGCTTTGTACAATTATTTTATTTAAAAAAATAATCAAAAACTGATCTAAGATGACCTCTGAAAGGTAAACAAAAAGTTTCATTTAATCCTAACTCTTATACGAAAAAATATAATAAATACTTAACTTTAGTTTCTATGTAACCCTTGCTCACATGATGATCTGTAGGACAAAGAAAGTTTTTAATTTCAGATGATATGCGAATGTAATTACTTTATTTTTTAAATTCTCATCACAATAAATTTACATTTCCCCGAAGAAAGCAGATTGTTGGACGTTGGACATGTAATAAAACATTGTCATAAATTTTCAAGACTGATGTTCTCCATATATCCTACTCATATATAAAAACAGTTGAATATATAGGAACTCTTATAATATTTAGGAGAGCAGAGATAAACCCCGTAAGCACTCATTTTTCACTGCCTTCGGTCTCGGACACTATTGAAGACTGGACCCAAGTTAATTAAACTTTACCGTTTTATAACACCGTGTATAAAAAATTGTTAGTATTGATACTTTTTATTTAATTATTTATTTACTGAAAAAACAATAGGTAATTTAAATTTTTATAATAATATTTAAAATTAAAATAACATTTATGACTTGTTTTACTGCATCATTTCAAGCCCCTACACGGATTTCCAAAAGTCGGTGTTTATGATTTGAAGTAGATATAACAGGTAAAAAAGAGAGTTCTACGTCTGTTGAAGTTCCCGGCATCACTGAAATCATATCGCAAATAGACATTTTGCGTTCATTGCTTTATATTTAATTAATTACACCTGTTTCGTTTTTTGCTGTATTATTTACTCCTAAAGCTACGTTTCCACCTCTTAACATAGTATTTGTTTTTGTCTTTGTTTTTGTCGCTTTCATTTGTTTTTGTCACAAAAATTCAAACCGTTTCCACCTCGTAACACATGGTTATTGTTTTGTTCTTGTGTGTTCACATTTAAACGAAAAGACAATTTAGTTAGACATTTGAAATTGTTTATAAATTCTTTTATTTGTGTAATTAATTGATACTCACATATATAACGACTTTACAATTAATGTATATAAACTAAAAATAATTAAAGAAGAAATTATATAAATTTTTTTTTGAATATGCCACAATTATTAAATAGAGCATTTTAAATTTCAAAATTATTATTTGTATTGATATACTATAATAAGATTGTATTTAAATCAAGATGAAAATAATATGTTTTGACATGTATATTTGATGTTTCGCCACAGTTACGCCCCAACGCGGCATGCCAAGAGTCACTGGTTCGTGCAAAATAAAAATTTATCGATAAAATCAGGAGGTTTTGTGATATTACTTCTGATAATCAACAAAAAATTGAAATCTACTTGAAGTGATCCCACTGCAGATCTCTATTTATCACGTATTTAAATTAAGTTTATTTTGTCAAATAAGGCGCGAAATTTGACAACGGAACATTTTATGCTTTAAAATGTTGTCTATGAAACACCCAGTATACATATATATTATGGGACAGATAATGTAAAAAAAATCTGTTTTCCTGTCTTAAACGCCTATGTCATGAATTATTGTTTTCACCTATACATAAATCGAACTGTAAGTTATCAGCGAATGAATGATATAAGAAAATAACTAAATGTAAAATGTTACTTTAAGAAAAGATTAGTAGTATAAACACATATTTATATACATAGGTATCAACATTATTATAAAAAAACTTATAAGTAAAACAATTGTCTTTCATTGAAAGTTTCTTATCACGACATTTTTATATTATTTTTATCTAAAAATGAGCAAAGTATGGCAGAAAAGTAACAAACAAGAAACTCTCTGTCGGCTAAAGAAGATATTCTTTTAAAAATTCATTTCCTCCCACTTTGAAAGACTAGAAAATTTAAAATTACATTTCGTAACCTCTTTGTACCCTGTAATATTTCACTTACATTTGTTGCAATGAACACTTTTCCGCTGAAAAATTGTTTCTACCCTAAAGGGATACTAAATTCTGGTTTCATTTCAGAATTTATTTGCTCAAACACATGTCTAGAGAGATTATTATTTTTTCTTAATGCATAAACATATGATATAATATAGATCTTTTGAATATTGTTGATATAAAAATGTTATTGAAAATCTTCAGTCAGACTGCCAGGCATAGAATCCAACTGAATTCAAAACTTTATTCTGTACAGATTTCTAATCCATCAAAATGATTCCTATATCTTGACTTTACTGAGGGCCATTGTCATTTATCACCTCCCGCGATTCTCTATAGTAGTTACTTTTGTGGTATCTGCAAATTAAAAAAAATATACATTTAATTTCTATCTGATTCAAACCCAGGGTGTGAAAATCACAAAAAGTTACTTCACGCACTTAGCCACGTGCTTTACTATGTTTTTATTTATTATTTTATATGTATTTAGTATTATTATATGAAATAAAAATTTAAAATATAATTTAAATAAAAACATTTTTGTACATTTTATTTAACGTAGTTTTCAAGTCTTTTAACTGTTCGTCCCTTAAATGTTGTAGATAAGAAAAAAAAATCGATGGTGAGTTTTTAATGTATCAGCATTATTTAGAATACCCTGGTAGTCTTATACGATTTTATTATTTATTTTCTATGCAAGAAATTTATGTGTAAATAGAACTATTAAGGTAATGTTCTGGCTACATCAGACGCAGGGCGCATACCAGTACCAGTCGTCACCGCACGGGCACTAATTGCTGGCGTCAAGAGTGCACCATACCACAGGTGCCACTTTAGTGCCAAAATAATTTTGGCGGCGGTCGGGATCGAACCTCGCGACCAAACACTGAGGCACATAGCCACGTGACCTCATTTTCATTTATTACCCCCTTTTAATCAATTTTGTCAAATTTAAATGTTTTTTTTTTCTAATTGACAATATAATTACGAGCAATCGAACCGACATTTGTAAAGGGCATATCGATGACTCGTCAGCAATATCAGATATTACATAAAGGCGGGGAAGAAAAAACAACTAGAAAATTCATGTTTAGAATTTCGATAAGTTTATCTCAAATGTTACTTGCCATTACACTAGTAAACCCATAATAGAATATTATAAATAGCTAAATTTCAATAATATTGACGATAAATGCATGGTATCGATAGCTCTTTCCTATTAAATATTGAACATAAAACATTAAAAATACTTCTATTTAAAGGTGAAGAGAAATTATTATTTAAATCCCACTTGAAAGAATATCTTATAAATACTATAACACCGACTAAAAAAAAAAAAAAATTAACACCTTGTGCAAAAATTGAATTCCATTGACAATCGTTGATAAACAAAATAAAAAAATCTGTTGTGGCCAGCACAAAACCTTCCGTCAATTCAATGTATTTTGTACAAATCCGATACCAAAAGTTCCTTGGAAAAGATTCTATATATCCTGTAAAGTTGTAACACACTATTTTTTACAAATTCTATATTGCATGTTCCTTTGAAAAGATTCTATAAATCCAATATAATTATAACACGAATGTACATTCTGTAAATTGCACTTCACACTTCTTCATTCCTCTCCAACGCATCTTCTTCACACAGTTCTTCCTCTCTCAAATATTGTGCTACACAGTCCTTCCATCTTCTCTTTGGCCTACCTTGTACTCCCGGCATTGAAGTCACTTGCGAGGGACACTCTGTCACTTATGTTACTTTCTGATCCTATACTTTCCACTTTGGTTTTGCACTTGACACTGACATCTGTTCTGTCAATTAGAATTTTTTGAATATATCTGCTGTTTCCATATTTTTTGCAAAGCTGACTGATTTTTGTAAGTTAATCTCTATATAACTCTATATCTATTGAATATGAAGGAAAATGTATAATCAAATAGTATAGAGAATAAGTTTTCTTTCATATTAATGATCATAAAATGTCGAAAAATGATATTTAACTGCGTTTTTTCCAGAAAAACTGTTAAGAACTTCAAATAAGGGTACTTCCGGTTGACCAATTATAACCAAAATCTAATCAGCTCTTCATATGGTTGTAAAGAAGAGGAATACGAAAGAATCATAATTTTTAGAATTGCAGTTTTGGAGTTATCGTCGGAGAAAAATTTGTCACACACACACACACACACACACACACACACACGGACACACGGACACACACATAGACACACACACACACACACACACACACACACACACACACACATATACACATACACATACAGACATCAATGTAAAATTAGTAAAATCGTAATCTAGGGATTTTAAAACGTGCTTATTCATTAAAAACTCACCACCGATTTGTTTGACCAAAGACAATGCCTTCCTTTTAACGGAAGGTAAAAAAAATATGTGACAGAGCAGTGATATGCTTTAGTTTTGAAATAAAACATGAACATAACTGCAATGCAGATACAATTCAATATATGTACATGCATGTAATGTTCCTTGTTTGCTTATTTCAATATTGATTTCAGCTTAAAGAGCAGAACAAAGATTTTATAGTAGTGTATTCGAAGATCAAATCTCACATTTGAATGCTTTGAGCTTTGCAATACAAACGGAAACGTAACGATTCGGATTAAACTACGGATTGAATTCTAAAATATAACATTCAGTATTCAAACATTTTCTAAAACAATACGACGAAATAAAGAAATTTAAATCTTATAAAAAAGATAATGGAAATACGAAGAATAAAAACAACATGGAGCCGCGTGAAAGAATTTTGTGCCGGGTGTGATTCGGACAGTCCATGTTCGTATCTCACCTACGTTATAGTTATTAATGTCATTAGTTCGGTATAAAACGGTTAAAGTTCAACCAGTGACATAAAGTTGACACATATCTTATAAAAATTTATTATATTCCTTAACAGCCAGAGGCCGTTATAGACAATGTTGGCGTCCGTTATGATCCGTAACCTTAACGGCTTTTGTTTTTAGTTCTGTTAAATCATAGTACCGGTATGGTATTACTAAAAATTTAAAACACTGCCTCCACCATCTGAACAAACCCATTGCAACAAGCGCCAGTTTCAAATGCGCCCTCGCCCAAAAAATTCTTACATCTAAATGTAACTACATTTATATTTGATGTGGCAAATGTATAGCAATAAAATAAAATCTTTCTCATTGCTCTATTAATTTTATACTCGTATACATAAAATGTTCAGAATTAAAAACTGAATCTAATAAATTCAAAATTATTATTTAAAACCGGTTCTTTTGCGAAAGAGAGGCAAAATAAAAGTTATAATTGGTAACTATTTACAGAGAGAAGAGAGGGGAGGGTCTCTTGAGAAATAGCAAAAAATGCTAAACAGTTGTATTGCTTGAGTTTGGCACATGTCATCCGTCAAAGTTTTAATAAATTGATTTTACTAAATTATTTATCAGTAATAAGGTCGCATAAAAATATCAATGGAATAATGTTAACCTACGATTAAATATCAATAAACTATTATTTGTGTAATGGCCGATTTCACCACCAATTCCTAAAATTTAAATAATGCCTATGTACTCGCTGTTTTAATTCTTTATTTCTTTCTTTTTTTTTCTTTTTTTTTTCTTTTTTTTTCTTTTTTTTTTTTTCATTTTTTTTTTTTTTTTCTTTTTTTTTCTTTTTTTTTCTTTCTTTTTTTTCTTTCTTTCTTTTTTTTATTTATTTTTTTGTTTGCTCGTAACGTAAACGTATCTAGAGAAGCTCGGTTAAGTGTATATAATGGAGTGCTGGTGCCTGCTTTGATGTATGGAAGTGAATGTTGGGCATGGACGAGAAAGCATAAAAGGAAAGTGACTGCTGTGGAAATGAGGTATTTACGTGGTGTTTGTGGGTATACAAGACGGGATCGCGTGAGGAATAATTTGGTGTATGAAGAATGTATGGTTAGGAAGAATGTAGTTAAGAGAGTTGGAGTGAGTCAGTTGAGATGGTTTGGTCATGTGGAGAGAATGATGAGTAAACGACTTGTAAAACGCATATATGTTGGTAAAGTTGAGGGTGTTCGATTGCGTGGCCGTCCAGTGTGTAAGTGGATGGATGTGATTGGTAGTGTTTTGAAGGAGCGTAATTTTTCAAGTGGAAAGAGAAGAAGAGCATGTATGAATACGATTATGAATATGGCTGAGGCGAAAGAAGTTTGCCTGGATAGGAATGTGTGGCGAAAGATGATTGTTTCGTAATTATTGTGGTGTGAAGATGTATGGTTAGTAAGAATGTTTTATGAGAACGGAGAGACAGCTGAACTTTTATGTGGAGGAGAAGAACGAAGTATGTTTGTATAGGAATGTGTAGCGAAAGATGATTTTTGTGTAACTATTATTGTGGTCCGGATGCGGTTATTCGCTACCGAAAATCGGTCACTTTAATATGTTATTATGTATGAATACGTTTATGAATGCGGCTGAGGTGAAAGAAGTGTGCATGGATAGGAATGTGTGGCGAAGGATGATTGTTGCGTAACTATTATTGTGATCCGGATGCGGTTATTCGCTACCGAAAATCGGTCACATTAATATGTTCTTTGTATGAATGTTATGATGATTTTGGACAAGGCGAAAGAAGAATGTTTTTAAAGAGTTAACTGATTCAGTGGAGCTCTTACTTTCATCCCTTTTCTTATTGTTTTCGGGTTTTTGCTAACCCACTAAGTGGGAAACGCGTGATTTTATGTATGTATGTATGTATGTATGTATGTATATTTTGGGAAATTACATTGGGTATTCACATATAATTAAATTCATAATTTCTACAAAAATGCCATAGCCAAATAATATATGCGTTCCGGTTGTCTAATTTAAAAATTTTACTTGATATCTGAGGATTCAGTTTATGTTTTTGTATTATTTATTTTATATTTTGCCAATTAATTTTTTTCTTCTTACTCATTTTCGTTTATGTTTCATTTAAATTTTCCATTTCTGTAATAAAATTTTTAAAATATAAATATATATGTAGAGGATATTTCTTTAAGAATTTAATTATTTTGTGTACCTTAACGAAATATTAATAATATTTTCACATAATTTCCAGTGTCAATGTTAACAAATACAATTGACAAATGTGATAAATTATAAAATTTATTCATTTATTTCAGTGCGCAAGTATAATATCACAAAAGTAACTAATATTTCGATGCCTACGTAAGTAATTCCTAACTGGGCATTGCTTTGTTTGGTGAAATCCAAAATGGATAAGTAGCAGTTTAGGCAGTTCTTAAATTTAGGAAATTCATAGCTAGGCAACGGTTTAGGAATCGGTGGTGGAATCGGTCGTAAATTAAACAACACGACTATTTGATTTATATGTTCTGTCTTGCACGTCACTTCGTAACAAGCATAAACACGGGTATTTTATTTCATGTTCTTATCTCATGAAAGGAACCTACTAAGTTAATAAATTTAGGCTCATTTAATGCAGTTTTTAATTCTGTACTTTTTATGTATTTACTCTTTAATTCTAAAATTATTAAGGTAGAAATGATAGTTTTACCATTTTAATTCCTATAGTCCATAAAAAACTAGACACCCGGTATACTAAAGTGACTTTAGACATTACATACTATTACATAAAAGTGACATATTGTCACATAACCACTGTATTATTGTTGTTTCATTATCTTATTTTTAAATTTGAATTCAAATGATCAAAATGAACAGTATATTAAATTATTAGTTCTCTTAAACTTCCATAATATTTATATAATCCAAATATCTGTGAGTGTGTTACATTAATCCATCATAATTTGATTTTCGTTTGGTCAGACTTGTTTCCTAAAAGGGTGCTAAGATTTCAGCGAGCTTTCCTGAAGCTGCCGCCAGCCTTTAACCTAA
Source organism: Ophonus ardosiacus (assembly GCA_943142095.1). NCBI lineage: Eukaryota > Metazoa > Arthropoda > Insecta > Coleoptera > Carabidae > Ophonus > Ophonus ardosiacus. The sequence continues at coordinate 40,895,870 of OW964823.1, forward strand.
AGCCCGTCCTCCTTGATAATCCAAGCGCTTGCAGCTTAACTTAATTTGCACACTAGAATTTCCTGTTGCAATTTGTATTACGTTGTATTAACACTAGTTTAGATGATTAAATGCTCCTAGAAGACACACTTTTCCGGGCTATCTAAAACAGGATTTGCATTTTATTATATGCAAATAAAGAAATTTACAAACATCTTAGGAAAATAATGAAAGTATCTGCATAATAGCATACTTTTTTGTTATTAACTGTGTACATCAGGTTGCTATCATTTTTATTAACAAAAAAAAAAAAACGGTTAAATGGATAAATTTAATTTTATGTTTATGACATGTCTTTTAGTTGTACCTACAATCGGTCTATTCTGTAACTCAGTGGTTCATTTTTAGCAACTGCTTAAATATTATAACTAATCAAGAATGTTGATATATAACAAAAAATTGGATTTTTAGTTGTCAAATCAACAGCTATTGGATAATTTTTTAAGCAATTGTTAAAAATTAACCACTGAGTTACAAAATAGGCATAAGTTTTCAATTATAAGTGGATATATCAAAATGAAGATGAATGAACATTGCGGAACTACACAAAATGGCGAACAAATTCCAGTACACGAAAATACATTTGGTTTATAAAATTACAAGATTATGGGAAAAGAACATAATTTCTCCAAACATCTTTTTTTAAAGTGCTACAAAACAGGGATGATTGCAACATCAACGTAAGAACTGGCGTACAAGTAATTAATAGTGTATATTATGGTGCACTGGAGAAATTTGAAAAGGGAAAAGCAAATTTTAGGCAAATTAAAAGTTATTTTAAATTATTTACATTACATTTAAAGTACTACAGCAATACTTCATAATTATTGGTTCGTTAAGCTTATATATGTTGGTGAAGTTGAGGGTATTTGTTTACGTGTGTAAATAAATGGATGTGGTCCGAGCGACCGGGCGTCAGACCGATGGGCTGATGTCGGTAGACGTGATAAGTAAAATTATATACAATACAATTTGTAATTATATATTATATACGGATGCACAACAAATAGTGTGTACATCTTAGCCGCGAAATCCTTTAGCGCCCCGAGATTGTCCTGCTTCGGCTGCAAGTGGCATCAGCGACAATTTTTCTCTCGTAACACTAAATAGTGCTTTCAAGGCCTTGATATACAACTATTATGATTGCACGTAAGATTTTACTTGTGTGTGTGATAATGCTCATGTTATTGTTATATGTATATGTATTATATTGTTTTTGAAAGTTTGTAGTACACCCTGAAGTTACAAGTATGTATTGAAACGTTGGTTTTGTAAGAATATATGACTGAGAGTTTCAGTATTTGTTAACATCTAATCTACACCACAATTGAGAATTTGGCCAACATTTAAATACATTTAATAGTATTGGCCAATGTTACTTCATTTACACATATGTACCTATATTCATATTTAATCGAATCTGTTACTAATATTTTCTTCTCAAAACTATATCAATTTAAATTCATTTATTATTGATAGTAATATTTATTTATCAATCAAACTTGAATTTTATTTAAAAACTATTTAATATTATATTACAAAATTTGACAATACCTATTTAACCGGAAGTAGTAGCTACCTTTTATTCGTAAGTAAAATTTACATATAAAGTCTTTGTTTACATATAGAAAAGTTAGGCTGGTAACTAAGTAATAACTGCATCTGTACGGTAATATATTACCAAACCTATATATCAAGAGTCTACAATCTATTGTTTTTCATAGAATTCTGAAGATAGCGTTAATAAAAGAATTTCAAGAAATAATTTTTATTAACAATCACCCATATTCTGTGAGAAAGTTGCTAAGTCTTAGCAACATTGCTAAAAAATAGCCAATAGAATCAAATGTAAAGCCTGTCATTTCGATATTTCAGTGTTTGCTATTATTATTCGTCGCTATAGCAATGTTGCTGAGAATTAGCAACTCTGTTACAGAATTGGGATGAACGTTTTTATTTTCTAAAACCGATAAACGGATGTTACGAATCATTTCATTTACAGACCTAAGATGTCTTAAAATTCTAACTCTACGAGCTCGGATAAGTTCCTACGTATGTTAATAGCTATTAATTCCCTATTTAAGGCATTTATGGTTTATTTAGTCACAAATCTATGTGAAGAAAAATATATTCACTAAACGTACATAAAATAATGGAGGTCATAACTTGAAAATTCACTAATGAATTCCCTTTGTTTTAATAATAGAGAACGTGACAGCTACAAACTGCCTCCAGCCAGAGATATATTTTAATCAAATATTTTGCTTCAAAAAATATTTACATTTCTATCTCTTCACTTATTTACATTTCCGACATAAAAATGCAGAAGCAACGCCCGAAGTAGAGAAATTTTTCTTTACTTATTTGCGTAAAATAAAACTCGAGCTGTAATGAAAAAATATCTCGACATGTCAGCTGGGTTAATAATTTTCCGCGCACAAAATTGAGCTCAAAGGAAATTCAGTAATAATAAATTATAACATTTATTTTTAACCGCGCTCCAGGATGAAATGCTATGACAAAATTAAGCCCTACGAACATTGTGAAATAATTTTTACTTATACAATGGAATAATATTACAAATTTTTACATAGTTTATACCTCATACAATATTTTTCTACAGCCATATTTAACAGTGTTTTCAAAGCACTTGACATTTGTATAACTGTATGCCAAAACGAATTTTCTTTTATAAAATTATCTTAATTCTTTGACAAAGAAAACTAAAGGTGAATGTCACAAAGTTATGTATAAATTTATTGTTCCATAGATACATTCTCCACAACTTGTATATTGTTCCTTTCTTTCGAAAGTCATTTTCCTATCTCGCGCCTAATTTGTATAACAATATTTCTGAATCCCTGAAGTCTTTACCGTTAACTGCTTTCAAATTCAAATGAAAAAATGTATTTTAAGACCGTCTATTTATTTTTTTTGTGAACTATTTTTGAATGTAATTGTAATATTTTAATATATGTTAAATTGTGTCTAGCGTTTAATGATTTCATTACATCGTCATATATTTTTGTACTGTATCGGGTTAGGTGGAAGAACAGCCCTGGGCCGAAACTCGCCTTTTACTTCAATGGTAATAAAGATCATTAATATTATTGTTATCATTAGTACACAAAATATTAATTTGCCATATTTAAAGACTTAAACTTAAAAATGAATTTTTTGAACATTTGTCCTTAGTATTCTCAAATATAGAATTGTACGTGTGATAATGCTCATATTAATGTTATACAAGCTTTTTGGTTTTTCATTGTCTAGCTAATATCTGCTGAAATATTAAATATACAAAAAAAAGCTAAATGTAAGAGTTGTCTAAAACAACCTAATCTATAATTAAGCATAAAAAAATTTTTACGTGGCATTCTACTTTTTCGGAAAAATATCTTACTTTGATTTTTATATGGTACCCTGTATATTTTCCCGGAATATGGTTCTAAATAAGGAGTATGGCAAATAATAAAATGATAACAGTCGGCTGTGATATTCTATTGTTTATACGTACATTTATGCGAAAAGGGCAAAGCACATCAACTTTTTCACTATGTATAAAACCGATTGTTCGCGGCTAAATATTTAAATTTATCTTGTATGTTAGAATTAGAAATGATTGTGTATAGATGGCAGTAGATGCAGTGTAATAACGTTGTGCTGAGAACAGAGAGTCGAAGTATTTACTTTACTATCAAAAAGTTGTATTGTTAATTTAATAATTGTGTGCAGTCAGTTAATACACCAGTTAAAAAATTCAGAAGTGAGATGAGAACAAAAGCAAACTGATGCCAAGTGACGCGCTTTTGAAACAGTGAGGTTAATTATTACTATTTTAGTAGGAAATAAAAACAGGAAGAATGAGTTTAGTCAAAATCAAGGTAGAGACGCTGAAGGCGATAATAGCTTGGAAGGTATTTTTAATAATCCTCCAAGAGAAGTTTCAACAAGAAATGATACGAGTAATGATTGAAGAAAATTGTAGAAGAGATGAAATGATCGTGCAGATGATGAGGTCAAGTACTCTTGTAGCTACTCCGGAAACAGCGACAAATGGAGAAAATTGTTTCATATCTTGCCCAACTAGACTAAAACACATGCCTCGCCTGACTCTTTTGCATTAGAAACTGCAAGGACTCATTTGATTTACGGTGCACATAAGTGGTATTTGGCAAGAAAAGATGTGTCATGACGATTAAAGACATATGTCAGTACATAAAACTGGTTAAAATACTCCCATCGCAATGGTTTCCAAAATTAAAAAGATACGTAAAAAGTTATATTGGAACTTGCCTAAAATGCCTCTACCATAAAAAACCAGGTGGAAAGGAACCAGGAGTTTTGAATGTCTTAGATAAGAATGATGTGGTATATCACACTATTCATTTGGACCATCTTGGGGCTTTTGAAAAGAGCCGAAAAGGAAACTGTTAATTAATTATTTTGATTGACGGGATTACTAAAATCGTAATTTTAAAGCCAGTGAAGGATACTGAATCAATACCAGCCGTGAAGTTATTAAACGATATAACACAGTCTACTAGGTTCACGAGTAAGAGTAATAACTGACCGCGCTACTGCATTTACCAGCAATATTTTTGCGAAATTTTGCAAGCAATAGAACATTATACATATTAAGAATACTCCATACCCCCAGATCAAATGGACAGTGTGAAAGAGTAAACAAGCAATTACTCCAGCTGTTCCTCCGATAAGTAAAGATGAAAATAATCAAGATTGGGATGATGAAGTTCAGAGAGTGCAGTGACCATTAAACAAAACTATACACAGTACCACGAAAGCTACCCCCTTTAGTATATTATTTAATTACCGAGATATTTCGATGGTAATCCGTTAAAAGATGAAACTTCGAAGATAAAAACCGAAGAAGAAACTTTGGAAGTAAAAGGAGCCAAAGCAATACGAGAAATTTCTGAGGATCAAGAAAATCAGCAAACAAGATACAACTTAAAACGAATTAATTGAATGTCAATTCTACCAGCAACAGGAGAAGTACGCACTGAATGTAGAGGGCCTACATTATTGTAGAAGTACTTGCAAATGATAGGTATAGAATTGAAGATTTACCGGAGATATAATGAAACCAATGATTCTACGAGGGCGTTCCAGCGGTAAACCCAATGAAACCGTACGATTGGTGAGCCGAATACCGAAGACGAAGAAAATACAAGTGAGAAAGTGGATAGCGACAGTAATACAAAAGGGCGCGAGAAAGCGGTGTAAGCGTAAATGAAGCTCGAGATGAAACTAAAGTAAATACAAGAAGAAAACGACAGAAGCCGAAAATACCAGAAGACTATGTTCAGTAGAATTAAGTATAAAGAAAGCAAAAATAACAGTCGTTCGAGGTCGATCTAAAGTAGGATGGCCGAATGTTTGCGGCTAAAATTTTGAATTTATAAAATAAAATAAATAAATATATCATTACGGAATATTACCCATTTTTGAATTTATATATGTTGGAATTAGGTATGACTGTGTATAGATGGTAGTACAAGTAATGTAAACAGCGTTGTGATGAGAACAGAAAGTCGAAATTTGAAATGTTTTAGATCCAAAGGTATTGTATTTGCTATATTACAATATTTTACTTTATTTACTATTAGCCTATAAACATATCATTATTGACTCATTATTGTTCAGTGAAATTGTTTTTCTATACCTAGAGATCAATTATTGACCAAGGTCAATAATAATGTCAAAATTATTGGACTAGGTGAATAATAGTGTCAAAATTATTGGCCTAGGTCAATAATAACGTCAACATTATTTACCTAGGATAATTATAATAATGTCAAAATTATTGACCTAGGTCAATAATAATATTATAGTTTTCATTTCAATATTTTTGACACCAGATGTCATATTGCTGAAAGTCAGTTGTCAATATAATGGAATAAATTTCGTAACTAATTAGGTATGTGCTAGTAGTGAAAAAAAATAATATATACACCACGGTTATGAAGAGCATTATTGTCTTCGAGAATTATAATCTTTTGCTTGGTCAATAATGATACTCTTCATAACCTTGAAGTATAATATACCATTATTACAATAAAGTTTTTTTATTTTAATAATTGTTTGCAGTCAGTTAATACATCAGTTAACATGATGTTTTTTTTCTTAACACCTTTCTCATTAATAAATACTACTATCAGAACTTTGATATTTATTGTATACACATATAAGGAATAGAATATCACACCCGACTGTTGTCATTTTATTACTTGCTTTATTAGACGTAATTTAAAGACAAATCCGTACTTGTTATACATCATTGTAAAGGAAAATTGATTTAGATTTTCTATAAAAAAAAAAAATAGTAAGATATTTTTCCGGGAAATTAGTAGGCCATGGCAATAAAAAATTGTTTATGCAAAATTATACTTAGATAAGGTGGTATTAAATAACTCTTACATTTAACTCTCTCTTGTACCTATAATATTTCAGCAGATATGTATAAGTTGGATAATAAAAAACCAACCATTCTGTATACACACATATATTAATTTATTTTTTCATGTTTGCAAGCGCTAACGACGGTACATAGATATTTGTGATTCGGTCGAGACGAGACGAGACGAGAAGTTCATTGTCTCGTCTCGTTTCAATTTCATAAAATTATGTCTCGTCTCGAAATTTTTCTCATCTCGTTTAATAGAGTCTCGTCTTGGCCGAGATTCCTCGATGGAAATTTAATATGTATATTTTGGTCCTATAAACTAATTATTAAATTTATACAATTTTGTATTAATAGTAAATTGAACAAAAAGATAAATATTTGTCATTTTATCTGTCAAAATTTCATATAACCTAAAACTTGTGCAAATTTTATTATGTTATAATTTTATTAATTTAATATTTATTTAGCATTTTCTAATCTGTTATAAAACACTAAAAAGAAAATAACGCCAAAAATCTTAGCTAAAGCCTGGATTACACGATGAAGTTTTTATTTTCAAGTGACTTGAAAAGTGTCTTTATAAGTGACTTTACAAGTATATTTACAAGATCAAGTTCTACAGGAATTAAAATATCCAATTGTCAAAATTTAAGTTATATGTACTTACATTAAGATTTTAATTACTTATCTATTCCATTTTGCCATTTTTCAGTTTAATATCTTAATAACACTAGTTGTATACATCAAAAATATATACACAAATGACATTTGACAGTTAAAATTTGTAGAGACTTTTAAGAAAAAATTGCGCATGTTCCAGTTTTTCTTTACAAGTTTTTCGTTAAAAGTCTATTCATTTGTCTCTCTTGCACTCATGTCATTGAGCGAGAGAGAAAACTTTGCAAGTCATTTGAAAAGAAAAACTTCATCATATAATGCACGCACAACAAATTCTGACAGATAAATTTTTTTATTATCTTTTTGTTTAAAAATGCCATAGTTCAATAAAGACAGATATCACTAAAAATATGATAAATTTCACACATTTGCAAATATAACTCATGAGAAAAATAACAACCGAGAAATCTCGAAACAATATTCGAGAATAGAGATCTCGGCAAATATATCTCGTCTCGTAAAATATTTTGTACATATCTGTCTCGTCTCGTCGAGACGAGACGAGACCAGAATCGAGAAATATCTCGTCTCGACAGAATCACTAATTTGATGTCTTGACATAGATGTACGTATGTAGGTATATCATAATATAAAACGACAATACAGTGTGTCCCATTTAGAGGTGCCACCATTGGGATCTCGAGAACGATAAGAGATACGATGTCGGTTAAATGGAACTTTTTGTGCGCCTCTGGGAGGCCATCTCAGATGTGCTTTTGTTTTTCCAAAAATTCTCATAGGGCACTAGATAATGACGAAAAACTGAATATTGTTGATTTTTTCTTTTTCAAATTACGTCTAAACTATTAGTAATTAATAAAAACGTTTCAAATATAAAAGATAGATATTTTTATTAGCTAACCAGTCGCGTATGAAATAAATTTTTATATCCGTTAATTTTCGAGATATAACACAAACTTATATTTTTTTAAATGGAATCCATATTTGATTTCAGTCCCAAAAAAGTCATTATTTTTTTCTCTTTTCAATGATGTAAGGGTTATTATATTTTATATTTGTTTTGCTCCTAAAATTTAATTTTTCTCTTTATTTTCTTGAACTTTCTTATTATTTCCCAAAAAAACATTATTATTTTTATTAATTATATTATATTTGATCGAAATAATTTGTTTTATGCCTTTATTACTTAATATTTTCATTCTAGACTAATAATTACAAATTGCACTAATGTGCCAAGGGCAACCAGATACAAAATATTATAAAAATTAGTTTCATACGAGTTTTGAGCAAAATTTTCTAACGAAATAAATTATTTAAATACAAGGAGTATTTCCAAATAGAAATCTACCAATATTTTAAAAATAATTATAAATTTAATACAAAATAAGGAAAAAATAATAAATTTGAAGGCAAAACAAATATAAAACATAATAACACTTACATCGTTGAAAAGAACAAAAAATAATGATTTTTTTGAGACTAAAATCAGATATGGGTTCCATTTAAAAAAACATAAGTTTGTGTTATATCTCGAAAATTTACGGATATAAAAATTTATTTCGTACGTCACTGATTAGTTAATAAAAATATCTTCCTTTTGTATTTGAAACGTTTTTCTCAATTACTAATAGTTTAGAAGTTATTTGAAAAAGAAAAAATCAACAACATTCAGTTTTTCGTCATTATCTAGCGCCCTATGAGAATTTTTGACAAAACAAAAGCACATCTGAGATGTCCTCCCAAAGGCGCACAAAAAGTTCCATTTAACCGACATCGTATCTCTTATAGTTCTCGAGATCCCAATGGTGGCACCTCTAAATGGGACACACTGTATATTCACGAGACATGTATATGGGAAGTACTTGACGAAAAACAAAACCGTTAACATACACATGTCATAATAAAATTGTAGTTTTATTTATATTTTTTAATATACAAAATTTTCTTTATTTGAAATAAGTATTATTTAATTAGCAGGTTTTAAAACATAAAAAAAAATATTACAGTCAAATAATCATATCATTACATTTAGTATTGAAGTAAATTTAACTGGGCGATTATAAAATCGACCACTAACTTAATTCATGTTAGTATTAAACCAATTTTTATTATACATTAATAGGTACGTGTGCGATTTTTTTTATTCCTTTGTTCTTTCTCTCATGAAATGAGCACATAAAATATTCTAATTTTACAAATGTCTATTATTGCGAATTCTAAACGATCTTTGGTTATCAATTCCAATTGCGTTATGCAACATGTATAGTTACTCGTATATCTTCATTAATATTTACGAATCCCATTGAACATAATGAAACAATATAGATAATAATTTTATAAATTTATCACGTCAGCATAATTTTCTTTCTGCAAATTTATACTCGATAATATAAAATAAAATACATTACATGGGAAAATGTGCATAATTATGTGGAGAACGATTACGAAAAATTATTATAGCAAGTAGTCTGTAATTTTTCTATGAATGTCGACTATCCCAATATTTATAAAACTAGATGCACAACTAGTAATACTTCTCATATTGACAAGTATCGAGAAAATGAGTACGCCAAACTACATCAAATTAAATACAAGAAGTTTGATGCTTTTTGGTGTGTGGCCAAACGTAGCATTTGAATCAAAAATTAAAACTGTTATGTATCATATAATGGGTAAAATATTTATATTTTATTTTATGATGCTCAGTTTATTACTCTTCATGGAAGTTATATCTTTTTTGCCTAATTATGAACTATTTTTGCAAACTTTGCGATTGGCTTTAATTAGTATTTCATTAGTCTCGAAGGTTTTAATGATTCATATTTTCTGGCAAAAAGTTCAAATGATGTTTGAGCAAATGCAATTTGAAGAAAACAGAATATCTTTACGAAGCAAAGAAGAAATTGACTTATATTATAATTTTATGAATTTAAATAATAATATCAGCAAATTATGGTGGTACATCACCATTGTGACTGCAGCTCCATTTCAAATTTCTAAACTAATTGAATATTGGGTGTTAGGTCCTAATGAAGAATATAATTACAAAATACCACCAATTTTACCATTTTGGGTTCCCTTCGATCAATATGCTACAAACACTAGATATTTCTTATTTTATTTAATACCACTATCATTTTTTATCTTTGGAGTATATTACACATGCGTCGCTGAGGCATTCTATATCGCGATGATATTGTTTGGTATCAGTCAGTTCCAAATTATGCAAAAATCAATTAAAAATCTTCATCAAATTAAAGATCAAGAGGAAAATATTGATAATGAAGAAATAGAAGATTGTTATGATGAACTTGTTGATATTATAAAACATCAAATTCGAATGTTTACGTAAGTATGCAATAAATTAAATTATTTATTATGAGGCGTTTAGATCTAGGCTAAAACACCTAGTAAAGCGCCGACAGCTCCTAGGCGGCAGAAGTATAAATCTGCCAATTCAGCAAAAAGTTTAGAAATTTATCATTCCAACAGAAAAATTTTCGCGAAAATTTGATATGTATGAAAAGAAGATAACTAGAAAGTATAAATAAAAGTAGACATTATGTATGGTGAATTTCATTATGTGTATAAACAATTATGGAAACATCCAGAAAAATTTCATTTATATTTTCTATGAGTATTTCATCCCACAGTTTCGGTTGTGATGTTTAAAATATTTTTGATCTCATAGAAATTTTTTTAACGGAAACATTATTCATATATGCGTCAATATCTATTTTTTCAAAATAATTTTGCAACGATTAAAGCAGCGAAATGAAAATTGTTTGATCGCGTTGTTTTCACCTCTTATAAAAACGCTATTAGCACGCTGTCATACTGTACGTGTTTTAATAGGAATTCATTTTCGTTTCTTTGCTCACTGCTTCATATATGTTTAAGATCATTAAAATTTTATAGTATTTGTTGTACAACAAAAATATTGGTTTATTTTAACTTATTAGAAATATGCAGACTACAAATTCTGATTTAATTATTAATATAAAAATTTTCAATCACATTATACAGGCTGTCTCTTAAATAAGGGGACATGGCTTAACCTCAGATTCATGAGGCTAAAATAAGGCGATTTAACTAAACTTGCTGCTACTGGAAAGTGTACCATTCAGCCAAAATTCTGCTTCAAAGTTCTTCGAAGAAAAAAAAAATTTTGCCTATAATAATCGCACGCTTTATTCGATTTGGATGAAATTTGGTATGACAGTTTATATGGTTATATGTCATCTTTTAAGGTGATACTTGTTATTAATAGTGAACCACTAGTGTATAAAACTTAGATATCCCAACATTAATTAGACCGTAACTTTTTAATGACAACGCCGAAAACGTGAAATTATTTGTCTTCAGAAAGATACATTCAATACTAAACTTTTCTCTCTGTATGTAATTGGTTATGTCTGTTACGGTTCACACAGAAAAAAATAAAATCTGAGTGTCTGCACTGCTAAATTTTTAAAATAAATTTACTCTAGCAGTCTACCCAAATGTCAAACAAGTCATTTTTAATGACAGTAACAATTGTTTTACGGGTTGTCAAAAATTTTCTTCGCAATATTCTAAAATTAGTAACATCCGTTTGTTCGGCCTCATAATATTTTACTACCATTATTATAAATAAGACGAATACATATCTCAGCATATTCCTAAACAAGTTGTGAAGATTGAGAACTCGTTACTGTCATTAAAAATTACTTGTTTGACATTTGGATAGACCGCTAGATTAAATTTATTTTAAAAATTTAGCAGTGCAGAGACTCAGATTTTATTTTTTTCTGTGTGAACCGTAACAGATATCACAAATTACACAGAGAGAGAAAAGTTTACTATTGAATGTAACTTTCTGAAGAAAAATGATTTCACGTTTTCGACGTTGCCATTAAAAAGTTGCAGTCTAATTAATGTTGGGACACCTAAGTTTCATACACTAGTGGTACACTATTAATAACAAGTATCACCTTAAAAGATGCCTTATAATCATATAAACTGTCATACCAAATTTCATCCAAATCACATAAAGCGTCCGATTATTATAAGCAATTTTTTTTTTTCGAAGAACTTTGAAACTGAATTCTGGCTAAATGGTACACTTTCCGGTAGAAGCAAGTTTGGTTAAATCGTCTTATTTTAGCCTCAGGAATCTGTGGTTAAGCCATGTCCCCCTATTTAAGAGACAGCTGTATAACAACAGAATTTTTACCAATATACTACCGTAGTCTGGTCCCATCTTCATTTATGAAATTTTATTTGTGGCAGCTAAAAAGGTAAATTTTCTTTATACATGTGTCCTAAAATAAAGGCACTTTCTTTTATTTTGATTATCGTATTTTTTGAGACACTGTCATATTCCAGCTGAAATTTCTTTTATGACTGTTCTAATTTCATATTTTGAGGCATATGCAGGTGGTTTGCGGTTTATTCTGGCACACTATACTTTTCAACTCAATAACAAAATTTGGAGGTGTCAAATCTGATTAACTCGGTAACCAGCAAAAAAAAAAAAATTTTATAAATCGAACGACCACTTTAACAAAACGTTTCCATTATTAAAATTCGATGATGAATGATATAGAGCATGATAAAATTTGTACCAGCACAAAATTGTGAAATATGAATATAAAGTAGCTCAACGCACAAAACTTGGCTTGAGTTTTTCAAACGTAACTTTTATGCGTTAGATTAGATTATGGTTATTGCTGTTATATTAAAAGAAATATACTAGCTAACCTAACCAGATTATAAATATTTGCTAATTCAATGAAGATATGATAATCTGAGGCGGGTTTTATAAACTGTAAAATACTCATCCCGATCACTTCTGTTGTCATAAATGCGATATCATCATTCATCATAACTGAAGTCTGGACCAGATAGCATATCCTTTGTCATACAAAAAGTCTGAGTTTACAATACATCACGTCAGATTATAAAATACCTTGAACTAAAATAATAGAAAATGTAATATTGAATTAATTTATTATATGATTTATATGTAAGTAGATGATTAATATTTTATTCATAATTTTATAGGATTGAAAAAATTACTTGGTTTTTTGTATCTCTCTTTATTTATTTTGGATTACTTCAGATCTAAAAAAACGTTGTATACCGAAAGTCATCCAAAATAAATAAATAAATGTTGAATCGAGAACCATGTACCTTATATTTTTAACCCTTTGACAAAGTATTCAAAGTTCCACCAAGTAAGGGCTAACACCATACAAGAAATTTTATTTTTAGATATTGCAGCAATTTAAATTTATTATTAAGGCCAAATGTATTCGTCCAGTTCATCACAAGCTCATTCATATTATGTGCCATTGGATTGGAGGCAATTTTATATGTATATATGTTGTTATTATTTAGCATTACACTTAAAATTAATATCATAAATATTTTAGCCTGAATTGGATTTTAAATTAATTTTAACCATAATATTTTTACTTGTGATTATATTTCAAATGTTTTTATATTACTGGCTCGCAAATGAATTATCAGTACAAGTAAGCTATTTACAATTATTAATACACGGTGCGATTCTATAATTTTCTATACTACTACAGAACTGTATTCTCAACAAAAGCGCATCATTTTTTAATGTCAAAAGATAATAAATGCATTAGTAAACAAATATTGTTGCGATTTTCACTTTTACATTCTATAGAGTTCCAGAAAATTACAGAATCGCACTAATAATGCATTTAAAATAAGCATTAAAAAATTCGATGTTTGATAAAAAATATCGAGAATTTTAATTTATTTTAACAAATAAATTATTAATTTGTTATTAATAATATACCTTTCAAAATATTCCTTATTAAAGTAGTTATTTCATCGGTGTTTCCAATCTGCGAAACATCTGAAGAATGCAGCTCCTTCTGCGACTTTGCCTGTATCTCCTCTATAGTAGCAAATCGTTGTCTTTTCCATATCCTGCTCATTTTCATGAAGAAGATACAGTCACAGTTTACACACAACTCTTTCGCGTGTACCATATGAAAGAACAACTTCCTCAGCGGCCTTCTTTAAATTGATTCGGAAATTACTGAGCACTATATTTTCAATTTTATATAAATTCTATGTTCAGTTGTTTAAATAAAAAAAATATCACCGAGAGGGTTAAAATTCTACATCGTTAGGCAAATACAACATATATTTAAGATAACTTGGTATTAATATTAATATACTTGAAAACGAATAACGTGTGGAATCTAAAAATTCTCGTTACTTTTTGACCAACTACGAATATTGATATAATATTGAACTTTTTTAAATTTTTGTTCTTAAAGAGTGAGACAGTAGCAGCTAGCATAATTGAGAGTCAGTGGTACAAGTTCTCACCCAGGGTAAAACAAGCCTTGATGATTGTGATGTTGCGTAGTTCAAAACCAGTCGTTCTCACCATAGCAGGATACTTTCCAATGTCGCTACAAACATTTCTTAAGGTTGAAATACATCTTAAATTCAAGAAGATATGCGTAGTAACATTTGTATTTAAATTTCAGATAATGAAAACTGCATATTCGTTTCTTACTCTGTTTCGTTTCATCATCCAGAGGGAACAAGAGTATAAGTAATATACAAATTTATTATTAAACACAGTTAGATTACATTATACAAATTAATATTTACTATTATAGCATTATTTGTCACAAGATTAGTTATATCATAATTGCTCTATGACGTACGAAGAGTCGTTTTTATATTCCCGGATTTGGAAGGGAAAGGAAAGGTTTAGAACATCAACAAAAAATTATTTTTTCTACTCCCATGCGTGAAGTGAGTACTTCACGTATTAATTTTTATGTGTGAAGTTTGATTTTTTTTTGCACACTGAACGGTGCGTGAAGAAGCACTTCACGCACCGTTCATTATTTTAAATATTACAAATTGTATTTTAATAAAACAAAGCTGTTAAACATCCGTAACGTTGGTAACCATGGTTAAACAAGTCGATAATACAGAGGCTTTACGTTAAAAGAATGACAATGTGAAGAAAAAATATATTTTATTGCAAGGTCGTAGAAAAAGTATAGTATGTAACACATGTGTGAAGCCTATTTTACATTCGGGTGGTTTGCAACACTCGCCTTCGGCTCGTTTCGCAATCTCCGCCTTCATGTAAAAATTTCAGCTTCACACACTTGCCACATAATATACTATTTCAATATAGGCCAATGGCTTTTGGATACAAGTTTTACATCGTTGCAATAAGATCTTTAATCCATTACAAAAATATTCCTTTGTTTTGTCCGCAATATGCCTTTCAACAGCCGCTATGAGTTCGTTATCGTCCCTAAACTTTTCCTCTTAGTGTTTTTTTTTTTGAGATTTCGAAACAAAAATAGTCACAGGAGGCTAGATCTGGACTATAAGGCGGGTGGTTGATTTTTACTAAGCCACAATCAGCAACGGCAGCTTTTTCAATCTTGACTTAAGGGCTGGTGCATTGGCGGGGAGCAACAGGACATCTTGCGTGACTACACAAAGTGACAGATATTAGAACTAATATTGCTGCAATTGTTTTGTAAATTGTCATACCCGTTACCAAGGCATATGTGATTAAAAAAAGAATATAATGGAAAAACGACCCCTCGTATGTACACAAAATAAGTAGAATGTACCAAAAATATTCAACGATGATGATATAGTGTATTTCATAAGATGTATCGAAAGTGAGAAATATCATGTGAGTGTAGAACACGAGCAATATGTACAATATTACTCTCGAGCGAGTTATGAACGCTAATTTTTAGACGACCACAATAAATAACACATTATGTAAGTATACAAGACTTTTATTTCAAATTTCAATACTTACCGTTCTTTTCAAACAACCAAAGAAAGTAAGGCTCTCTGACTATGTTAATTTGATCTCATCAATGCGATATAACTAATTAACTACATATCTATCTTTTTTTTTGTGAACCATAGGAAATACAATGGTAAAATTTTCATAATGCTGTAAATTCAGCCCTATTAATTTTAGAACAAAAATGTAAATATGAAAAATGTTCAGAATTAAAAGCTGCATCTAACAAATTCAAAATTATTGTTTACATGCGTTTCGTTTGCGAAAGAGAGCCAAAAGAAAAATTAATAATTTTTAGCTTTTTACAGAGTACCATGACCAACAGCACAAAATGTTAAACAATTGTACTGCCTTGAGTTTGTCAGATGACGTCATAAAGTTTTAATAATTTTTGAATTTACTAATTTCTTTATTTGTAATCATAGATACATTTACTACCGCAGTAAAAACCAATGTAACAATATTAGCAATTAAATATCAATTAATTCAGAACTGTCAAAGTCAAACAATACGACTTTTTGAATTGTATGTTTTGTCTTAAAATTGTTATCTTGTGACGTGAAGGTATTATGTCAATAAATTTAAACTTATTTGATGCAGTTTTTAATTCTGAACATTTTTAGGGTTTATACTTTAGATCTAAAATTAATAGGGCAGCAATATTAAAATTTTACCATTGTTTTCCTATGGCCCATAAAAAGTAGACACCCGGGATATTGTGGTTGTACGATATTCATATCATATTAGTGTACGATAATAGGTTTGTTCGTTTTGCTACTTTGCGTCTACGGTTTACTGCTACGTTACTTAGTGTTCGTTTTATTTAGCAGTTACTGAAAAGTCACTAGATACATGTTCGTTTCCCTCTCATAGCTCTAGCAGTAAAGTCGCGGCGTCAAAAATTCTACAGCTGTTTCTGGAGTGGATTTTGTGCCAGCATTGGCGGCAAAGTCTTGGCGCATGCGCATATAAGAATCACATGTCAAATGCTCAGATGTTTAGATAGAGGATTGATAGAGGTTATTCATGTTTTATGTTTGCTACATTCTTGTAAATTTTTGGTATTGTAAAATTATACAAACAAAAGAAGAGTGAAATAGAAAACAATTATTTGGGTATAATGATTTTTATTTCTTTAACATGCCGTACTTATAATTCAGATTCATTATCTGATATTTAATGAACATGCGCAGTTGAAGCAGTACAGCATTAATAATAAATGCAATGTCCATGATTTATTTTATTTCTTTTCATGAATTTGACATTTAATAAACATGCGCAGTTGAAGCAGATGACACCAACTACGAAACGAACAAAATTACTAATTTTACTAACTTAATTTTTACGGCTGGCGCTTCGCAGTAGCTGTATTACAGCAGCGTTAAAACTGCGGCGTTTTGCAGTAAAAACTAAAATAGTGAAACGAACAAACCTATTTTCTTTCAAGTAGGCTATAGTCGCGATATCTATTATTTTCTGAAATGGTCGTCTAAAATGAATATTTCACAAGTTGAAAATGAGTCTATTACGAAATTATTTAATGAGATTTCATTTAAAAATTTGTTGCTAGAAGTTATATTGGTGGAGACGAATATTTCTAACCAGAGTATATTTAATTAGAGCTATAGCGTAATGACTTTCAGGTACAGTTTATACATCATTTATCATTATCACAGGATTATCTAGGTAGAAATATGCAAAATAACAGGGATATAATTCAAATATTTTTGTACGACTAGAATGTTTATTACACAAAACTATGAAAATACAGAAATACATTCATCCTGCAGTGATGGCGCCCAAAAACGTAACGGTATTGGTAGTCATAATCCCTTCGACCATATAACTACAGACACGTAACAGGCTATGTTAGGTTATACAATGTTTTGAAGCATAAGTGTGCTTTGTGGGGAAAGGGGGCAGTGCCCATATGTGGTGTTTTGTTGGTTGCAGGATTTTAGGGGATACAAGTGCATTGCGGATTGCATATGGGTAAGCTTTATTACATTAGCCTTTAAAAATGTTTGAGACATTAAATATAATATTCCAATACAAATTATTTAAATATAAAATTTATATTGTCACTATTTTTAATATCTAAAATTTAAAAATTTAGACACTGTTTTAAGTTAATTGCTCAGATGAAAATATTTATTTTAATAAATACCTAAAATTAATAATAATAGTAGGTAGTGTTATATACAATATTTTATATTCAAACAAAAAAAAATCGTTATTTAACAAAAGAGTCTACTAACAGCATGTAAAACTAGTAATATTGAAACATTTTCCTAACACCGAAAATAAAACAATAATTATTTTAAATTTATCTTCATAAAAATTATTTAAAAAAAAACTGATAATATTCAATAATATCTGTTAATAATTTTTTATGACGAAGATAAAAAAATCACTTTTAGTGTAACATGTAGTACATTTATGTAAGTACAGCAAAAGATCGATAACGTAAACACGGGATAATGAAAACATTGCGCTAATGTAAACACAAACTTCGTTCTATAGAATCAAATGGAACGTGCGATAACGTAAACAATGTGTACGCTCGATGACGTAAACAACTCTTGGCGACGGTGAATCCCCGATTTACGTCGGGGATTAACCTCTGCGATGAAGTACGACAAACTCGGTCAGTCGTATGAGGGTTTAGGATACGTTTATACGTACGTATTTCATTTTTGAACTTAAGCAAGTACATTGCACGAGTTGATACATTTTTACGACTATGGCATCCACATCCTATAAAAGAAAGTGTTTAAAATTAAGTGAGAAAGTAAAAATCATAGACGAAGTGACACAGTTAGCAAAAAAATATGGAGTATCGAAAGCAACAATCTGTAAAATCAAGCGTATGAAAACAAATTTTACAAAGAACGTGCAATACATTTGGAGGTCCGGGAAATAGAAAAACTTTAAAAAATGCGAAGGCGGCTAAAATGGAAAATTCCCTGTATAAGTGGTTTTTAAAACAACGGGAAAATCATGTCCCAATTAGTGGCGAAATACTGAAAGAGAGGGCTCGACTGTTAAATGAAAAACTGAAAGAAACTGAAAATTTCGTAGCTAGTGATGGCTGGCTACAACGATTCAAAACAAGATATGGAATTCGACTGCTGTCTATATCTGGTGAGAAATTATCAGCACAACCACAATTAGTACAACCATTCAAAGAAATATTGATGAAAACAATTAAAGAGCTAGATTTAAGAGTGGAACAAATTTACAACGCAGATGAAAGTGGTCTTTATTGGAAAATGTTACCAGAGAAAACCTATACTGCATCATTTGAAAAATCTGCTCCGGGCAGAAAGCCGGAGAAACAACGAATAACGTTTCTAGCCTGCACTAATGCTAATGGTTCACACAAAATAAAGCCATTGGTAATTGGAAAAGCAAAAAATCCGCGCTCATTTCATAATTTTAATATCCCTGTTGATTATGACTGTTCAAAAACCGCTTGGATGACTAGCAGTATATTCCTGAAATGGTTCCACAAACGCTTTGTCCCTCAGGTATGACAATCAATTACATGTGTTATCACAAATGCTTTATTCACAATTTGAAGATGTGTTTTTAATTTGTAGGTAAAAGATTTCCTAAAACAACAGAAGCTTCCAATAAAAGCGTTGTTACTATTGGATAATGCACCAAGTCATCCTCCAGAGCAACAACTGAGAAGCGGGGATGGGTCAATTTTTGTCATGTACATGCCGCCCAACGTAACATCATTAATTCAACCCATGGACCAGAATATAATAAGACTCACCAAACTATACTATCGAAAGTTTCTACTTTCGTCTGTCTTCAAAGAATCCTGAAAACATATCTGAGGCTTTAAAAAAAGTAACATTACGAGAAGCTGTTTTAAATTTACATATGGCCTGGAATGAACTTAATCAGCAAACTATTCAAAAATGTTGGAACAATCTCTTATGTACCAATGATGAAGATGATGAAGAAGACGATGTTCCCTTAAGCGTAATTAGAGAACGTTTGCGATCCAACGTTGATATTGTTATTAGTGCGTCATTGGATGTTGTTGATTTATTGAAAATAGTGAATCCCAACATTGTTTGTACTCCAACTGATATTAATTTTTGGAACGAAGATAAGCAGACCAATGATGCTAATAAGGAGGAAGATATGGACAGTGAGAACGATGAGGACGATCCCATTGAAGTCAGATGTGTAGTGACTGACGCGCAAGCTATACAAGTTTTTAACCAAGCTTTAGATTGGGCTGAAAGAAAAGAAGTATCATACACGGATATTTTAGTTCTTCGTAAATTACGGGCGCAGGCATTGGAAGACAATGCTAAGCGCAAATTTACGCAGACTAAAATTGTTAACTATTTTTCTTCTAATTAAAAAATACTTATCGCTGTTAGAATATTTGTTTATTTTGTTATAAATATGTATTAAACGTTTCTTTTAATAAATCATTTATTATTTGAATTACGTTCGCTAATGTAAACATTTTGATAATGTGAACCACACTTGGTTTGAATTAGTTCACATTATCGAGCGTCTGCTGTATTATGTACACACATTATTTTTTGTTATGTTAAATATTAGTAGTTATACACAAATTTACTAAAATCTACATAAAGTCTATCCTTTTTGATAAGAGAAGATAATAAGAATAGCAAGAATATAAATTTTATATTTAAATAATTCGTATTGGAATATTATATTTAATGTCTCAAAAAAAATTCCAAGGCTAGTACAATAAATACCCGTATGTAACCCGCAACGCATTTTATCTCCTACAAATCTGCAACCAACAAAACATTATATATGGGCACCTTCTTCCTTTCCCGCACCGCACACTTACGCTACAAAACAAATGCCCATTACGTGTCTATAGTTATATGGTCGAAGCATAATCCATACCAGATATACTTACTTACTTATCTTGAGCCCTTCTACCTTTGCAGGTGTAGGGCTGTTGGGTGGGGTGAAATTTAGTGTGTTGGATTCTTCTTCCAGCATTCCCTCCATGCTTTTCTGTTTTGGGCTAGGTTTCTGACTTGGTTCCATTGTATTCCTCTCTGTTCTGCCGCTTCTTTGACTTCTTCCTTCCAGGTTTTAATTGGGCGTCCTATTCTTCTCTTTCCTATAGGTTTCGCTTCAAAAACTCTCTTAGGTAAACTATTTTCTTTCATTCTTTGTATGTGTCCTAGCCATCTCAGTTGTCCTTCCTGAATTATTTGTTCCACGGGCTTTGTTTTAAGCTTTGTCCTGAATGTCTCATTTCTTATTAGGTCTTTCCTTGTCTTGCCCTCTATCTTTCTTAGGAATCTCATTTCTGAACTTACTATTTTGCTTCTTATTTTTCCAGATGTTGTCCAGGTTTCGCTTGCATATATTAACACTGGTAGAGCTACTTTCTTGGTCACTTCTACTTTTACTTCTTTTGGTATTTCTTTCTTTCCTAAGAACGTAGTCCTTATTGCATTAAATAGTCTTCCTGTTTTTCCTGTTCTTTCTAATATTTCATCTTCTAGTTTCCCTGTTTTGCTTATTATCACTCCTAAGTATTTGTATGTCTCCACTTGTACTAGCCTGGTACTGTTTAGTTTAATCTCGTGTTTCTCGTCTTTGCCGTGTATTATCATCGTTTGTGTTTTTTCTCTGTTTATCGTCAGGTTTTTCTTTTTCATTTCTTCGTTATATATATTTAATTTATGTTGGAGATCCGCTTCAGTTTCTCCGGCTATGAACATATCGTCTGCGTAGCAGAGTTCGCTGACGTTTACTTTCTTCATCTTCCAGTATCCTACGCAGTATGGTTTTATTTTCTTTTTACAGATTTTTATCGCATCGTCCATTACTAATGAGAAGAGCAGTACGCATCCTAGTCTGAGTCCTTGTTTCGCTTCAAACATTTCTGTTGCTTGTTTTTTTTTTATCCTCATATAGCTTTTTGTGTTCTTGTATAAACTATTTATTTGTAGCACTGTTTCTTTATATACACCTCTTTTTTCTAGGCTACTCCAAGGGTCTTCCCTTTTTATTTTATTGAACGCCTTCTCTAAATCCACGAAGCAGGCATATATTGTTCTTCCTGAGTGTTTTGCTTTTTCACATAATTGTCTTAACACGAATATGTGGTCTTGTACACCCCTGTTTGCTCGGAAACCGCATTGAGAGTCTTCAATTGTGTGCTCTACAATTTCTCGTATCCTTGTTTCAAGACTTCTTGCAAACAGTTTCCCTACCACGCTCAACAGCGTTATTCCCCGATAGTTTCTGAAATCTTTGCTGTCTCCCTTTTTACCTCCCGCTACCCTTGGTAAGGGAGGTATAGGGATCGTACTAAAAATCACATATCGAGATTTTAGTAAATGACCACGTTTTAATTTTAACATTTTCACGATGATGTATGTATGTGTGTGTATGTGTGTATGTATGTGTAGGAATTTTGTCTTCATTCTAACTCAAATAATATCATTCAGAAAATTCTGAAACCTTGTATTTTCATCCTATTCTAATATGAAAAGAAGCCATTAGATTTTGGTGTAAATCGGATAACCGGAAATGGCACTTTACCTGAAGCTCATAATGGTTTTTCTTCAAAAAATACGATTAAATGCCATTTTTCGTATTTTATGTCTTATGAAAATTAAAGATTATTGAATTTTCTACAGGAATACATTAATACTTTTTCTATATGTTTTACAGATAAATTTAAAAATATTTTTTTTATTAGTCGCGAAGCCTAAGGTAAACACAATTCCTTTGTTACACAGTTCATATTTCAAATGAATGTAACTGACATTAAATGTCACTGTCAAAAAACTAATCATTTCAAATTAAAAAATAATAAATAAAGCAATAGTTTTCTGCAATGGAACAGTTTGCAGCGTTAGTAAATACGTAGGTATGTATTTAAATTAATAAAAATTAAATAGCGGGAGGTTTTGTGTTGGCCACATCAGATTTTTAAATATCGGTATTATGATTCCAATTTGCCAGTCCTCTGGGGATTCTTTTGTTTCCAGCACCTCTCCCATGATTTCTCTTAGTCTCTCGTGGCTTACGGCTCCTGAGTATTTTATCATTTCTGGTGTTATGTTGTCATGTCCTGCTGCTTTCCCGATCTTCATTTTTCTTACAGCTTGTTCTAGGTCATTTTCTGTAACTATGTTGGTTTGATTATTTTCTTCATTATGTTGTGGTTCTCTTATACTTTTTTCCTGCGCTTCGTCCATATCTTCATTTAGTAGTTCTTCAAAGTACTGCTTCCATCTGTGTAATATTTGGTAGAGTAGCTTGTTTTATTTCTCATTTGCTCCAAGGCCCCATAAAAGAGTTTTTGATTTTCCGTGAACTTTTCTTTTAGTTTGTTTCCAAATTGCGTCCATGTTTCTTTTTTAGCTTCACTTATTCTGTTTTTAGTGATTTTTCTTGCTTTGTACTCCTCGTAGTCTTCGCTGTTTTTGGTGTTCAGGTATTTCCTCCATTTCTCTTTCTTATTCCTCATTTCTTTTTTTATCTCTTCTGTCCACCACGGTGTTTTCTTGATATTTGCATTCCCTATTTTTACTACGCCGCATGCTTCTTTTGCAGCTTTGAGAACGGAGTTCTTGTAATGTTCCCATTTGTTGGTGACGGTTTTCCAGGTATTTTCTTTTAAACTGTCTTGCAGTAATTTTTTGAATTTTTCAGCTATGTCTTCATTTTTTAGTACATGGCTTTTTATTAATCATTAATCTTTCTAAACTTTTATTTACTATGAACTAATCTATTATTGACTTTTGGTTTTTCGTTGGTTCCTCCCAGGTGTATTTATGAATGTCCTTGTGTTTAAATATATATATAATCGTTTTAAATCTCTTTAATACCCTTTCGGGTGTCGAGATTAGATTCTTTTTTTTTACTCGATTTTGTTTATTAACTCTTTCCATTCTTTCCTGTTCTTTGTTATCCTTTTTGCTTCTTGCCAGCTGATTTTGTTTTTATTTAATATTTCCTGTATGTTGTTCGCCCATGTCTTAGGTGGCCTTCCTCTTGTTTTCTTTTTTGTCGTTCTTGCATTCCAAACCATTTTTGTTTGATTGTCTTCTGCCATTCTTGACAGGTGGCCATACCATGCGAGTTGTCTTTTCTCTATGGTAGTTTGGATACTTTCTATTTGTAGTCTTGTTCTGATTTGATCGTTTCTTATTCTGTCCATCCTTGTTACCCCTTCTACTCTTCTCAAATATCTCATTTCTGCGGCTTGTATTTTACTTTTTATTCTTTGGTTTGTAGTCCATGTCTCGCTCCCGTACAATAGGATTGGTCTGTATATTGTTTTGTACAGTGTCATTTTAGTTTCTTTACTTACTTGCTTATTGTTTAGGATGATTTTGTTCATTGCGAAGTAACTTTTAGTCGCTGCCAATATTCTGTTATTTATTTCATGTTCTAAATTTCCTTTGTTGTTCAATGTGTGTCCTAAATATGAAAATGTTTCTACCTGTTCAATTTCTTTTCCATTTATTTTTATGTTCGTTGTTACTTCTTCTTTCGATATTACCATTATTTTTGTTTTGTTAATGTTTATGGTCATATTGTGCTTAATTAATTCCTCTTTCCACAAGTTAATGTTATGTTGTAGATTTTCTTCACTGTTTGCCAATATTGCAAGGTCATCTGCGAATGCACATTCTACTATTGTAATTCGGTTTAGATTATGATGGCCTACTTCCATTTTTTTGACCTTATTTTTAATCCGTTTCATAATGCTGTCTAGAAATATTATGAACAACAACGGGCTTAATGCTCCTCCTTGTCTTAGTCCTTGTGAGGTGGTGAATTCGTTTGAAGTTTCATTTCTTGTTCTTATGTAATTGGTTGTTTTAACATAAATACTTTTTATTGCTTCTATTAGGTGATTGTTGACCTGTCTTTCCTTCAATATTTTCCACACCTTATCCCGCGGTACTCTGTCGAATGCTTTTTCCAGGTCTAAAAATGCCATGAATAGTTTACTGTTTTGTGTCAAGGTATTTTCTGTAAGCTTTCTTATTGTAAAGATATGGTTCTGTGTCGAATGCCCTTTTCTAAAACCACTTTGTGCGTTTTCCATTGATGCATCTGTTGCTTTTCTTAATTTGTTTTCCAGTATTGCTTCATAAATTTTGGCGGCTGTACATAACAATGATATACCCCTATAGTTACTGCAAATTCTATTATCTCCCTTCTTGTGTATCGGTAATATCACTGCCTTTTCCCAATCTTTTGGTACTTGTCTCTTTTCCCAAATTTTATTTAATATTATTAACAGGATTTGCTGTCCTTCCTCGCCCATGTATTTTAGTTGTTCTGGTCTTATACCGTCGTGGCCAGGTGCTTTACCGTTCCTTAATTTTTTGAGTACTGTCTTCATTTCTTCTTCCGTAATTTTCTCTTCATGTTCTGTTTCTGTGTTCCCCAGTTCTATACTTTCTTCATCTCCCTTTTCATTGTTAGTATGAGTTTCTTCTAATAATTCTTCGAAGTGTTGTTTCCACCTTTCCATTAATTCTTTGTCCTCTTTTATTATGTTACCGTGCTTATCAAACAGCTGATTCAATGTTACTTGTTTTCCTTTCTTACAGCTTTTCAGGGTACTATAGAATAGTTTTTGATTCTCTTTGAAATTTTCTTCTAATCTGTTTCCAAATTGTTCCCATGTCCTTTGCTTTGATTTTTTAATTTCTTCTTTTGTTAGTTTTCTTTGTGCTTTGTATTCTTCATAGTCTTCTTGCCTTTTGGAGTTTAGATATTGTTTCCATTTTTGTTTCTTTTTCTTTACTTCTTCTTTTACTTTATCGTTCCACCAGTGTGTATGTTTTTTGTTTTGCGTATTTCTAGTTATACCGCATGATCTTATTGTTGCTTCTGTTATTATGTATTTGAAGGTGCTCCACATCTCTTCAATATTATTTAAATTCGGCCTGGTTGTATGTTTTATTAACTCGCTGATTTGTTTTTGAAACTTTTCTCTTGTCCGCTCTTCTTTTAATTTTTCTATTCTAGCTTTTACTATCTCTCTTTCTTTATTATTTACTTTTTGTCCTTGTACCTTCCTATTTTCTTTTGCTTTTATTTTCGCGGTTACCAGGAAGTGATCGCTTCCTATTTCACTACCCCTCTTCACTCTTACGTCCTTCACTTTCGTTCTTTGTGCCTTGTTAGTTAAGAAATAGTCTATTATCGATTTTTCTCCTCTACTCTTTACTTCCCTGGTGAATTTATGAATATCTTTGTGTTGAAAGATAGTATTTAATATTGTTAAATCGTTTATGATACAAAAATCTATAAGTCTATTTCCGTTGTTGTTTTTTGTCGACTCCCCATGGACTCCCATTATTTCTTCCAAACCCTTATTTTTATTTCCGACTCTAGCGTTGAAATCTCCCATTATATAAATTGGTTCTTTTAATTTCTCATATTCCACTTGTACTCGTTCCCAAAATGCATCTTTGTTTGCTTTACTCTCATTATCGTCTAACCCATATACTATCATTATGCTAGCTGTGAAGTTCTCCTTATCTTCTATTTGTATTGTTAATAGCCTTTCGTTTATACATTCCCACTTTCTTATTGACTGTCCCAATTTTCCGTTTATTATACATCCCACTCCCGCACATGCTCTCTCATTAATATCGACTCCGCTGTATAGTAGTATGTGATTGTTCCATAAGTTTGTTAATCCTTTACCTTTCTTTTTCGTTTCTGTGATGGCCAATAACTCTAATTCTGCTTTCTCAAATTCTTCTGTTAATTCTATTTCCTTTCCATTTAGGCTTCTGATGTTCCATGTTCCCAATCGAATGGTCCTGTTCGTTTGCCTGATCGTCTCCATGTGAATTTCTGCCTTTTGGTTGCCTAGTCGTTTTTTGGAGGGTTTTTCCCATTTTCGCTCATTTTCAGGATAACCCCCTTTTCCTTTTTGTCCCATATGTATACTTCTCCATTACTTATCAATTTTTGATATCCTATTTTGGCTCTTTTCCCGCTCATTTTCATTTCCTTTGCTATGCTCCTTATTTCCCGTTGAATTTTGTTTTCTTCCCATGTTAATTCATTTTCGATATATATATTTGATCCTTTTAGTTTATTTTTTGCCGCCATGACCAATTGTTTTTGTTCCCAGTTCGCTATTTCCACAATTACAATTTCATTTCCTTTTCCTTTATTTTTTATATTTATTTTGTTAATCTTTACGTTTGTTTGGAGTTGGTCTGCGAGCAATTTTTTTATATCTTCTTCAGGGTTTTGTCCTAATTCTAGTCCTTTTATGACCAAGTTGTTCTTCATTTTCTGTTTTTCTTCCTTCTCTGCTTTGATTTCTAATGTCTCGATTCTATCTATTAACGCCCTCCTTTCCCTTTTCCACACCTCTTCTTTTTTTTCCATTTCTAACTTAATTTCTCTTATTTCCTGTTTTAATTCGTTTGTGTTTTGTTCCATTTGCTTTATTATTGTTTGGAGCATTTTTTCTATGTTATCCATTTTTAGCTCGCCTTCTTCCGCTACCTCTCTATTCTCTAAATTACTTCGAATTTCCTCTTCCCTTTTTCTTTGTTCCGGTGATCTTAATACCTTCTTGCTTTTTGTAAATATTTGTTCGTATTCTCTATTTCTTTTACTCATGCCACCTTATATGACCCTATGTTTATGTAATTATTTTTAGGTTTTAACTATTTTTATTATTGTTTGAAAATTATATGAACAGTTTGTCTAATTTTGTTACGCCACTGGTGATTCGCGCCGCCGCACTGCCACCGCACACGCGCTGCGCTTGCCGAACGAGCACGTGTAATTTTAACCTCGCAGTTGACACTTTGTTTTTAAATGACTTTAAAAGTTTTATAGGTTGTTTATTCACCTGGTTTTTTTGTGTTTATTACACTTCTACACTTATAGTTCACTACTATTTGTCACTCGCACGATAACCCCCGTTATTTCGAGTAAGTTTTCGGTGTTTGTTGACAAACTTTGCACTTACACTCCTACTCAAACCAGCTGATCGTATTTAATGTGTTTAAATTTAGAGTTCATTATCACTAGGTCGTTTTCCACACTTATTTCAATTATTTTCCTGCCATTTGGGTTTATTGTCTTTTCTCCTTCTCGTCCTAAATGTCTTGCTATTCCTTTATTTTCTTTCCCTACTCTTCCATTTAGGTCCCCCATTAATAATATTTCATTGTCTGTATCATCTAATTGCTTCTGCAGTTCTTCGAAAAACTCTTCTTTTATCTCTTTGCTTTCATTATCGTTAGGTCCGTAGGTGACCAGTACTGTATAGTGTTCTCCTGTGTTTCCTAGTTCTATATCCGCTGTAAGTATACTTTCATTGATTTGTTTGTGTTTAGTCACTCTTGCCCTAATTTCTTTTGACATTATTAACCCTACTCCTACTGCCGGTCTTTGCGTTGGTTCTACGCCCGACCAAAGTGCCCAATACTCTTGTGTCATCTGTTGCATACTTTTACCTTTCTTTTTTGTTTCTGTGATTCCAATGATATCAAGTTTTGCTCTCTTTATTTCTTCAATCAGTTCTTGTTCTTTTCCTGTAATCCCTCTTACATTTATAACGTAATTATTTATATTAGGCGAGATGTAAATTTTAATAAAATAGTAAATCGGCTTATTGCAATCTCCGGTCACACAAAATGCAAATTCAATTTTATAAATCAGTCAAAATGGAGCTAAATAAAAGATTAACTGATGGTGAAACTAATCTTCGTATTAAATATGTAAATGGAACACCTAAGATAGTAAATTCGGAAAACTAAAATTGCCCAACAATAATCCAGTTTCTTATTTATCTTTATATTATCAAAATACACGGGGACTAAATTCTAAATGTCATTTGTTCTATGTAAACTGCTGTTCATTCTCTGCGGACATAATTTTATTGTCTGAAACGTGGCTTAATGTATCTGTCAATAATGCTGAATTATTTACATCTACTTATAATATCATTCGTTGTGATAGAGATTTTTCTCTCGTTGATCGTCGAAGTGGTGGTGGAATTCTCATAGCTCTGGCTGAGCATATTCAGTTTAATATCCTTGATACGTCTCACTTAAAAGCCCTTACACCACTAATTGACATTGCTATATGTAAATGTTTTGTAGGTAGTTGTAATTTTATTCTTTGTCTTATCTATATCCCGCCTGATATAACTGCTACTATTCTTGAAACCTTTACAGATGCTCTAGAAGTTTTCCTGATTACTGAAAACGTTATATTAGTAGGTGACTTCAATGTACCGAATCTTGACAATCCATCAGTCAATTGTAATAAATCTACTATCATTCGCAACTTTTGTAATACTTTAGACCTCAAACAATGGAATAATATTTTAAACTCAAAAGGTAATAAACTAGATCTCATTCTCTCTAATTTGCCAGGTGATATTGATATTAATAGATCTAATGCTCCAATAGTTCCTGAAGATGTTTATCATCCTGCACTAACATTAAACTTACCTATCTTGTCATCTGTCAAACCAGCGAAATTTCCATCTGCAAACAATGTTCGCTACAATTTTAGGAGAGCCAATTTTTACGAGCTCTATGATAATATATGTTCCGTAGATTGGTCAGTATTAAATCAGTATGTAAATGTTAATGACGCTCTTGTAGTGTTTTATAACATGCTTAATTCTACGCTAGATATTTCAGTACCGAAATTTAAATATTGTGATAATAAATATCCGCCGTGGTTCACAACGGAAATAAAATACAATATAAGAACTAAAGAATATTATAGGAGGAAATGGATAAAATATAAGAAGCAATACCATCTTAATCAATTTCAAAGACTACGCCATTTAATTAAGCTTCAAATTCAAGAAGCTTATAATTCTTATCAACGTACTGCAGAAGCCAATATTAAATCTAACCCAGCTGATCTCTGGAAATATGTTCACCTAAAGCAAGGTACTACGCGTATTCCAGGTAAACTACGTGATGAGATGAACGAATTTGATTCTCCTGAAAAAATCGTTGATGCATTCGCCATGTATTTTTACAGTTTTTTTTCAACCAATTCTGCACAAGTCTCTCCCAATAATATTAGCTTGTATCCTTCTTTTAACATTGACAGAATTAGTGAAGATGAACTTATTACACTTATGGCATCATTTTCTAATAAATTCACTGCTGGTGATGACCAAATACCAAGCTTTCTGGTCAAAGATATAAGGTTTATTCTGGCTAGACCCCTCTCAATTATTATTAATTTAGCAATCCAAACCTGTACTTATCCTACACTTTGGAAAAGGACGAAAATCATACCTGTTTTCAAAAAAGGTGACAAATTTATTATTAAAAATTACCGCCCCATATCGCTACTAAGTAATTTTGGGAAGCTTCTGGAAATGATAATTTACAAATCCATATTTAGTAATACGAGATCTCTAATTTCTCCAATCCAACATGGCTTCATGAAAGGGCGATCGACTACAACAAATCTTGCTTCCTTTTCACAGTATGTGTCCGAAGTCATAGATGCTCGTGGTCAGGTGGATGTTATTTATACAGATTTTTCCCATGCTTTTGATTCCATAGATCATTGGCTCTTGCTGGATAAAGTTAGTGCCTTTGGTGTTTCTCCATCTCTTTTGAAAATCTTAGGTTCGTACCTTGATGGTCGTGTGTGTTATGTTTATTATAATGGCTTTACGTCCTCGGAATTTTTGGCAACGTCAGGTGTCCCGCAAGGATCAAATCTAGGCCCTCTTCTATTTTTATTGTTCATCAATGATCTTCTTGAATCATTCACCTGTCCTTCACTAGCATATGCTGACGATATTAAGTTGTACTCTAAAATATCCACTGTCCAAGACGCTCAACTTCTTCAGTTCAATATTGATATCTTAGCACTATGGTGCGATACTAATAAGCTTTTCCTAAATGTTGACAAATGTTGTTCTGTGTCATACACACGCCGGATCAATCGGTCTGATAATATATATACAATTTCAGGAACTTTACTCGAGCGCAAGTCCACCTTCAAGGATTTGGGAGTTACATTTAGTTCTAATTTCACTTTTTCAGAGCATATAAAAAGTGTATGTATCTCTGCTAGTAAAACATTAGGGTTTATAATGCGTATATCAAAAATGTTCACCGATCCTTTTGTTTTAAAATCATTATATTTCGCATATATCGTCAGCAAACTTGAATATGCCATTTTAGTTTGGTATCCTTATTACACCTGTCATAATATTGCTCTAGATAGAATTCAACGCAGATTCTTGAAATTTCTATCCTATAAGCAGGATGGAATCTATCCGGTCAGAGGTGTTGACCAGGATTCTCTGATTCAACGTCATAAAATAACACCACTATCTACAAGAAGAGCTATTATTTGTGCTAAATTTTTATGGATGCTGTTGCATAATAAAATTGATAACTCTTTCTTATTATCACGTGTGCC
Organism: Ophonus ardosiacus; assembly: GCA_943142095.1. NCBI lineage: Eukaryota > Metazoa > Arthropoda > Insecta > Coleoptera > Carabidae > Ophonus > Ophonus ardosiacus. The sequence goes on from OW964823.1 coordinate 40,927,249, forward strand.
TATTCATGTTCCTAGGTTAGAATCCAGGTATTCCCGGACTTTCCACTTACCATCAGCGCGCACTGATGTATTGTCGCGGTCGCCGATCCACATCATGTGTAACATTGCGGAGACCAAGTATGAGGATATATTCATGTAATGTTGCTTGATTATTCATTTTATTTGTCTGTGAACTTCTACACAGTTTATATATATATTTTCTTTCTTGTTTTGCTTTGTACCCCATATTTAGATTTACTTATTATTATTATTTGTTTGTATGTTATATTAAATCTATTTATATATTATATGTTAGCCCTGTAACTGGATTCTGTTGGGCAATAAAGATTATTATTATTATTATTATTATTATTATTATTATTATTATTATTAATAGTGAACTTTAAATGATCTTACTTCGATAATACAGAAAACTACGTAAGATAGTTGAATACAATTCGACATAGCCACTAACTCGGGGAGACTTGCTCTGAGACCAGGGGGGGTCGATTCTAAACGGTCGAACCTAGAATTCGAATAAGCAAATCTACTAGGCGCCACTGTATTTGTATGCCGAACCGTAAAGGAAAATATAGCACGCTATTAGGCTTGGGAGATTTTTCAATAAAAAGTTTACACTCAACTGAGTAAGATAAAATGAATTTAATGAATAAACCAGTGAAAAGATTTGATAACAAATAAATAAATTCAGTTTCGCAACCCGAAATATACCACAAATACTGTATTATATTCAAATAAAGGCGAGCGATTATCAGTGCACTGTTAATGACTCCGAAAACTAAGTAAAGTTCGTAAATAAATTTACTATTTAAACGGATTGAGCCACTGTCACAATGTACCGATATAATAATACATGAATCGTTTATAGTTTGTAAATTAATAACGTATACTGTATAATTCGTTGAAATATACACAATAATGTCACTTAAATAATGTAATTGTTTAACTATGTACTCAGTAAGTGAACGACGACAACCGATAGACATTAACACACAATTAGACAGACCGACAACTGAATAGCGAATTGGATGATCAAAAATACTATATATATACAAAAATCGGATAATCCTGACGTAATGGCGGGCGTAGAATACAAAATGGAAACTCCTCACCAGATTCCAATGGCCGATGATGACGTACGAAGTGACGTAAGCGATGATGACTGCTAAATGACGTCACGGAGTGGAAGTGCTCGATTTCCGCCAAATATTCGCTCCAAAAGTTCTCCAACGGATATTAAGACGTTCAGGACTCCAATTAAACTCCAATTTATACTATACAGGCAAGATATAGTGCAATGAATGGATATATGCACACCACGTGCATTTACGAGCGTGTATAAAATTGCTCAGATTTCAGCAATTTTGCCTGAACCAAAGAGGCTAAAAAAATACAAATAGACACTAAAGAATATGTTTATACAACATGAAATAAATGAACTGTATGTCTACTTACGAAGAATGTGTCTTCCCATGTGATAATGCACCAATCCGGATAAACCGAGGAAAGATTTCGCCAACAATGAAACTTTCTATGTGCCAGCGACCAGAAATATTCCGCAAATATGCGAATTCTCCCAATTCGAAGCCAAAAAATATACCAACTCGTGGGTGAAGATTTACTTCTAGCCGCGAGATCACAAAACAAAACTCACTTTGCAAGTTCTGACAAACGAATCCGATTTTTACAATTGTGCAAATAAAACCTCATTTGCCCCGATAAACAAAAGATGTCTCCACGATACCATAAAATGAAAGTGAAGAATAACAAAATGAAATATACATAAAAACATTGCTAAATACTAACAAAATATGAAATAACAAAGTAGGATGTAACACATTCCAGGCTCCCCATGTTAGTTGCTGTAGTTGATTTTCATCCTTTTTCCTTCCTATTTTATTGTTGTCTTTATACCTTTTTCCGTTATCCTTTATCATTGCCGTGTTCGTCTTTTGAAGGTCTGTTTTCTTGCCTTTTATTAGTTTTTCGGGTTTTGGTCCTTTTCGACGACTCCCTTTTCATTTTCGTCCCATGCATAATCTATTCCATTTATCGATATTTTCTTGTATCCTATTTTTATCGTTTTTTCATTTCCTCTTTGATTTCTAGCTATCTTACGTAGTTCTGCCTGTATTCTTCTTTCGTCTAGCGTGAGATCATTTTCGAGAAATATTTTTATCCCTTTCAGTGCGCTTTTATTTTTCATAATATGTTGCTTCGCTTCCCACCACTTTATTTCCACTTTTAATATTTTTTTTCCTTTGTCTCTGCTGATATCTGTAGCTTTTTGTTGCTTGATGTCAAGCTGTAGCTTTTCTCGTAGTCTTTCTTCTAGTGGTTTTTCATCTCATATATTTTGTATTATTATATTGTTTTTCCTGTTGGTTTTATCTTGTTGCTCAGCCCGATGTTCTAATTTTTCAATTCGTTCTAACAGTTCCTTCTTCTCTTTTCCCCATTCTTCTTGTTTCTTTTTCAATTCTATCTTTATCTGTAGGATTTCTTCATTAGTTTTTTTTCACCTCTTTTAAAATATCTTTCATCATATCCCGCAATTCTTTTTGATCTTCCATTTCTATTTCTTCTACTCCTACTTCTTCTTTGTCTTCGTATTCTTGTATCATTGATTTATTATAAATCCTTTCTGTTTGCTCAGGTCTCCTTATAACTTTTTTTGCTTTTCTTGAATGCGTTTTTGTCATCTTCGAAACTACTGTCCGATTTTCTTTCTCTTCTTTTGTTTAAACTCATCTGTTTGTTGTTATATTATATATACTCCGAAATGATTGAGAAATCAAAATTTATTCTGAATACCTTTCTGTGCTCCGCACACTACGTTGAAACTTGTACTGTGCGTGCCGCCCCGCGCTGCTTCTGCTCACTACTCTGCAGCACTGTATTCTTTTTGATTTTGCACTAAATTAACACACCACTGAAATATATACTAACTGGAACTCGCATACTCTACCTATCAGCGTACGCTGAACTAAAGCCTCATTGAACAATAATGGCTGTTCGTGCCGAACCGAACCTTCATATTATGCTTCATTTATTTAAACATGCGCCACACGAAATAATTTTCGTCTACTCACGAACTGTCTCGAACCTAGCCGAATAACTCGTATCATAGCTAATCGCTTTGTTTTCATATTATGCTTCATTTATTTAAACATGCGCCACACGAAATAATATTCGTCTACTCACGAACTGTCTCGATGTTTGCCGACTACTCCAGCAACAGACTTTCAATATGCTTCACAGTCACGGTTCGTATGCGCATTCCAGTTAGTATATATTTCAGTGTAACACACTCTCACTATGATTTTTATATCACTGTTTAGCAAATCAGATTCTTTACAGTGTTCACTTTATGTCCGTATAAACCACTACGTGTCAAAGACCGTAAATGATTAAATTAGTCGCCGTTTGTGATATACGTCTATACTCTACACGTGTCCGCACTCAAGATATACAAAAAATAAATAAACTATTAAAATTGTTTTAAGTATTATGCATGTACCTACATAAAATAATCAAATTAATCCTACAGTAGTCGCGTGAATATTTATAAAACTTGCAGAATAGGATAATATTTATATGCCCTTCAAATAAAATTTTAATAGATTTTTTCTAGTTTATAGTAGGTACAGAAAATATGAATTAAATAAAGTCTCAGTAAAATTAAAGTTAAGTTTTATCAATCAAAAAAAGTTAATTAAAATATTGAAAAATTACTTATACAGGCTGGTTGATTTTTCATTGTCCAGCTTATATCTTCTGAAATAGTAAAGATACAAGAAAAAGTTATATAGAAAAGTTATTTGATACAACCTTGTCTATAATTTAGCATAAACAATTTGTTTCCAAGACCCACCAATTTTCCAGAAAAATATTTAACTTTTATTTTTTAAATGGAACACCCTGTATATTTTGACGGAATAAAATTCTAAATAAATTTCTCTTTACAATGATGTCTAACAAGTAAGGGTTTACCTTTAAATTATGTCTAATAAAGCAAATAGAAATACGACAAAAGTAGGCTGTGATATTCTATTGTTTATACCAGTAACATATGTCACAGATTGCTACTTGATATTTAAATAAAATTATTAATAATTTTGTAAATCATCAATGCTAGTAATTCTATTACTTGCTTTATTAGACATAATTTTATTCAAAGGAAAACCCCTACGTAGCCAATGTTCATGTGTGACAGAAGTTACAGGTATAAACAATAGAATATCATAGCCTACTTTTATCATATTTCTATTTGCTTTATAGGACATAATTTAAAGGTAAATCCTTACTTGTTACACATCATTGTAAAGAGAAATTTATTAAGAATCTTATTCTGTCAAAATATACAGGGTATTCCATTTAAAAAATTAAAGTTAAACATTTTTCCAAAAAATTGGTAGGCCTTGGAAAAAAAATTATTTATGCTAAATTATAGATCAAGTTGTATTAAACAACTTTTGTATTTAACTTTTTTTTGTATCTTTAATATTTCAGAAGAGATAAGCTGGACAATGAAAAATCAACCAGCCTGTATATTGTCCTATCGGGCGATCGGGCAAATCCCAAAGGGCCGGTTGGTAGTCATAAGATATATATTTTTATAATTTAAAAATATAAATATTGAGGAATTATTACTAATATTTGGAAAACTTATCGTTATTTTTTAGTGGAACTTCGATAACTCGAAATTGAATGTGCCACAAAAAAGTTCGCGTTATCAAAACTTCGAGTAATTAAATTTAATACTCCAATATAATAAATAAGAAAGATACATAGTATATGAGTAGGTATATGCACTTACATATGTAGGGGGTATTTTATAAAATGGATATCTGTTGGAATAAAAAAATTTTTCTTCTTGCACATATAAATTTTTCGTCCAGTATCAAAACACAATTTAAACTAAATAAAGAACTAGGAAAATATTCGACTTAACGAAGTTCGTTTTCTGATGGATTCCAGTTTTCGGTTTGTTACCAAGAATTTCGAGTAATTTTAAGGTCGAGTTATCAAATAAAAATTATTTGTATTTTTTACCCCAGGTGATATTGCCAATGCATTTCGTTCTAAATATTAAATATTAGGGTTTTTTACGTTAGTATCATCAGGAAATTTGAATTTCAAAGCCAATTAAGACATCCTATTGGTCTATATGCTTCTGGACAATTTTGGAATAGGTACATTATATACATTTACTTATACCGGATGGAGATATAAAAAATATGTACATATAAGAATAATCGCCCGGGCCGATTTATTTCTCCAATCCGCCCCTGTTTCAGGATCACTATAAAAATGATATCAAGAAATACTACATGGCGCAGCTGGTAATACATATGTGTATGGAAATTTTAAAAAATTAATAATCCTGTGTGGATGATCTTTGATAAATAAAATTAGTGATTAAAACGTGTAGAAAAAAATGGATACCACATTCATCAAACCACCTACTGAACTCGTTATCTGGATACGTAAGTGAAAATTGGCGTCGATTTAAACAAAAATTTTCAATATTTATGATAGCAACCGGATTTAATACTAAACCAGATGAAACAAAAGTCGCGATGATCAGGGCCGGCTCGTGGTATTTTAGCACCCCTGTGCAAAATTTTATTATGCACCCCCCCACCCCTCTTTAACAACCCAAAAAATTAAATTGTTTGAAACGTTTATACGTATACACACAAATAAAAAAAAGTTAATTGTTTAATACAACCTGATCTATAATTTAGCACAAACATTTTTTTCCAAGGCCTACCATTTGTTTGGAAAAATATTTAACTTTAATTTTTTAAATGGAACATCCTGTATATTTTGACAGAATAAGATTCTTAATAAATAAGTAACAAGTAAGGATTTTCCTATAAAGCAAATAGACATATGATAAAAGTAGGCTATGATATTCTATTGTTTATACCTGTAACTTGTGTCACAAATGAACATTGGCTACGTAGGGGTTTTCCTTTGAATAAAATTATGTCTAATAAAGCAAGTAATAGAATGAGGTCATGCACGACTTTTTTTTATAATTTTAATCGATAAAGTAATGAAAAATAATAGACCCGTATTTTTTATTTTTCCTCAAATCGATCTTTAATCATGAAAAAATTGTAATTGAAAATGGCATTGTTTAAAATGCGGCTGAAGACCCCCGCTTCGTCCCTTGTCAAATGACGTCACAGAGTGAGAAGCACGACCATTTTGATTTTCACATTGTCTTAAACGTCAAAGTGACATTTAAAGATAACCTAAAATTTATGAAAGTAAACATGTCGATGGAACGTTGTTTCGTGCCAAAATTGAAAGAAACATCTGATGTAACGTAGATAATTTCACGCCAAATGAAAATTATATTTATAAAAATAAATAGAACGATATTATATTAATATAATATAGCATATTTAGATATGTAATCCTCAATTTATAGTTTATATATATTTTTCTTTTAGAAATGATGTGTCCATATAAAATGTTTGTTTGAAATGAGTCTGAACTTCGTTCGTAACGTTGTGACGACAAAACATGGCTGGTTTTTGCAACTTTTTAAAAATACCATACTTTAAAACGATTTTATACAACAAAAAATATAAATAAAAAATAATTTAATCATATTGATCGATGAATTAGACTATCCTTTTTCGATTTAAACAGAAAAAAGGTACAATTTTTTTTTTTGCATGACCTCATTACTAGCATTGATGATTTACAAAATTATTAATACTTTTATTTAAAAATCAAGTAGCAAAATTTAATACAACATAATATTATTATAAATTTTGATACAGGATAGCAGCCCGACGTTTATTATTATTTGATCTGTGGAAACAGCAAAGCATATCAACTTTTTCGCTATTACTATAACCGACATTCATTTCTCTTAGTTAAATAAGAATCTTATCACCTTTCTTACTATTATAATCAGTATTATTAAATCTGTGACAGATGTTACTGGTATAAACAATAGAATAGCACAGCCTACTTTTATCGTATTTCTATTTGCTTTATTAGACATAATTTAAAGGTAAACGTTATACATCGTAAAGAGAAATTTATTTAGAATTTTATTCCGTAAAAATATACAGGGTATTCCATTTAAAAAATCAAAGTTAAATATTTTTCTGGAAAATTGGTACGCCTTGGAAAAAAATTGTTTATGCTAAATTATAGACCAGGTTATACAACAAATAACTTTTCTATTTAACTTTTTCTTATATCTTTAATATTTCAGAAGCTATAAGCTGGACAATGCAAAATCAACCATCCTTTATATTATGGCAAAAATAAATCATTCTATAACATAAAAAAAAAATTAAAAAAAGAAATATCAGTTTGGTTAGGATACGACAGGTTACGACGCATCTTGAATTAACTCTCTTTTCCTGACCGGCCGCTAGCGCCTGCGTTCTGTAATGCGTATTACAAATTTAAGCGCGAAATACACGAAATAACAAAAATTTTTATGTTAGAAAATTCATTTTATTTTTATTTTATACTAAAATTGGTAAAATCAGCTCTAAAAATATAAAACTGAGTTAGGATAGCACTATAATAGAGTTTTGCTTGCACCCCCTTCGGCCTTGCACCCCCGTGCTATGCACGTGTTGCACAGTCGCACGAGCCGGCCCTGGCGATGATGCTCAATGTAATAGGTGAGGAAGCAGTTGAGGTGTTTAACACATTTAATCTTAATGAGACAGATAAAAAAAAAACTATGCACTAGTTCAAAAACAAATTTTGATCATTTTTACACTGAAATCAAAAAGTTGGTTAAATCGTGTGAATTCGGAACACAAGAAGATTCATTGTTACGCGATCGTATAGTATTAGGCATTCGCGATCCAATTTACAAGAAAAATTATTGAGAATTAAAAATTTGACACTCAATAAATCGGTTGAATATTGCAAAGCAGCGGAAATAATGAAAACACAAACTAAAGAACTACAAGATAAAGTTACGGTTGATAAGATTAAAATAAAAAGTGAAGTGAAACCCTATAAAAAAAGTGATAGTGAGTCAAAAAAAATATAGAAAGATAAAATATCGGTGTAAAAAGTGTCTGCAGAAACATGAACCAGCAAGCTGTCCAGCGTACGGGAAGAATTGCTACAAATGCAAGAAACCAAACCATTTTGCAGTGGCGTGCAAATTCAGGGAGGTGAGAGCAGTACGGGACCAAGGCCAACACGACAACGATGAATATACCGAGATCAGCGAAGAAGAAGAATTTGCCATTGATGTGATAGAAGTTAAAGAAGAGGAGCCTATAATAAAGGAAGTAGAAACAATAAATTATTGGACACAAAATATTTTAATTGAAAATAAAGTAGTTGAATTTAAAATAGATACTGGTGCAGAAGTAAATATAATTTCAAAAAACTTATTAAAAAGTTTAAATTGTAATAAAATTTTAGAGAAAACTAAAGTCATTTTAGAAGCATATGGAGGCTTTAAATTAAAACCGTGTGGGGTTATTAAATTAGAATGTAAAGTAAAAAATTGTAAGAGTATTGAATATTTTATTGTTGTTGACAATAATGCCAAGCCATTATTAGGATTAAATACTTCCACAAAGTTAAATTTAATTAAAAGAGTAGAAACAATTGATGTACAAAAACAGAAAACTAAGTTTCTAAATTTAAATAAAGATTTATTTGAAGGTTTAGGTAAACTGAAAGACAAATGTAGCATAAAACTTGTGAATCATTATAGTCCAGTTATAAGACCTCCTAGGAGAGTGCCTCTAGCCCTTAGAGAGAGATTAAAATGTAAACTAAATGAATTAGAATCTAGGAAAATTATTAGTAAAGTTGATTATCCTGTTGAATGGGTTAATAACTTAGTAATTATTGAGAAAACAGATAAATCATTGAGGCTTTGTTTAGATCCACAAGACTTAAATAAATGTATCAAAAAAGAACTTGTACTAATACCCACTTTAGATGATATCATGTCACAACTAAATGATAAACAATTTTATTCTGTATTACATTTAAAAGATGGCTTTTGGCACATAGAATTAGATGAAAAATCTAGTAATTTATGTACTTTTAGCAGTCCTTTTGGTTGTTACAAATTTAACAGACTTCCTTTTGAGTTATCCATGGCTCCAGAGTATTTTCAAAAAATTAATACAAAAAATTTTGGTGATATAAAAGGTGTTTTAATCTATTTTGATGATATACTTATTGCAGGAAAGGATAAAAAAGAACATGATGAAATTCTTTCAAAAGTAGTGGAGAGAGCTAGAAAATTAAATATTAAATTTAACAAAAATAAATTGCAGTATTGTGTTCAAGAAGTAAAATATTTAGGCCATATATTCACTCCTCAAGGGATGAAACCAGATAATGAGAGAGTTAAGGCTATCTTAGACATGGAAAACCCAAATAGTAAAAAGGAATTACAGAGAATTTTGGGAATGATTAATTATTTACGCCTATATTTACCAAAACTCTCTGAAATCACTACAAGTTTAAGACTTTTATTAAAAAATAATATTAGTTTTACATGGTTGCCTCAACACACAGAGGTTTTAAATAAAATTAAACAAACAATTATAAATGCGCCTGTTTTAGGTACTTTTGATCCCCGAAAGGAAATAACAATTCAAACGGATGCCTCACAACATGGATTAGGATGCTGTCTGATGCAGGAGGGGAAACCAATTTATTATGCGTCTCGAAGAACAGAAACTGAACAAAATTATGCTATGATAGAAAAAGAGCTGCTAGGTATTGTATTCGCAACAAGTAAGTTTCATAATTTTATTTATGGTCGTAATGTAACAGTTATAACTGATCATAAACCATTGCTTGGAATTATGCGTAAAAAAAAGTCAATGATATTGCTTCAAGTAGATTGCAAAGAATGAAAATTAAATTATTTAAATATTCATTAAATGTAAATTATAAACCGGGAAAATATTTGTATTTGGCTGATACATTATGTAGAGCTTATTTGAAAAATGAAAATACTAAAGAAAGTAAATGGATCACAGATATAGTACATTCAGTAAGTACAAATTTAAATATTTCAAGTGCTAAAAAACAACAATTTGTTGAAGCCACTGCATCTGACCCCATCCTCATCCAAGTTAGTAATTATTGTAAAATAGGCTGGCCCAAAAATGTCAAATTGTTAAATAATGATTTAAAATGTTTTCATAAGCATAAAAATGAATTAATTGTAGAAGATGGTCTAGTCTTTCTAAATTTTAAAGTTGTAGTTCCGAGTGCACTACGAAACTATATACTAAAATTGTTGCATGAATCACATTTAGGTATAGAAAAAACTAAGGCTAGAGCCAGACAATTAGTTTACTGGCCTAGAATCAATTTTGATATTGAAAATTTAATTAAAAAATGTAAAATATGTGAGCATTATAGGTCCTCCAATACTAAAGAACCTATGATACCACACAAAATAACTGATTTACCATTTAATAAATTAGCAGCTGATATATGTGAGTTTAAAGGACTGAGTTACTTAATTATTCAAGATTATTTAACTAAATGGTTAGAAATAATTCCACTAAAAAGTAAAACATCACATGAAATAATTAATAAATTAAAACAAATTTTTTCAACTCATGGTATTCCAGAACAAATAGTAGCTGACAATATGCCATTTAATTCTTATGAATGTAACCTGTTTGCCAAAGCATGGAATTGTGAATTTATTACTAGTTCCCCAAGATATCCTCAGTCCAATGGACAAGCAGAACGAGCAGTCCAAATTGCTAAAAATATTCTTAAGAAATGTGATAGAGAAAACAAAGACATATTATGCATTATTAGAATATAGAAATACTCCAATAACTGGACTAAACGTATCTCCCTCTCAATTACTAATGTCACGGAGAGCCAAAACTAAAATGCCAATAACTTTAAAATTATTAAAACCAGAAATTGTCACAAATGTCAAAGAACTAGTTGAACAATGTCAAAATAGAAATAAAATTTATTATGACTTACATGTTAAAGAAAGAGATACGTTTAAACCAGAAGAAAATGTTGTAATACAAAAAAATAAAGTATGGGAACCTGCAAAAATTGTAAATCAGTATAATACACCAAGATCATATATAGTTCAAGACAATAAAGGAAAAATATTGAGACGTAACACAATTCACTTAAGAAAATCGATGAATGATTATGTTAAAGATTCCACATTTGAGCCACAAGATGAACAAATAAATAATTTTGCACAAGATAAACTTATAAATAATTATGCAGATTCTCAAACTTTGAACAGTAGTACAAGTAATGATGTTCAATTTAATGATAAGTTTTACACTACACGTAGTGGTCGAATTGTTAACCCACCACAAAGATTTAATAGTAGTTAAAGTATTCATTTGTATATTATATTTAAAAAGGGAGATGTAACATATAGTGACATCTATGTTTTTAAAGTTGTAGTTGTGGGATTTGTATAAAACATAGATGACAAGAAATAATAGGAACAGACAGACAGATATAGCAGTATACAAGTGTGTCAATAAAAGCTTAAAAGTGAAAGTGTATTTTTATTTCATATTTCAGGATCACTATAAAAATGATATCAAGAAATACTACAGAAATAATAAAATAATATTATTAGAAATAAAAATTGTGTTATAATATACCTTTTGAAACAAAACAGGAAAGTCTCAGTTGATACAAACGGCGTGCCAGTAGTCACGCCGGTGTGTCAGACCGGAATGAACTATATGCAACATAAATAAACGAAAACTAGCACTGCAAAGGCGGATATAATAGTTACGAAGGCACTAAGAAAAGTAGATTACTTAAGGCGTTGGTATTTAAATTATTCAAAATAATATTCGTGCCCGGTCTCACAGACCGTGCGCGACTACTGTAGGGTTAACTATTAATATTAATGTTCTTTATTATATTAGACACGAAAACAAAATTATATGAGACGCATTAATATTTACTGTTGTTTTCATTTTGAAACAGGACCTGGTATTTTCTTGTGCGTTCTGGGATATTTTCCTGAACCCAGGCACGCAGCCACGAGACCCGATCTATCTTGTTCTTTTTCGTAATTCATGTTTTATATTACAGAAAAACATAAACATTTATGTATAACTTACCGGATTAATAAAACAATCATATAATTTAGATTAGAAAATTAATTGTAACGTAAATGGCAGTGCTACAATTATTATAAAAGAGTAACCATCAGCTACTTGTACATAAACTATGCTACAAGCAAAGTTAGGAAGGTATAGAAACAAACTCGACCACTGCAATGCTATAAGTAAAATTCATAAAAATCATAGTAAACACATAACTAAATATAATATTGTTCATATACAAGAGACTGAACAAAAAATGACTTTATTTTTAATTTTATATGCAATTAAGTCACTGCACTATATTTTATAACCAGAGTATGGTTATAATGATGGGAGAGTTAATATAATTAACGAAGAGTTAACAGTCTATTTAATAGAAATAAATTGTGATAAGATCATGTCAGCCATCGGGATTCGAACCCAAGACCTTCACTTTGCCGGAGTGACGCTCTTACCAACTAAGAACTAAGCTATTGGCTGCTCTATCACGATGGCTGAAATGATCTTCCATTTGGCGTAGTGCAATAATTTTTCTTAATATTTTTGAAGAGAAGGTAAAAACTTGCTATCCAATTTTTTCTCTTGACAAAATTTTTATTAATTAGGCAAAAAAAATAATGAAATTTGATTATTTGGATTACCGCCATGTATGACGTATAATTACGCCGCACCAATGAATGGCCGTAAAGACACAGCGTGGTACCGCCCCATAGGAACGGCATTTTGGTACGGGTAATGTAGATCTCCTGTTTGACGTTTTAACAATAGTTTGGAGGTTAGTATTTTAGTTTTCCTTTTCGGTATCGATATTTTAAATTACATGTAACTATCTATGTGTTCATTTGTAAAGTAATTAATGTATTTGGGAGACCAGAGACAGAGAGATAAAAATGAACTAATGTCAAATTCAAATTAAAACTTTCTCGAACGCCATGCCATCTATAGATTACATTCTTAAAATGGTTCCCTTCTCCAGTTCAATGTAATGACGTCACAGAAAATTTCCATTCTTAATTTACTAAAAAAACAAATAATTTTTTTAAAATAAAATTTATATTTTTATATATGTTTTCAACATAACATTACGTACCTACATAGTGATAGAAATCGGATTTTCAGTACCACGCAAGTAGCCCATTGCATCTCTCATTTGAGGATACTATTTCTATTCGTCACGTTACCCGATGAGGGGTTGGAATTACCACTATGTTTAAATATATGTGAATATACTGTTGACCCTATCGGACCAGTTTTTATAATTAATGAAAAGTTAACAGTCTATATATAAGAAATATTGTAATTGTCAAGGCGAATGCTGAAGCCAGTAAAACCTCTAAGGTCAACAAAGGCTTAAGTAGCTACTACTGATAACAAATTGTTAAATGTAACTTCCGAGTTTATGTTTATAAAAAGATATTTGATTTCTTTTTTATCTCAAAATATATTCTTCTCGCCTAATATTGTTTACTTCCACAGCTTTAATAAATGTAAATATCTATATTTCATTATATGAATTGTATTCACTTTTATTGCCCTTATGCGAAATCAATGTTGTTAAAATTTGCCTTGTATTTGCATATTTAATAAATTTACTTTAGAATTTACCTGGTCCGTTCTAAATATGATAACGTACTCGTATATGCCATTTTATATTTGAAGTATGCATTAGGTCAAAGTAAATATTATTTAACCGATAGAGCGTCACTAATTTTCAAATCCATCACATACAGTAAACTCCATAGACAGATAAACATGTTTATAAATAACAAAGTCGTTTGTGGTTTTTCTTGTGAAAATGATAGATGATCCTGCCGGAAGCGTTTTCCAGTTGACCAATAACGTAAATCCCGCGGTTCGAGTATATATCCTGAAGCTGGCACCCTTCTCTATCGAATCCAGGAATAAAATATATGACACCTCTGTGTGCCATTTCAATGAAATGAAAATTTTATTAACTAGTTCAGAGACGTACTAAAAAGTTTTTATTACAACACGTATTTGGGTCGAATTGGTTTTGTCGTCGTTCCCTCAGCGACTGAGATCTCCGGCCTATAGCAAGTCAACGCCAGATCGGCGAAGTTACAAGATTTCATCATGACTATTAAATTTAATTTCTTAATGGAATTACTGTGGTTTATTACTGCCTTTCTATCAAATATTTAGTATTAATAAATAAAATTGCATCACATGTTGAAGTAATAAATTCAAGTTCAAAAGACATATGGGCCAGTTTAATTTTTCAAAGTTATTTAAAACAACAAAAGTTTTACAAAACTTGCCGTTGCGGTTTACTCTCCACAATAGCTTTGACATTCTATGAAATAGTGCCTTTTGTCGTACGAATAAATCGTCATTTTCTTAAATGTGCATTAAGCAAATTGGCACAACTTTCCACTAAAACAAGATTTACAATAAAGCAACAAAGAAGCAACCCTAAGAAGCAAGACAACTCGCAACACAAGCAAAAGTAATGCATAAAAATAGTTTTATTTTTAAAAAAAGGAAACGCAATTGATTTTAGCCAATTACAGATTATTTCATTTACGTATTAACTGCCAGTTGTCAGTTGTCATAAACTGAAGTACTTGTTACTATTGAATTTTATAATTTTATTTTTACTTTGACGGTTTTCGTAATTGTTATTTGTTTCATATATTTTTAAAAATCGTCAAAAAGAATAACTCTAATAATCAAAAAAAAAACGACGGTTACGTTGGAATTACCAAGATTAAGAAAATCAGATAGGCTTTGAAAAACAAAACTTACACATTGCATTATCATCTTAATAGTATATTGTGCAACGAGTTTATAATAATAGCTATTAAAACACGAACATGAAGTATACGATACGAGTCATGGCGAGTATCGTAATTCATGCGAGTGTATTAATAGTCTTTATACATGAGTTGCACACACTATTTTGTCTACAAATTAATTAAAAAAATAAACTATAAACCAATAAATTCATACATATTAGTAACCATTTCTGAATTTGCTAATTTCATTCTCATATTAGGATAATGATAACATATGAGCAACGCGATCCCGTAAATGAGTAGTTTTTGTTATACAAAAAATACTGCTACCTATTTCAAAAGATCTTGCATTGTTTTTCATATCAATTCTTAAACATTACGACTATTGTTCAAAACCAAAAAGTATCATTAAGTGAATATAAAGTATTAAAAAAAAAAATCTAGAACAATGTATTCATTGATTTGAGTTTAAAGTAATTATATAGTTGAAACTGGAGCTGACAAAGCACATTCTAATTGCCTTTGTACTGGGAAGTAAAATAAAACACAACGGTAGTTATGTAAAGAAGTGATTTCGTACAATTGTTCTGTATAAAGGGGAAGGTTTAAATGTATCGGGAACTGTGTCTAAATGTAGAAAGTTTTAAAGTAATTTATTAGGCGTCGCTTGACGGACTTGAATGAGTGTGGTTCGCCGGAACACCGCCCGAAGCGCTACGATATATCTCCCTATCTCAAACTTCATTCCAAGACACAACACTACCCCAGCCCTCACTTAACACTATTGTTCTATTTCTTCTTCGCCGAAAACATGCGTCTGTAAATTACTTAATTCTAAAGTTGATTTAGTTTTCACTTAATGCTGATGTACATTTATACTCTGCTTATCCCAGGTAATGTGTGCATGTAAAATATACGTACTAAACGAATCAGCGCTAAGCGGGGTCAGTTATTATATGGACATAGTATAACTTGTAATTGAATACTTGTTCAATCAGGAGTGCAACGAACATTATAAGAAAATCAATTATGGACATATTTTTTTATTGTGATTATTAATATTGGCAAAAAATTGTTGTTGGTAATAAGGTTTAGTACCTATGTACCAAAAAAATACCAACCGTGAAGCTATAATTTTTTATAACAATAGTAAATACGTATTTGTAATGACAATACACTTTTCAAGTTTGATATTTAAGACTTTTATATTAATGAGAGAGACATATTACATTTTTTCTAAAATTTATAAACTGGAAGTGGTACTTAACTGGAAGCTCTAAATAGATTTTCTTGAAAAATATATTAAAATATGAAAACTTCTCAACTTTGATATTTAAAACTTATATATAATTCGAAACAACATATTAGATTTTGACTATACAGCAGGCGTAACTACGCCCAAGTTTAGATTTTCAAGTACGAAACTAAGTCATGTGAGGTAGGTATCGTTGGATGCTTATTTTAAAAACAGCCTTCCATCTTGATCGGAGCATTCTTGTAGCCGCATTTGATTGTTGACTGCGCTTAACACTTCATTTTCAATCAGTGAGCGACAGATGTCCCGAATCCTGTCCGTCATGCTATCCCTCGCCATAAGCATGTCGAATCATTCGCGGTTTGTAAACCCCATATTATCACGTTCAAAAAGCTACATGCAAGCGTGACAATGATTAAAAAATAGCATATGTCAAATTAAACTAGTGAAAAACAAAAATGAGCTGACTATTAAGGTGCGGAAAGTACTAAGAACATTAAACAATTTTTAATATTTATTTCGTAAATAATACCTAATATAAAAAAATTGATGTAGACAACACAATACCTCCCATTTTTTTTTTTTTTCATTTTTATTAATTTAAATACATTACCACATATTTACTAATCTTGCAAACTATATTAAGTTCCCTTGCATATATTTATTGCTTTACATGATCCATTTAGTTAATGTGTAGTTATAAACTAATATTTGACACTTTGATAAAGCCTGCTTATTCACAGCTGTTTGATTTTTAGTGCTGCAAACATATCAAATTTATATCGGATCATCCTAATATTTATGTATGATGGAAAATATATTATTTTTACTAATCTTAATTTCATTAGGCTCAATACAATAATCACAACGCGGTGTCATTATTAATTTTAATGTAATTGCTTCCTGACAGTGACATTTATTTAAATATGTCAAAATTGTTACTAAAATATTACGTTTTTGTTTGACGCATAGGGAAGATGATGTACAAAAATAAATTATTTTATAATTTAATATTTAAAGTTATTTCAAGTTATTTACAAAATGCTATTACCGTAGAATTGCAGATTGTACCAGTATATACAACTTTTATTACTCATGGAAAATTACTGAAATTCGATATTTTATAGTCAGTGAAGCACTTTTTTTTTAAAAAAACTAACTATAACCTATTAACCTTGTTATTAACCTTACTGAAACTGTCAATGTTACCAACCTTAATATGTAAGGAAATAATTCATTAGTCACGTGATATGTTTTCCGCCAATCAGAATTTCCATAATTACATATGTCTATCACAGCGATGATAAAAAACAAAGAATATCACCTTATTTCTATTCGTTACTAACTACTAAGGCATTTTTATAACATTGACAGTTAATTTTAATAAAAATTCATTATATTCTCTCATTAAATATAAGCTCGTGATATTAAAAAAGATGAAAGGGGTGAAAGGACCAAGCGTTGAATGGTTTATAGGTGAAAACAATTTCTATTGCTTTACATGATCCATTTCGTTAATGTGTAGTTGTAAACTAATATTTAACACTTTGATAAAACTTGCTTATTCACAGTTGTTTGATTTTTAGTGCTACAAACATATCAAATTTATATCAGATCATCCTAATATTTATGTATGATGGAAAATATATAATTTTTACAAACCTTAATTTCATTAGGCTCAATACAATCATCTTAACGCGGTGTCATTATTAATTTTAATGTAATAGCTTCCTGACAGTGACATTTATTTAAATATGTCAAAATTGTTATTAAAATATTATGTTTTTATTTGCCGCATAGGGAAGATGAAGCACAAAAATAAATTATTTTATAATTTAATATTTAAAGTTATTTCAAGTTATTTACAAAATGATATTACCGCAGAATTGAAGATTGTACCATTATATACAATTTTTATTAGTAAAAGTTGCTAAAAAATTATATTCAATGAATTTTTTTACAAGAAAAACTGTTAAAAGATTGTGTAAATGATACTTCCGGTTAACCGATATAAACTAAAAACTAATGAGCACTTCCCACATTAGTATAGAATGGGTACACAAAATTTCAACATTTTTTGATTGATAGTAGGTATTTGAGTAATTGTGACCACACGATCCACACACACACATATATACCTACAGACATCATTGTAAAAATGTAAAAATCGGATTCTGGGGACATCAAAACGTGCTTATTCACTGAACCTGAGTGTAGTTACGCCTACTTCCGGTAAATTCCGAAAATCGAGATTACTGCCATTAAATTCTTCAGATAGGATTGCGTGATATGAAACACCCGGTATATGATAAACTGGAAGTGGTAGGTACTTGTAGGTAGGCTATAAAGATCAGTGGCGGCTCGTGAGGTGCAAAGTAGGTGAAGAGATATTTATGAATTAATGTCGGAGGGAGGGGGTATTATTGGAGGGGGGAGGGGGTTGTAATTATTACGTACGATAAATTTCAAATATATATATTTTAAATCAAAAAATATTTATATACAAAACAAAATTATATTTTTTAAGTCATACTTTATAAATTAGCTCAATACGCCTATCCTTCAAAAAAGTTTTTGCAAATAAAAGCTACCACATTACCAGGAAAATTTATTGTACCAGGCAGATTTAAAATGTAGATTGTGCGTTCTTCCACAGTTTTTAACATTTTTTATTTTATTTAAATTTAATGTTGGGGTTGGTCGACCACTTGCCAATACATTATTATCATCTATTCATCTAGTGAACTGTTTCCAATAAATTACATATAATAACATTATGCAGATTTATTCTGATGATTTAAATATACAATGTGCAATCTGGTAAAGAGTTAAAGTATTAATATTAACAATAAAATATTAAAGTGAATTTATTTTTACTTAAAAATATATTAGTATTACCTTCCAAATAAGTTAAAATTATAATAACTATTCAAATTGTTTTAACAAACAAATTACAATGCATCAATTTCAATGTGGAGACAAGGTGCAGAGTTCGAAATGTGGTATTCACCATTCGCTTGTGTAAGCGGAGGGGGAAGCATCGTTGCTATGGCAACCATTCTATCTAGCCAATAAACGCTAGCTGCGCGCGCAACTGTGAAGAGTTTATTCAAAATTTGAATTACTCTTCATGTAATGCGGGTTGCGGACGATCAGTTTATATAATTTTTAGTAGATAATTTGATTTCTAAATTATATTAATGTTTCTTTCAGGCTTTATAATACAAAATAAAAAAAATAATGTGAAACTAATTTTTTTAAAAATATTTTGTTTTCTGAAATAACAGGTGAAGTTGCTCTTCACCTTCTTCACCCGAATAGCCGCCACTGATAAAGATGGCGAACTGTGAAATCTGTGATGCCAAGTCAGGCTGTATTTTCAACAAATCGAGTGTAAAAGACCAAGATATTATTAAAATAAAGTGTACTGGTCTGTGTGGGGGCAGTTTCCATTTGTACTGTGCAAAAATTGGGAAGCGTGAGTATAACGCCGCTACTTCCTACAAAAATATCGAGTTTGTGTGCGAGTCCTGCGAGTACGTCCTTTACGACTCAAATGGCTGCTTGATATCTGCTGAAGATCTGAAATCGAATGCACCGATATTTGTGAAACTGTTCCCTCAAATTGAGAGATTGACGACGATGGCAACTAATCTGACGCATGAGTTTTTGAATGTGAAATCCGAGCTAAAGTCAGAATTGAAAACTGAAATTAAAAACCAACAGCTAAACATCTCAAACCTGCTGACACCTTCACTTGTCGTGTCAAATCAATCTGATGTGACTCCTAAAGCGTCACCTGCAACTATAATACCGCCTTCTACGAAAAACATTGAGTTACCTGTAATGTCTTTTATCGACATTACCTGCTTCTTAAATGAGCAACAAAACTTAATTGCTCGCAAATCTAAAGATGTCGGTACTATAACTAAATACACTAGTTCTACTCCGGTTGCCGCTTGTACTCAGTCAGATGAAGACAAAGGTATACAAACGACTCCGAAACTGAACTCAAGGACTCCGCCCAAATTCGAGCAGAAAAAGGGAAACAAACCACCTGCAAAGATAAAGCCGAAACCTGTTCCTATCTTGGGATCCAAAAAGTGCACCTCTGAATGTGTAATTAGTGCAGTTCCGCGCAAAATTGCCGTACATGTGTCAAGATTGGCGCTGACTGTGACTTCGAATGATTTAAACTCTTATTTAATAAAAAAATTCCCAAATCATAAATTTATTATTAAACAACTTACTGTTAAATCTGGTGAATATAATTCATTTAAAGTCTCAGTCTCGCCCGATATATTTGACAATCTTTTAAATAGTGAACTTTGGCCGGAGAATGTTTCAGTCAAAAAATTTATAAATTTTCGGAAACGTCCACCAGCACTGTCTGTAAAAACTCAAGTCAAGGAAGATAAATTTGAATTAAGTATACTTCATTACAATATTCGTAGTTTAAATAAGAAAATTCAGCATTTTAATATTTACCTTCAAACAATTGGCTTTCCTGAGATTTTATGTTTAACTGAACATCATTTATCTTCTGAGACTATCGAGCATTGTAAACTTGATAACTATAAATTAGCATCTGTATTTTGTCGTTCATCCTTTGAATGTGGTGGTGTTGCTATTTATATTTTATATTCTATAAATTTTATTTCTTTGACTATTAAAAATACTACATGTTGTGATAAAAAAATTGAATATGCGTGTAACGAAATTTTATTTTCAAATAACAGTAAATGTCTAGTCATAGCTCTTTACAGATCACCTAGTGGAGATCTTAACTTTTTTCATCGTGAATTAAATATTTTACATTTTAATTTTTCCAACTATAAACATCCTATATTTGTATGTGGCGATTTTAATATAAATTTTGCGTGTAATGTGGAATCCAGTGAGACTTGCGGACTTTTCTCGTCGTTTGGTTTAATAGCACCCCAGCCTGGGTTTCCTTTGTTACGTAGTATCTCTGGAAGATGTGTTGATAATTTTTTTACAAATATTGACTGCCATAAGGCTAACTTTACAATTTTAAACCCATGTTTGTCTGACCATAGTGCCCAGTTGTGGAACTTAAAGATAAATTTCATCAAAATTAACAAGTTAATTTTTGACATGAGAATATTCAATAATGAAAACAAAAGCTATTTCAAACATCTGCTTCAATCTGAGTCTTGGTTCCATGTTTACAATGCACCAAATTTTTCTGAAAAAAATACTATTTTCTTAAATACTTTTTATTGCCATTTTAATAATGCTTTTCCGATAGTACATAAAAAACGCTTAAACAAAACCACTAAATCGAAATGGATTACCCCAGAAATTACTCAAATGGCTGAGACCTTGAAATTCATTTATTCAATATATAAAAATACTAACAATCCTGCGATTTTGAATATATATATAAGGCTTAAATATTCACTCCAAAAAGAACTACAACAAAAAATATTTAGAATCAGCTAATAATATTAACAAGGCTGCTTGGAATGTCATTAACAACGAAACATTAGCATCCACCACTCACTCACTTTCCAGGCCTTTGTTTTTTAATAACAATGAAATTTTAGAATCTCATATTATTCCAAATTATTTTAATGATCATTTTATAACTTCAGTTTGTAACTTAACATTGAATAGTGTGCCTAGTTAAAACTCTATTATCAATAATAACACTGCCACAATTTTCCTTGCCCCTGTTAATGAGACTGAAATTTTTAATATTCTAATTGAAATTTCTAAAAAAAATTCAGCTGGAATTGACAACGTGCCTTGTTCACTGCTACTTTTTATTGCTGACGAAATTATTTATCCTCTGACCTATTTAATAGATGAATCACTAAATAACGGTGTTTTTCCTGATCAGTTCAAAACATCACTAGTCACTCCTGTGCATAAAAAAGAAAACAAAAATTACATTTAAAATTATCGACCTATATCCATTGTTCCCGCATTTTCTAAAGTTTTTGAGAAAGTCATGTACTCTCGCATAATTGAATTTATAAATTCACATGAAATATTATCATCTTCGCAATTTGGCTTCTGTAAAAACAAATCTACTACACATGCCTTATTTTTCAGTCTTGGCAGTGATAAAAAATTCCATACCGCTGGAATTTATTTTGATCTAGCTAAAGCCTTTGATATCATCAATCACAGTATATTGCTTCATAAGCTGTCCGATTATGGTATTCGTGGTAATGCTTGGAACTGGTTAAAATCTTAGTTGCAAGATAGGTCTCAAGTTGTCTGTGTTAATTTTGACGGGAAAAAGTACTTTTCTGATTTTCAATCTTCATTAACCCGGCGTTACTAGCTATATGAGAGATTCTCTCACATTTTCAGAAAAACGCGCACAACTTTAACAATAATTGGCGGGGGTACATGTCGTCTCAGTTATGCTCTTGTCCAATTTTGGGCATCATATTATATTTTGTCATTTGAGGGTAATGTGTATAGAGGCAGCGTTACGTGAGGTTTTTGTAATTGCTGCAGACTGTGTGAGTAGTTCTCTCATCACGCGAGTACTCAAAAAAAGTTTCGCAATAGAGGTAAGGAACAATATATTATTAAATTTCTGTTATCTTTATTACATATTTTTGTTTATAGACAAAGAGATAGAAACCATCAACGAAGATCTAAGTGCGGATGAGCAACTAGATTAAGGTAGCGATGCTGATAGTGAACAAAATGATCAAAATACTGAGACAGAACAATTAAAAAATAATTTTTATAAAATTAAATTATACCCACTTATTATTGTAGTAAATTTTATTTGTTTTGTTGAAAATGTTTAACATATTTAAATTTTAATTATATATTTGCTGTTAAAAAATACTCATCCCCAAAAAAATTAAATATGCCTACCTATTATTCATGTACATTTTGTTTGTCTTGTTTAAAATGTTTAATAAACATATTCAACGTATAATTATATATCGGCAGTTTCATTTCATTTCGTTTACACTTTAATTTCAGATGATTTTTGTAGTGTGAGAAAAGTTCTCACGCGCGAGTCATGCCGAGAGACTCGAATTAGCGAGTAATGCCGGGTTAACAGGTGTCCCCCAAGGAAGTGTTCTTGGCCCCCTACTCTTCCTCTTATATATTAATGACCTTCGAAATAAGTTTAAAAATGAGAAAGGGTTTATTTCTTGGCTGGAAATGGTGATGTAAATAAAGGAATTTCTGGATATCAGCCACTAAAATTTATTCAGTCTCGACCGTTTCGACCCCACATGGGTCTTCTTCAGGAGATGAACTTTGTAAACCAGTAGCAATACATGTAGTGTGTAATGTAGTTTAAAAAATAAATAAATAAATTAATAAATAACACCTCAGTCTAAGGTGTCCGTTAGGGTGTGGCACACATAATTTCATATATTTTTTATATTTTCATTTTTTTATATATGTTAGACAATCATATTTTTATATGTATTATTTTATATTGACGACTTTGTTAAATATTATGTTTAACAATTTGAATTCTATGAATTTCCATGTTATTTATTAATTTATTTATTTATTTTTTAAACTACATTACACACTACATGTATTGCTACTGGTTTACAAAGTTCATCTCCTGAAGAAGACCCATGTGGGGTCGAAACGGTCGAGACTGAATAAATTTTAGTGGCTGATATCCAGAAATTCCTTTATTTACAAGTTTAAAAATGTTGATATTTGTTTATTTGCTGATGATACATCCTTTATCGTCTCTGCTTTGAGCGTACCAGAACTTAATAATAAAACACAAGAATGTGTCAATATTTTGAATTCTTGGTGCACAGATAATGCTGTAGTCCTAATCGCTGACAAAACACAGTTAGTATTGTTTATGTTAAGGGGCAATACTTTTCATATTTCAGCCCAATTTGATAATATTACAATCACTCCAATAGTCTCAACTAAAACCTTAGGGATTCATGTAGACTATAATTTTCAATGGGTTCATCACATCTCATAAAAAGACTTAACTCGTCATGTCACGTTATAAGACGCTTGCGAAATTATGTCAATATAGGCTTACTTATACTGTACTATTCCGGACATGCCTTTAGTATTTTATCTTACTGCATAATTTGCTGGGGTAACTCCATACATTCTATCAATGTTTTTAAAGTGCAGAAAAGTATTGCAAGAGCCATGGTTGGATGTACTCCCAATACATCGTGCAGAGATATCTTCCCACATCTTGGATTACTTACCCTTCCTTGCATATATATTTACGAGTGTGCTCTTTTCATAAAAAAAATCCTTCGTCTTTCCTTACAGTCAAACAGGCTACTGGATTGTACAATACTCGTAATATTAATAATTTATACATTCCAAAATTTAGAACAAGTAACTTTCATGACAATATTTCTTATATGCCAATTCAAATTTATAATAATTTGCCACAGGATCTGAAAGCTATTACTAGCATATTTTCTTTCAAATTAAAACTAAAAAAATTTTTGATCAAAAAGTGTTTTTATTCTATAGACGAGTTTTTCAACAATTAAATATCTTCATGCCACATTTATTTTATTTAATTTTTTTATGTACAAATTTATTTGCTTTATGTTTTTATTATGTAAATATTTTCTCTATTAATTACTTGCTATTTATTTACTGTCTTGTGTACCTTTATATTTATATATGTATTTATCCTATTTCATTAACAAGCCAATTGTATTACCGTGTATTACCATGTGAATCTTATGGCAAATAAATAATATTATTATTATTAATTTAGAGCTCTTAATAGATTTTCGAGGAAAAACAATAAAATATAGTCCAAAATTTCGTATTACAGACTTTTCTATTTATTGAAAAAACAAATTAGATTTTGTTGCTATATTAGACATGGAATTGGCGGGAGGGCAGGTAATTTTGAATTTTTCATTGCCAAAATTTACATTTACTGCCTGAAGTACCCGAGAGAACTCAATTTAGAGACGTAGTAAAAACAAATTTAGGATTTGTCATTTCAAGGAATGAGCGTCGATTAGCTATCAGAAACTGATTTTTGTCATATTACTTGGTTTTACATTTTACTCTACTTTCACTTTTGTATATAACAGCATACTAAATCCATTTTTACCACGATTATAAATTAAGTTTTCTGAGGCACAAAAATCTTTATTGTTAATCGTTAAGCTGCAATATTTTTTTAATATTCTGTCTTAGATATAATGTAGAGACGATTTTGTTCTCAAATAGTTTGAAGTCACATAAATTAATCTTTTTTAACATTTATAAAAATATATAAATATGTTTAAAATAACTCTCGTAGTCAATAATTGATAATATGGGTGGATAATAAGCAATTTAGTAGCACAATTAATAAAAATACTACGTATATTATAGTCCAATATTTGATTTCCACTGGTAGCCTGTCATTCAATATATCTTTCACTTTCATATCAATGCTTGAAATCTGTTATGGCATCATAAATTTAAACTATTGTTATTTAGTTTACTTTGTTGTTTTATTGTTATTTTCTGTATTTATATATTTAAAAATAAATTCCGTGTTTCTAAAAGGCGATTGGAGAAGGTTTAAAAGTAGTGAGGAAAGGATATTAAAATCTCGATTCTTTTATAAACTAATAACAAATTTTAAACTTTCATAGCTCTAAACATAGTTTTATGGTCTAGTTTTAATATACACAACCCATGTTCTATTTTGTTACTAAGGCGGAGGATCTTATTCTCTGTCTATATATGCACCGATTAAAGTTTTATGGGAGAGATGGAATTTACTCCGAGCATTTTTTTTTTTCTATTTATCATTGACATCATCTAATTACACCAATATATAAGTTCAAATAAAAAAGCATGTAAATTAAAATTGGATATTTTCATCTACATTTCTCTTGAAATCATAAATAATCAATTTAGGAAAACTTATATAAAATGCAAACATATTTCTTGAAATATAATCTTCTGTAATATTCAAATAAATTTTATTCTGTGTTCATGAATGATTAGAAGGAATTCTGTAAAATTGTTAAAAGTTAATTATATGTCAAATGCAACGAACAAATCTTAGTCGTTTTGTGATTGTGCAAATTAATTAAAATTTAATGAAATAACAAATATATTCAGATTTTATTCAGCAGAACAAAATGAATTGAAATACAGCTTCAAAAATTGAATTTCCATTGTGTGATCAAAACTCTTGATAGCAGAAGTGTACTTGAAATCGAAATTAGAATTGTATGCAATTGTATCATTTCTTTGTAGTATACCTTAAACTTTTTGTATGCTACTGTCGATACTGTGTTGGTAAACATATACCAAGTGAAACTAAAAAATGTTCTCTTGGGAATGTTTGTTGACAAAGTTTTAGTATATGGTATAAAGAAAGTATAAATACGATTTACAAAACGAACGACCTTCCGCGTTTAAATTTAAAAAGATCTTAAATCTACATGACACGATCAATTTTTAAGTATTTTGGTGATTAAGCGAGCTTATTTCGGAAAATATTTTAATAAAATGATGTAAAGTTTTATAAACGTATCTCTAGTAACGAGCTTCTTTGACCCGAGAAGAACGAGTGATTAAAAAACGAATATTAAAGGGTTTATAAAACGAGTTATACACTATACTTTTTTTACGACTGAAAATTAAGACAGTAGAAATAAACACACTTTATGTTACTTAGTTACACAATGCGTATGCAGTACGCCCTAGTGCCAAATATGGCAAGTAAAACGTAAACAACAGGAAGTTAACTTCAGCCCATGTTTAATAAATCAGCTGTTGGTGGTTGTTAGCTTCATGCTATATCCAATATATTCGAACAGAGCCGGATCTAGCTACTAGCTATTTTAACGTCTTAGGGTGTGAATATGTTGGAGCTGCGATAAAAGCTATAAGAGCGACGATAAGAGCAGCGATAAAAGCGAATCAAATCTATCTTTCTTTGATGTGTTTATAGTGAAGCTACGATAAAAGCTATAAGAGCGACGATAAGAGCAGCGATATGAATGTTGCTGACAATATTGTTATAGTAATTAACGTATCAAGGGTGTTATAAGAACAATAACGCCTGAGGTCAACAGTGTACTCTCCGAGGGCCTCTGGCCCGAGGTGGGTACGTTGACCGAAGGGGTTATTGTCCGTTTAACACCCGTGGTGCGTTAAACGTTTAACGTCCGACCGATATATTATTTTAATAAAGATTTTTATCGATTTATGTCTTGTCATTGTGATTTGTGTTAGAGATATTAATCTACTTACTTAAACGCTGTAACTAGGAAACGCGATATTTTTATTTGTTTACAATACCGATTTCATAGCAACAATTTTATAACAACCCTAGGGTGTTATTTGGGATATAACAACCCTGAAAGCAGGGTTGTTATGATAAAATAACATACTAGTAGGACGTTAAAGCTATTAAACGAGATATGACGAAAAACAATTCACTCTAGTCTCGTCTCGAATTTTCGAGGACGAGATTTCTCTGCATCTTGTCTCGTCATTTTTCCTTACTTTCTCTCGATCTCGACTCGAGATTCTTGAATTTCTCAAATTTATAATTAGAAATAGTAACTAAATTAACATTACAAGCAACATAAATATAATAAACGGGTACTCCTGATTAAAACATTATTTTACTAAGTCTGGTGTTTGAATGGTATAGCATTTTCTTCTTATTAAAATAAATCAAAAATTAATAAATAAATATGAATGTAAATGAAGAGGCAATTAAAATGTTTATTTATACCGACAAATATTTTATTTTGTATAATATTTATGTAATATAAAAAAAAATCGAGATATCGCTGCATCACTTGCCTCGATGAGAGCGTAGAAAAACACTCAATTCGTTCTCGACGCTCTTATCGCTGCTCAGCTGCTAAGCGTAGCTT
Organism: Ophonus ardosiacus; assembly: GCA_943142095.1. NCBI lineage: Eukaryota > Metazoa > Arthropoda > Insecta > Coleoptera > Carabidae > Ophonus > Ophonus ardosiacus. Next base: position 40,955,228 of record OW964823.1, read on the forward strand.
TGCGCGCTGCTTCAATATAAACACCTACATTTAAAATCTATACATTCATTCGCACTGCTTCGCTAGTATCGCCGCTCTTATCGTTTATCGCAGCTCCAACATAAACGCAGCCTTAGGCAAAAGGAAGAATTGCAAAGAGAAACTGACAAAGATAGAGATCGAACAAAATTTTGTCTATGCCGGTAAATAAACTGTAAAAATACAATAAAATTTAATGAAATATTTTTCTCAATTTCAAAGAGTTACGAACTTATTTGAAAGTTAAATATTGGTAAAGGTCGCATGTCGCCACGACGTTTTACATAATACAATTGCAAGAACTTTTATATGACTTCTAAGTACTAAATTTCAAACGATAATGTTCTTTAAGTAGCCTCAAATTTGAAAATATCAGGAAATATCTATTAGATATTTTACAATTAAATATGTGTAATATTTTGAAAAAGTCGCATGATATGAAACAGAATGTGACGTCAAAATACATACAGTTTAACATGTGATAAACTATCGCCTAATTTTATTTATATGAAAAACGTAAACTGTTTTCCTATTGGCCATGAATTGTGATGTTTGTACTCCAATGTCGCAGGAGTGGGGGGTTGTTTTTCATGACTAGGTATGGCGCCAATTTTTCTATTTAATTATTTACGAAAATAGGAATAAATTATTATTATTTTCATTACTATAAGAAATAATTGCATAAACTTTCTTTTAAAATAAATTTTAAAAAATGTGAAACAGTGTCATGATTTAATTTTTGTTTGCAAAATAAAAATGCATCCAAGATGACCTCTTAAAGGTAAAACAAGTCTTATTTACTCGAAGACGTAACTCTAATAGTTTTTGAGATAGCACAGGTAAATCCCGTAAAAGTTAATTTTTTCTTGCCTTATCGTTATATCTCGAAAACTACTTACTAAAGATGGGACTCATGTTGATTAAACTTTTGTACTCATACACTTAAAATTTGTACCACAGGTTTAGAAACATCTTGTATTGAGGTGTTTTAACGTCGAATAAACATCAATAATATCTGTACCATTTCTATTAGAATTGTCACCTGTTTCCGCAAACAGGACATTTTATTCAAAACTTGAGGGCTAATAGTAAAATTTTTGCTTTTCACTTTGTACTCAAATTTACTACGACAGTTTTTATGACATTTATCCAGATATCAAAAAATCCATTGTGTGCATACTACGAATATCATAAAAGCAGAAATTGACGAAAATAGTTCTTTACATAAAAATGAGTGAAACATTAAAGTACTTTTCGTGTATGGAATGTTCAATTAAAATTGAAAATAAAAATTAACTAGGTACATCATACGGGCTTTACTGTCATTTTGTTTCATAAATTTATTAAAAAATGTATAAGCGGAATAATTTTACTTCGTGTCTACCTTCATCTATGTACGGCGAAATAGATATGTATAAATAGTTTGTTATATTTAGCGAGATTTGAAGGAAACAGCAAAAACAATTAAATTACTGCTACCTATTTTAATTAATTTACTTTTTTCTGGCATAATTAACGAAAACTAACAAATAGTGGAATTTAAAATGTCTAGGTGAAAACATGTGGAATCCTTTAAAAGATTTGCAGCACTTGTTTAAAACTCAAACAAATGAATAGGAAAAAAAACATGGACAGGTCGGAAAATACTACGACAAATTAATCCCAGCTGACGTAACAAGAAAAGAGAATAGTGTAATTGTACGACTATTGTGCACAAAAAAGTAAAAAATAAAAATAGAATAAATCCGATACTGCTCTACAAATTGTTGAAATTTTAAACCTACTGTTTAAAGACAAAAAGAAAATTTTACCTAGAACTGCAATTTGCAATGTACTGTATGTATTCTATTTTTAATCAATTTATAAAATTCGGGAGAAATGCCTCTATTTAAATAACTGGCTATTAGTTTGTTGATTGTTACAGGAAATTGTAATGGTATTTGAAAAAATACAAGTTTAGTTAAACGATTTCATTAATACGATTGTAATTGCAAAAATATATTCAATAATATGATGAAATATAATATTATTAAATGGGATGCGGGAATAAATGGATTAGTAACGGCATTCTGGCAAGCCGGGTTCTAATCTGATTGAATTGAAATTGAAATATAATTTATCGTAGGTACGTTGATATTTTTTTATTTGATTTATTTTTTCTTCGCTTTCATAATTACTACCTTATTACTAGAAAATGAAATTTTTGTTATCAAAACATTCCTTTAAAAATTAAAAATAAATCTATATCTGTTATAAACGAGAAAAAATCAATACGTTGGTAGCACAAAAATTTAAGATAAAGTATTCACTTTTTACTTTATATTTACAAAATTATGTATTAATGATTATATAAAGTAGTCATGCATTTGTATTTATATTATAATTTGTAAGAATTTTGTATCAATATTTTATATCAATAAAATAAGATGTAATTATAAAACAACAAGAGTAAGCGAAAAAAAAAATCAAATACAAAACATTTGGCCCTTCCAACCACGGATAACAATAGAAATAATTGGCAGAAAAAAAGCAAAACAATATATAAATACATCAATCAAGAAACTTTGAATAAAGGTAGGTAATTTTCCAATTCTTAAAAATGAGAATTTAAAATAACCTAATTCAAAAAAGTGGTCAATATACAGGTGTCCCAGATTTAAACGGCATAACTTAAACCATGGATCAAACACGTAAAAATAAGGTGACAAGTTCATTTGAGCAAATGTCCGTAAATGCTTTGTTTCAGAGATATTCATGTTTTTCTTATTGGAGCAGCGCTACCTTAAAAATCAACTTTATAACGAGATATCAAATAATAACTTATTAAGTTATGACATAACAATTAAATTAATTATAGGTAAATGATTTGGTTATTACCTAATTTTGATACAAAATTTAGTTTGCTAGGGCAAAAATGAAAATTATCGATGATTTCAAACAAATTTATTATTTATGTACAATAAAATAATAACGATGTTTTATAACATTTGTTCAAAATGTTCACCTGTAGCAAGCAAACAGGCACGACAACGATCTGCCACTGCATTGGTCGCTGCGTGACCTTTGCTCGGGAGATATGGATTCGTAAACTTGAATAATTTTTCTGCGTAGTGTCCAAATTATCTATTGGTTCATCATAAACTTTTTCATTTATGGCACCCCAAGCAAAGAAATCTAAAAGTGTTAGATCGGACGAACGGGCTGGCCATGGTACAGGTCCTCTGCGACCAATCCACCGTTGTGGATAGTGTAAATTTAACCACACTCTTGGTTGTCTCCCATAATGTGCAGGGCAGCCATCTAACTGTAGCCAAGAATTTCTTCTTCTTGCTAATGTAACTTCTTCCATTAAATCATTCAAATCATTTAATAATTGTAGAACCTCTCTGAATTTAAACGATGTGGCAAAAAGAGAGGGCCTATTAAAGTATTTTCAATAATACCTAGCCAAACATTACATTGAAATTCATAGTGTAAATTGTTTTCTTTAATTGCATGAGGATATTCATGTAACCAGAGATGAGAATTTCTTTGATTCAAAACCATATCTGCCAAACAATGTCACGCAGCGACCAATGCAGTGGCAGATCGTTGTCGTGACTGTTTTCTTGCTACAGGTGAACATTTCGAACAAATGTTATAAAAAATAGTTATTATTTTATTGTACATAAATAACAAATTTGTTTGAATTCATCGATAATTTTCTTTATTTTCCGACCTCGGTGCAAGCAAACTAAATTTTGTATGGAAATTAGGCAATAGTCAAATCATTTACATATAATTAATTTAATTATTGTCACAACTTAATAAGTTAATATTTGATATCTCGTTATAAAGTTGATTTTTTGAAGTAGCGCTGCTCCAATAAGAAAAAGATAAATATCTCTGAAACAAAGCATTTACGGACATTTGCTCAAATGAACTTGTCACCTTATTTTTACGTGTTTAATACATGTTTCAAGTTATGCCGTTTATCTGGGACATCCTGTATAAACCCAGTTAACTAAATTTAAAAGTTTCATGGACAGTTATACAGAATCAGACCACCCAAAGCTTTTAATTAGATTAGTAAAATATAACAGCTTTGGAATAAATTTGATGATGTTCAAACCAACTTAGAACTATAACAAGATGCAGAAGACAGTGAGAGAACAGAATTTGAATATAGTTTTTATGATACAGTAAGCAAAGCACAACAAGCAATAAAGACACATGAGACTGCTCAACAAGTGCAAGCAGAAAGTATATTATTACAAACAAGACAATCATACTCAAAACCAAGCACAAATCAAATAAATGTCAAATTACCTACATTAAATCTGCCAACATTTAATGGAAATTATACAGAGTGAATATCTTTTCGAGTCTCATTCACTTTATTCTTAACAACAACACTGAGTTACCAGAAATTGACAAATTTCAGTACCTCAGAAAAGCATTGAAAGCAGAACTGCTGCAAATTTTGAAAGGATTAGAAACAACTACAGAAAATTACAAAAAGGCGTGGGATCTTTTAAAAGAAAGATTTGAAAATCCACGATTGATTATTAATTCACATATAAAGGATCTAATGGATGGAAGAAAGAATTAAGCAGGAATACAGTAAATAAGTAAAATGTTCAATCAAGAGTCAACATTTCGCTTCATCAGGACAAAAGATTGATATTTTAAGATAATTTCCTACAGAATGTTAAATCGACTATGTAGATCTCGTCATGCAATAAAATAATAAATAAATAGTTTAACGTCATAGACAAATAAAAGATGAATTACTAAAAAACCTTAGGAGTACTATGGAATGCAAATTCAGTTACAATTCATTATACAATGGCCGTATTTATTTGGGACATTTTGAGTAACTTGGCACAATGTAAGTAATCCATAACTGATCCTGAACTGACCCTACTCATCCATCAGATTTCAGAACTATCATTTATTTGGAAGTAACATAGGTTGATTAAAAATCAATTCAAATTTGAACCTAAAGTACTCAAATAAATACAGCCGATGAAAGCCAGTAACGAAACTAGAGTAACAAAAAGAACCACTCTTTCTCAAATAACACAATTGGTTGACTCGATGGGATTAATTTATTGATCCAGTAACTATAGAAAGAAAGATCATAATGCAACATATTTGATAATTGAATTTAAATTAGGACTAAATTGTTCCGCAGTCCGTCTACACAATATGGATCATGCATAAAAACGAATTATCTAATGTCAACCACTTTGAAATTTCAAGAAACGTTAATCCAAAAAACAATGGCGGTGACATTAACATACATGGTTTTGCGATGCATCCGAGCAAGTTTATGGTGCATGTATATATGCTAGCAATACGAACACAAATTTCAAGAGGGAAACATTTGCTTTGTGCAATGGCGCCTGTAGCTCCACTAAAATCAACAGCATTACCACGACTCGAATTATGTGGAGCTGTGATACTAGCTAGATTCCTGTTTATCATGCAACAATCATTATTAGATAAAGTAAACGCAATATATTTATGGTGCGACTCAACAGTAGTATTAGCATAGCTAATAATGCCTCTTATCAAATTGAAGATCTTTGTAGCAAATAGACTTGCTGAAATCCAAAAATTAATAGCAACTGCAACTTTAGCTCGAATTAAAACTGCGCAGATCTCATTTCAAGAGAATTATCAGCAAGAGAAAGAAAAACAAACACTTTATGGCGGCACGGGCCTACGTGGTTGAACCATAATAAATGGCTAAATCAAGAACGAATTCTACAAGAACAACTTCTACAAATGAAGGTTATAGTTACAGCTGCATTTGATTACGAAGATTATATTGTAGAAAGATATTCATCTATAATAAAATTACAAAGAATAGTATGTTATTATATAAGATTCATAAAACGCTGTGAAGGAGTAGTGTTCAAAGAAGTCAAAAACTTACAGTAGAAGATATAAGCGACTCCTTAAAACATAATAAAATTAGTACAAGGGCAAATATTATTGCAATACAAGTAATAAAGAAGAAACATGAAATTCCAAGAAAATCAAAATTACATAATCTCAATCAATATCTAGATCAAGACGATATTTTAACAGTTGGAGGAGGGCTTTATAATTCAGATACGTTTATAAATCGACGACACCCATTCATCCTACCAAGTCAACATCATATAATAAACATTATTATGGAAAACAAACATAAATAAATAAATATATCATCACGGCATATTACCCATTACTGGGTGTGCCAGTATCTACAACACATGTAGACATCGGTAATGATGACGATATATTTTACCGTGTGGGCGTTTACCAGGCGTCACCTCACGAGCACTCATAGCTGGTGTGGAGAGTGCACCACAGGGACCACTTTTAGATTAAAAGTCAGCCCTGGCCGGAATCGAACCCGGGTCACCAGATTAGCAACCGGACACTATACGCACCCAGCCACGCGATCCAAATCTTAAACATTGTAGACAAGAACAACTTTCAGCGTCAATAAGAACAAAATACTGGCCACTTACAGGACGCCAAACAATTTGAAAAATACTTCACAAGTGCCTTATTTGTTTCAAATTTAAACTAAAAGGACACCAACCATATAATGGGAAATTTTCCACAACCGCGAGTGCACGGCACATCACACTTCAACATTTGCGGAATATATTATGCCGGGCCTTTTTAAATTAGAGAATGAAGACAAACAGAAAGAGTATTAACAACTACTTCTTTATTGGCGCTCTAAAAAGATTTGTTGCTAGAAGAAGTCTTTGCAGATAAATATATTCTGGCAAAGCAACAAACTTTGTAGGAGCAAGTAAGAAGTTAAGAGAATTTTTTTTAAATTTAAGCAACTAAATAAAGAGTATCTCACTAATTAAAATATAAAATTGAACTTTATAGCACTTAGAGCACTACACTTTAGAGGACTTTGGGAATGCGTGATAAAATCAATACAAAACACATTTTTTTAAAATTACTCATCATAACATAATTTCAACTTACGAAGAGTGTTATACTCTTTTAACTGAAACTGAAGGAGTTATAAATTCTAGACCACTTACACCCCTGTTTACAGACCCTCAAGATTTAACACTCCTTACACCAGCCAATATTACTCGTACTTATAGTAGATGATAATTTACCTCCACAACGTTGGCGTATAGGAAGAATTCAAGACGTCCAGCCTGGTCAAGATGAAGTGGCACGTATTGTGGTGGTAAAACTGAGTGCTGGGGACATGAAATGACCTATTTTCAAGGTATGCATTCCACTAGATCGAGAGACAAATATTCTTTTATAATTTTAATTATGAAACTTGCGTGGCACGACCATGATTAGTCCATAACTTTTTAATGGCAAAGACAATAACGTAGAAATATTGATCTTCAGAAAGATATATATTCAATAGTCCTTTTTTTGACTCTGATATCTGTAACGATTTAGAAAGAAAAAAATTAAATGTAAGTGATTGCACTGTGTAATTTTTACCTTCCGACACCTTTAGATAAGGAAGGTATTGTCTTTGGTCAAAAAATTCGTTGGTGAGTTTTTAATGAATAAGCACGTTTTAGGGTCCCTAGAATACGAGTTTACCATTTTTAAGATGATGTCTGTCTGAAGGAGTTATAAATTCTAGACCACTTACACCGCTGTTTACAGACCCTCAAAATTTAACACTCCTTATACCAGCCAATATTACTCGTACTTATAGTAGATGATAATTTACCTCCACAACGTTGGCGTATAGAAAGAATTCAAGACGTCCAGCCTGGTCAAGATGAAGTGGCACGTATTGTGGTGGTAAAACTGAGTGCTGGGGACATGAAATGACCTATTTTCAAGGTATGCATTCTACCATATCAAGAGACAAATTTTCTTTTATAATTTTAATTATTATTTAATTTATTATATATTCTTCATATTGAAAGATATCCCTTTCAAGGCGGGGAGGATATAATTTATTTCTATTTAAAAGTGTTGCCATATATTTGTATTTATTTTATAATTTGTAAAAATATTGCATCGAGTTATAGAGATATTATTATTTATTTTATTTATTTATTTATTTATTATTACACGCTTTATTCATACATTTTATATCATAAGCGGTGATAGTATGGGGATAAGAGAGTTTTTTTTTCCTCGAAGTATTTATGATTTTACTAGTTTAGCACTATGCTGATGAAGATGAAATTGTGAAAGACTTGTGCAACATCCATGCCTTACCCGGGATTCGAACCCAGAACCTTCAAGTCGTGAAGCAATAACGTTACCACTACGTTATTTCGTTACACATTTTGTAACTTCATCAGCGAATACTAAAATGTACAATAACTATGTGTAAAGGTAAGTTACATGATTGAATTTGTGTTATTTGGGTATGTTCATTTAATAATATCGTCAAAACTTTGAAATTTTGTTTGCGTTTGGTTAAAATTTTGTCGGCAATAATAATTACTTTTATTTTGCTAAAATAGAATCAACTAGACGGTTTAGCATGTTATTGGGGAAAATTATCTATTACTAGTGTTTTCAAATATGTCTCAGAAATAGGGGAACATGACATGGTTTAACGACAGATTTCTGGGCCCAAAATAAGACGATTTAACTGAACTTACCCTTATCTGAAATAGCACCGTTCAGCATTGAATGAAGTTTGATAATTTTTATTATTAGTGAACCACTAATGTATGAAACTTGCGTGTCACGACCATGATTAATCCATAACTTTTTAATGGCAAAGTCAATAACGTAGAAATATTGATCTTCAGAAAGATATATATTCAATTCGCGATTCAAATTAAGCAAACTCTATCTGGTGGACAAAGTTTGAACTAAAAAATTTCTAAAATATATTATTTCCTTTTCTTCACATAAACTTTCTAGTGATTGCAGGCTATTTAAAACATCCTTTAACACAAATTTCATGCTTTTAAACTTTTTCAAAAAGCTTAAATTCATTATATCAGTGACAGATTGACAGCTCGTAAAGTGTTGTGACGTCACAACACTGATATATAATGGCGGGAAAAGTTAATTTGAATCGCCAATAGTCCTTTTTTTGACTCTGATACCTGTAACGATTTAGACAGAAAAAAAATAAATGCAAGTGATTGCACTGTGTAATTTTTACCTTCCGTCACCTTTAGATAAGGAAGGTATTGTCTTTGGTCAAAAAATTTGTTGGTGAGTTTTTAATGAAAAAGCACGTTTTAGGGTCCCTAGAATACGAGTTTACCATTTTTAAGATGATTTCTGTATGTGTGTGTGTATGTGTGTGTGCGCGCGTGTGTCCGTGTGTGACAATTAGACAAATAGCTGATATATTCAAAAAAAGTTTAGTCAGATGTCAGTTGCAAGTGCAAAACCAAATATGGAAAGTATAGGATCAAAAATTGGTATGTCATAGTGTTCCTCACAAGTGACATGCAGAGAGAGGCCAAAGAGATAGATGGACTGTATCGCAGAAGACTTGAGAAAGGACTGTGTGAAGAAAAGGCGTTGGACAGGAATGAGTGGAAGAGAAGCGTATGAAACAGTGACCCCTAATAAAATTGGAGAAAGCTGAAGAAGAAAGAAGGAGGTGTAAAGTGCAATTTACATGGTGTATGTTAATGTTATAATTTTATTGTATTTATAGAATCTTTTTAAAGAAACTTTTGGTATGAAAATTGTAAAATATAGTATGTGTTCGAGTTACGATTTTACATGATATATAGAATCTTTTCCAAGGACCTTTTGGTATGGGATTTGTACAAAATACATGGAATTGACGGAATGTAGAGGAGAGTGGGGCACGTATGGACAAGGGGCACTTGTGAACACAAGCTGTTTGGGCTATTCTACAGATTAATTTTTTTTTAGTGCTGCAACAAGAACTTTTAGTTTCATAGGGTTATTCGTATGAGACGGATGTGCAAGTAAGTTTTTGTGTTTTCTAATTTTTATTTTTTAATATATTGTTATTGCCATGAGAAAGTTTCATTATAGTAGTAATACCTTCATACATATTGTAGTATTTTTGCATAATTGAATAAAGAATAAAAATTTATACTTTTCACAAAATGAATGCTATTAACTTTTTTTACGTTCTATGGGGCACATGTGGACATAGTAGTATGGGGCAGAAGTGGACTGTTCATTTGTGCCGCAATTAAAGTTTTGTAGGATCGACAGAATATGAAGTTAATTATTTAAAGAAATAAGTGACAAATCTGTAGTTGAAAGAAATGATATCGTATTCG